>JAWNNO010002556.1:0-87700 GCA_035044985.1 Lordiphosa fenestrarum | reverse complement strand
CTTTGGAGGAAGCGACCAAGAGACCCCCAAAACAGTTATTGGCATTTGCCAAAACGACAAGAATCCTCCTGGACTTCTAAGACAAACGTACCCAAATAATCACCCGGCCTCATTAAGGACCCTAAGGTCTATGTGTGACCCCATCTGGGGTCAGCCGGAACTACCTACCTACCTTTGTGTTCTTTTATTATGGCATTTTCTTGTTCGATTTCGTCTATAAGGTCTGTAACCATATTACTCGAAAATCGAATTCTATAATTGGAAAAGTGGATGGGGTAGATTTCTTGAATTTGACCTAGGATCCTTTCTTCTGTATGTAGGCCGTTGATTACCGAGGGGTTGAGACGTGTCTTAAGAATGTCTATCAACTTTTGCGAGTCGAATGAGCTTTCGGTAATAGTGTGTCTATGGTATGTGGGAAATATGATTTCGAAATTATACGAAGGTTCCTCGCCTGTCTTAAGCACAATCTGATTTTTGAAAACATTGATCGGTTCCTCTGCCGTTTGAATAAGATTTTCTGACGAACTATCGCTGCTGTGCATTGTTGCTGATATCGAATTTACTTCAGATGTCGTATGCATAGGCGGCCTACTCAGTGCGTCTGCTACAACATTTGCCTTTCCTGGTTGATAAACCAGTTCGTGGTCATATTCTTCTAATATGTCTTCCATCTTTTCATTTTGCTGTTATGGTTCTTGTGGCTGAGTGCGTATGTTAGGGGCTGATGATCTGTGAAAATTTTGACTTTGGCCTGCCCGTACAGATAATTTCTTAATGTTTTCAGAGCCCAAACAATGGCCAACATTTCTTTTTCGTTTGTGGCGTAATGTTCTTCTGTTTGGTTAAGTGTTCTGGAAATGGAAATTATAGGTTTGTCCTCTTGAGCTAAAACTGCTCCTATAGCAAAGTCGGATGCATCTGTCGTTAACTGGAACTGTTTTGTAAAGTCTGGGTATGTCAACATAACCTCTTCTGTTGTGAGAGTTGTTTTTACTTTTTCGAACGCCTCCAAGGCTTCCTTACTAAGCGTAATGTTAGTCTTTTTGGATTTGTGTTTGGACAGCCGTCCTCCCTCCCCCCTTAAAAGGGCTGTGAGGGGTTTTGCCAATTTGGCATAATCTTGGATAAATCGGCGATAATACCCCGATAGTCCTAAAAATGAGCGAAGATCTTTGATGGTTTTTGGAGCAGGAAAGTTGAAAATCGCTTCGACTTTTTTTGAATTTGTCTTCACCCCATTTTCTGCGACAATGAACCCTAGGAATTCGACTTCTCTTTTAAGGAACTCGCACTTGTCGAGTTGAACTTTCATGTTTGCTTTTTCGAGAGTTTCAAAAATTCTCTCAATATCGCAAAGATGTTTTTCCTCGCTTTCGCTGAAAATTATAATGTCGTCTATATAGACGAAACATCTTTTCCCGATATGTTCCCTTAATATGTCATCAAGGGCACGTTGAAAAATTGAGGGAGCGTTTTTCAGTCCGAAAGGCAAACGTGTATATTCGCATTTGCCGTTGTTGACTGAGAAAGCCGTTTTTTCGATGTCCGATTCTCTTAATGGGATCTGGTGAAATCCACTTTTAAGATCAATAACTGAGAAGAATTTATTCTTTCCCAGCTGGGCCAGAACCTCATTAATGTCTGGAATGGGATATTTGTCCGCAATAGTGATAGTATTTATTTTCCTATAATCTTGTACTATTCTGTACTTTTTTTCGTTTGAAGCGTCCATTTTTTTGGGTACTACCCATATGGGTGAATTATAGGGCGACCGTGAGGGTCGTATTATGCCGTCATCAAGCATTTGCTTGATTTGTTTTTCAACTTCCGGCTTTAAAGATTCTGGGTAAGGGTAATATTGTGAATATACCGGGTTTTCATGGCTCGTTCGAATTTCGCCTTGAACTCTCGTTGTAAATGTCAGTTTTTCATTTGGTTCGCAAAATAGTTTTGAGAATTTTGAGCAAAGCTCATTAATTTTTTTCTTTTGATTCTCATTAGCATGATCGAGTCTAATATCTATTTTGTTTACCTCTGTCGCTTTTTGTTGTTTTATTTTTATTTTGAGCTTGTTCTGAATTGAAATGTAACCCCTTGTGTTGAAGATATCTACTTGAAGCTCGCACAATGAGTCGTTCCCTATTATCGCATGGAATGTAGTGAGCTGGGGTAAGATAAAGAATTTAATTTTGGTGTCTTTTAAACCAAACGGGTTTGCAATTGTGTGGTGTGTTATTTTTACTTTTCCTCCGACTGAACTTATTATGAAAGGTTGTTTGTTTTGAATAGGATTTTTGATAATTTTTCCTTTAATGTAATTTTTGTTAGAGCCTGAATCAATTAAAATTTTGACAATTTCTCCGTTACTGAGCTTGCACTCAATGTAAGGTAACGAAGAATATTTTATACTAAAAAATTTAACTCCACATGGTCAACGACCGATTGATCTTCCTCTTCTTCTGCGGGATGTTTTTCCGTCGCTTCCAAATAGTCAGCTAAGGTTTCACCGCTAATATCTTCTGTATTATTCATGGCCGCGTAATACTCTTCTTCTTCCTGATTCATGTGGAAATTTCTTTGTCTTTTGTCTGACTGATCGCCAGATGAATTAGGTGGGGGTCTTTTTCCTGCCATGTCGTTGTATGGACGGTTCATATAATTGACCCTCCTGGTTTGGATACTTTGATCCACCTCCATTGCCTCTGGTTTGGGCAATGGCTTTGGAGCTATCGGACGTTGAGGTAAGGGTGGCATGTAGCCGTTCGGACGAAAATTTGGATTTCTTGGGACGAACTGTTGTTGGGGCTCATATTTCTGCATTGTTTGCTGAGGCAAGTGGGCTAAGTTTGGATAGAATTGGTGTGAAGCTAAACGCTAAATATTTCTACGAGGTGGAATAGGAGGGGCAGAGGGGATATTTACTTTTCTCAACATGCCTTGGCTGCTGTTGGCATAGTTAGTTCTGAATTTCCAGTTTCTCACACAATTGAAGTGCTTCAGGCATGTCTGCTGGGCCTTTCATACCCAACAGTCTTGGTAGGTCACCATTTAGACCTCTAATAAATGTATCAAGGGCTTTTTCTCTATAGCTTTTAGAGAATAAGTCAAGTGACTCCCTGCTCATTTCCATGCATGAAATTTTGTTTAAAACTAGTGACAGGTGTGAATAGACTTTCTGATAAAACTCTGGTATTGACTGGCCTCCCTGTATTAAAGAAGTCATTTGGTATCCGAGTGTGCCTATGTCTCTTTTATCAGCGTAATGAGCAGTCAAGCATTTGGAAATTGCA
This sequence comes from Lordiphosa fenestrarum, assembly GCA_035044985.1. Classification (NCBI taxonomy): domain Eukaryota; kingdom Metazoa; phylum Arthropoda; class Insecta; order Diptera; family Drosophilidae; genus Lordiphosa; species Lordiphosa fenestrarum. Next base: position 84,407 of record JAWNNO010002556.1, on the reverse strand, counting down.
ATCCAATTCAAAGGCGTGTTATAAGATTCTAGAACCAAATCTGCGTTTCCTGTAATTTTATTTCTGATTATGCTTAGAATTCCGTAGTATTTTGGTGTGCCTCGGATATGGGTATAAATTTGCAATATGCGCTCTACACTTTTTTTCCAAGAGCTAAATTCTCCTGCTTGACCTGAAAATTCGCGTAGAGATTTCACTACATCTGGAATTTTGTCCAGGTCGCCTAGATTGGATGCATTTACGATAATTTCCTGGTCTACCAGTGGCTGATTATTTTGGTCTGGCTCTCTGCTATTTAACATACCCTGAACTATACCTCTTATTTGTGCTTGTAGTTCGGTCACAGTCATTTGAACCGGCGCATTTTCTGCCCGTTCGTTTTGTGCATTGTTGTTGTTAGGCAAAAGCTGAGCAGGTCGAATTAAATTGTTTTGGTTTGTTGCCATTGTGGTTTTGTGTATTTATATGAATATGAAAGTTGCGTAAATGAGATTGTGTGCCCTGTCTATTAAGTGAACTTTCCGAATATGTAGTGGTTTAAATATTTCGCTTTGTGGAGAGATGACCAATAAGTATAGAACTTTTATTACAAATATCTTTCTTTTTCAAATTTTCTGGGGTGTTAAATCGACAAAAGTTTTTATACTTTCTTATTCTTTCTTTCTTTTCTTGCGGGGTTTCCCCGGTTTATTTTTGAATTACTTTATATTGAACTTCTTGCTCTGTGTAAAAAATTTTTTTGAATTCTTTGGAATTTTCCTTTTTGAATTTTTTTTTTTTTAAACCTTAAAACTACTTACAATATAATCCAAAACATCCCGTGCCGGTTGGTGGGTAGAATCCTTTTTGCATCTGCTACTGGGGTACCCGGGTCAACACCTCCGCTCCGGTTGTCTGCGAACAAAATCTACAGACTGATGATTGGTAGTTTTCGGGGTTGTCACGTAGCCGGTTGGTGGGTATGTTTCCTTTTTGCGTTAGCTACTATGGTACCCTGGCACAACACTACCGCTCCGTTGTCAGCGAACAAAATCTACAGACTCGACACTCCCGCGATGGTTCTTGCTTCTGGACCTTGGCGTTTGGTTTGCAGCTACTTGAGGTGCTTTGTTTCCCGTACGTCGTATGCGTCGTTGCAGGCGCTGGTTTTGGCTTTGTGAGTTTTCACGCGTAGCTACTTGAGGTACTTTTTTGCATTTTTCCACTTTACAGCCTTAGGGTGTTTTTTCCGTGACTTCTCCCGACACTTGCAGCTACTTGAGGTGCTTTTTACGACCGAAGGATAACGCGCCAAGGCTCTACGTTGGGCGCCAATTAAATCCCGAAGGACTTGTTAAATAAAAAAAATATTTTTATTCGACCGAAGCCGACACGTTATTCTTTTATTGAGTCAAAATCAGAACTAAAGTAAATGACAATAATTTGGACCTAATAAACCCTCAACTTGCCAACCAGCACATTTTGCTGCAGTTGCTGCGCTGCTGCAGTTGCACAACATTTTCGTAGCCTTATGATGCGTTAGCGATTCCCACGGGAAGCGCTGTAGACCTGGAGTCAGCATATCGGTTTTCTGTAAATTAGAGCTTTGAACTTGCGCAAGCGGATGCGCGTGTTAGGAGTTGTTATTGTTTTACTTTATTTTATGGCTTTGTGAATGTTATTGTTGTTAACTTATACATATATTCTTGATCAGCATCAAAAGCCGAGTCATGTCCGTCTGTCTGTCCGTATGAACGCACAGATCTTAGAGATGGTAAGAGATAGAGGTTTAACATGTATGGATCATATGCTTCTTATGTCTGAATGCAAATCAAGTTTATTTTCAATTTTGGCCACGCCCCCTCCCGCCCCCGCAATTTAGAAAAAACGTAATATCTCCCACAGTTTTGAAGATAGATGGTTCGTAGTATTTCTAGTAGTATGTATTTAGTAATGAGGATTTCTTATCGATCCGCCAAAGGAATGGAGAAGATTGGATAAACGGTTTTCGAGTTATGATTAAAAAACTGTTCGCTGCTGCAGCGCAGTAGCAGCGCTGCTTTCAGCTGCTACTGCAGCATCAAAATTTATGCTGAGCGTATAATTTTCTTGGCACAGAGTATGTTATAACGGGTGATAACTAAAAATCTGAACTAAATTGATTTGGTCACTGTTTCCATACGCTTTGACTTACGAAGTCTATATTTCGTAATTAAGTAGCTTATTGCATCATCTTATTATGGTATAACTCACTTCCATTTATCTGTAACTGTAACAACAGCTCCGCGAGAGCATTGTACGCTTCTACGCAAATCACAAAGAGAATGGAAAAAAGAACATGTTCTTACATTTCTTGGATGAGGAGTACAAAGAAGCACAATTTATTCTATTCTGAATACATTGAGAATAGAAAGGAAATGTGGTTCCGGCAAAAAAGCTACAATCATGACCAGAGATAACCTGAAGGTGCTGAAGAAGACTTTTAACGACAAGGATGGCAGAAGTCAGAGGCAAGCCGATTAAAAATTTGATTGCTCACAGCCACACATCTGCAAATCGTTAAAAAAGATTGGCATTGAAGCTAGAAAGAAGCAGCGATCACCTGAGAACTCCGATGAGCAATTTCAGCTAGTCAAATCACAATGCCGGTGGATGTGTAAAAACTACAACCAAAAATGGTTCATTTTGGATGACGAAATTTATTTCACACTAAGTGCTACTAAGTGCTTTCACACTAAGTGCTCCACACCCTGCCACGGACTGCTACTTTGTCGTGGTGGGAGGGCATAGTAGGCGTAAGGAACCTAAGAGCAATGCCGGCGGTAGCAATCGCTACCGGCAGGGCCACCCATGCCGGTAAGGTCGAGAGGGAGCACTGAAGCAAAAAGCAGTCCAAACCTGGCGGATAGGTCAAAAACGCAACCCAACCAATAGGCAAAATGACTAAAGTCATTGGAGGAGCAGAAGTTACGGTGCAGGGAGTCGGACTTCCAGTACCGGCGGCGGATCGGGGTGAGAATGCAGGCCCCAAAGCGTCGATATCAAGCAACTGCAAACCCAGTGTGGAGGTGGACCACTTGGCCTCCTCATTGCGTAATGTGGCAAGTGAAGGTGCACTTCATCGTCAAGATGGGGTGGACATGGAGCCGGAGGTCGAAAATGGGGAATTCATTTTCACAGGCCCGTCAATGACAGACGAAGAGCTTGCGCTTGCGCTGCTTCGCATGCCTATCAACGACGAGCCACCGAAAGTGGGTGAGCCTACATCGGCCACGGCCCCAGTGGAGAGAAAGAAGGAAAATGCTTTTCACCGCAAACATCGCTCAGGGTACAAGGCATCGCTCAAGTTTCTCAGAACACTTGAGGGCCGCAACCTGGAGTCGCTGACCGCAAGGGAGAAAGCACTCAAAAAGAAGCACGAGTACAAAGTGCGCCGCTACAACCGGCTGTCTAAGGATAGCTCGGACCAAGCACCAGCACAGAGTACGACGGCCCAAGTGGAAGCACCGGAAACTGTGACAAAGACGGAATCTCCGTCCACGTCGAAGGCAGCTAAGGCTTCCACTGGGGACCAGAAGAACCGCAGAAGACCACCCCCTACGTCGACCACACTCTCCCAAAAGGAGGGACCGGATGGCGGAAGTTGTGGAAATTCAAAGCGGCAAAGATCCGATGACTCATCCAAGGACCCGGAAAACAAGCGAAGAAGACCAGAAGACTTTCTGGCCAGCTTAAGCTCAAAACCGGAGCTTATGATAGCCATTATCGACCGAAGCAACCCGGAGGGGAAGCTTTCACCCGATAACTGGCTCATCCTGGAGGGAGTCATCATGCAGACCATCTACGATGCCATGACACGAGGCGAAGATTCATTCCTAGCCAGTGCTGCCAGTTTCGATTTTTTCCGGTCAAATCTGGCTTTTTTTTAAAACTAAATATACCCCATAAACTAAATATTAATTCTTGATCAGCATCAACAGCCGAGTCGATATAGCCATGTCCGTCTCTATGTATGAACACCTAGATCTTAGAGACTAGAAGAGCTAGAGCCACCAAATTTTAAATGTACGCATATCAACTTCGTTTCAAATTTTGGCCACGCCCCTTCCCGGAATAAACAAAAGTTAAATATCTCCGGTCGGATAACACAGTTCGACAAAAACAAACTTTTGGAAAAAATCCGGTATGAGACCCTTAAGTTCTGCTAGAAGGCGCTTCTGTAAGCATCGCCCCATACCTCATACCCTAAATGGTCAATGTTGCCGTAAGTCAATAGCTAGTACAAAAATGCTCGTAGTCAGCGCAAAAATGCTTCGTAAGAAAATCTGACAGCGCAGTTCGGTCTATTTTTATACCCGTTACTCGTAGAGTAAAAAGGGTATACTAAAGTCGTGCAAATGTATGTAACAGGCAGAAGGAAGCATCTCCGATATCATAAAGTATATATATTCTTCATCAGCATCAACAGCCGAGTCGATATAGCCATGTCCGTCTGTCCGTCCGTCCGTCCGTCCGTCCGTCCGTCCGTCCGTCCGTCCGTCCGTCCGTCTGTATGAACACCTAGATCTCAGAGACTAGAAGAGCTAGAGCAACCAAATTTTATACGTAAGCTAGTATTGTCTCTAGGCAGATCAAGTTTGTTTCAGATTTTGGCCACGCCCCCTCCCGCCCCCGCAATAAAAAATATTGAATAACTACCACAATTTTTAAGATATTGAGCTCAGATTTTGCAGTGTAGTCTATGTGGCCAATGTCTACAATCTCACAAGTTTTCAAAAGGATCGGATAATAAATGGCCGAGTTAAAAAAATGTTGCATACTTATCCGAGCTGAGCTGAGTAACGGGTATTTCGAAGTCGGGCAGGGCCGACTTTAACTTACGTTCTCGTTTAGTCTAGTTAATGGCCCATATTGCGTGGGTTGTGGGTGGATCTTAAAATGGTACTCCATCTCGCGGTTTTTTGGCTGAGGAGTAACATTCTCTTAGGCCCACGAAATATCCCATTATGCCATCATAAATGTAGTTTTTAAGAAAACTCTACCGTGCGCTTTTAAAGATATTCAAGAATTTAGGTTTGACCCCTTCTGGAGGTATCTTAACCAATTGTACGATAAACGCGATTTTTTTATATTACGTTCCCAATGACCCTGTCTGTGTTTGCTGAATTTTGTAGAATTTTAAAGTGAACCATTAACTTCTAAGTTAAAATTGTTGTCGACTTGTGTTTCTGATACAAAAGTACCCATAGAACGCGAACCTAGGGTACAGTTGAGAAACTGAGTATGAAGCGATGCTAACAGAAGTGCCTTCTATCAGAATTTAAGGGTCTCATCCCGGGTTTTTCCCAAAAGTTTGATTTTGTTGAACTGTGTAATAATTTGAACATTTTTTTGTTTTGTATATGCTTTTATTGAAATGTATCATAATGTATGAGTACCTAGGTGCTGCTTTGTGCTATATATCTACATATAAATAGCAGTATCATTTAAAATATAAAAAAGTTTTAATAGTTATTGAAAATTTCGCTTTATTCTGGCTTTTTAAAAAAATTTTCAGCTTTTTTCAGCGTCCTTCCCGTCAAATCCAGCTTTTTATTTCAATGAAAAGTTGGCAACACTGTTCCTAGCTGAGTTTGAGGGCGTCAAGTGGTATAAAGGCTCTAAGGTCATGGCTTGTGTCAACGAGGAGTTCTTGAGATTTCTCACCGACACAATTCACGGCGTTGGTGAACTTTGGCCTGGTGCAATGATCGACGTCGTACCACCGGACCATGTGCCTGTACGTTCGGTCATGATGCTATGGATCCCACTCCCAATCCTGGAGGACCGAACCATACTAAACATGATCAAAGGTCAGAACAAGGAGTACGGAACGACAATGGAAACGGCAAGGATCTCTGGATCAGCATTGGTCGGGAATCCAAGAGCCTCATCCTGATGAAGCAAGGCCAGATGAAGCTTGGATTGGGCTGCCTCCGTGCAATACTTCTGAGCTAGGATGTGAGGTCAACAGAACAATCTAAGGGTGGTGCAGATTAATCTGCATCACTCAATGGTACCCTCTGTTAACCTACTACGATTCATGGAGGAGGAGAGGGTTGATGTTGCACTCGTCCAGGTACCCTGGATCCTAGGTGAAAGGGTTCGTGGACTGAGTGCTCGCGGATACCATCTCCTCTTCCCCAGAAACGTGGGTAAGCCGAGAACATGTATCGTGGCAAGAACCGAGCTTAACGTGCTTTTCTCTTCCCGTTACAGCGACAAGGACCTCACAGTGGTGAAGATCGAGGAAAAGAACGGGAGAAATCTATACCTTGCCTCGGCCTATCTTCCATACGAGGAAAAGGATCCCCCATCGGAAAGCATTAGAGCCTTCATTCGGCACGCGCAGAAAGAGGGCATCGAAGCTGTCCTGGGGTGCGATGCAAATGCCCACCACTCCATATGGGGTAGTACGGGCATTAACGATCGAGGAGAGGCACTGCTGGACTACATTTTGAGCACAAACCTTATTCTGTGTAACAGAGGAGAACACCCCACTTTCCGGAATAAGGATCGTGCTCAGGTTATAGACATAACCGTAGCGCTAAGCAGAGGCTCTCTGACCGTTGACAACTGGCATGTTTCCACCAAGTGCTCCTTTTTGGACCACTACAGGATACTGTTCGATGTCAACTGGTGCAGAGGGAAACCTACTCCCTATAGGAACCCTAAAAGAACAAACTGGGAAAAATTCGCAAGAACAGTCAGTCAAACACTCCCCGATCCTCCGGACGTAGAGCTGTTGCAGCCTGGCGCACTTGAAGAATGCACCCTGACGATAACAGACGTGCTAAGCAGGGCGTTTCTTAAATCCTGCCCGGTTAGTCCACCCCCAAAGCCCAACCACAAAGTGTGGTTGTGTCAACTGAGCAACAAATCAGCGAGGCACCTGGGGAAAGAGACACGACGATGATTGACGAAATCATCACTGAAGAAAAGATAATCTGGGCTATCAAGTCATTCCAGGACCGGATGACATCCGACCAGTCATGTTGCTAGTATCGATCTTGAATCTACTGCCATGGCTGACCAAGATTTTCAAGGGCTGTCTCCTCACGGGGTACATCCCAGAAAGCTGCGAGAGGTGAGAGTGGTCTTCATCCCCAAGGCAGGGAAGATAAACCACAACTCTTCGAAAGACAATAGACCCATCAGTCTATCATCGTTTCTTCTGAAAACGATGGTAAGACTCCTGGACCTCCTCCTGAGAAGCAAGCTCACACCGGGAATGTTCAGCGGTGCGCAGCACGCCTACCTTAAGGGTAGATCTGTTGACACCGCACTACATGAAGTGGTAGGGAGCATTGAGGAATCGCTGAATCAGAAGGAGTTTGCGTTGGCGGCCTTCCTCGACATCGAGGGAGCTTTCAACAACGTCAGGACCGAATCGATTACGGCAGCTCTTGCTAATATCGGCTCACATCCGATGATTACTCACTGGATAAGCAACATGCTCAGCAGCCGAGTGATCAACTCCACTCTCTGTGCAGGCAACGTAAGAAGAAGAACAATGAGAGGTTCTCCACAGAGGGGAGTCATATCCCCGCTTCTTTGGAACCTGGTTCTCAACGAACTTCTTCTTACCTTGAACGGATGTAGGGTGACAGCATATGCAGATGACCTGGTTCTAATGGTAACGGGTAAATTATTACCCACAATCAATGAGCTATTAGAATCTGCTCTTGCTAGAACCCTAAGATGGGCACACCAGAACGGTCTAGGGGTTAACCCTTAGAAGACCCAACTGGTGCTGTTCACAAGGAGATACAAGATCTCTGAGTTCACACTCCCATCCATTGGGGGAACGCAGTTCAATCGGGTCAACGAAGCGAAGTATCTGGGCGTCATTCTTGACTCAAAACTCTTTTGGAAGAGAAACTCTGAGGAAAGAATGAAGAAGGCATTAGGCGCGTACTATGCCTGCAAAAAGACCTTTGGTAGGAAGTGGGGACTGCAACCGTATATCATTCATTGGTTATACACAGCGGTCGTCAGACCTATCCTTACCTATGGAGCGCTGGTATGTTGATAGGCGGCCAACACCAAATCCCACCTAAACAACCTCCATAATTACAAAGAGCAGCTTGCCTGGGCATTACAGGATCCCTGCGATCCACCCCCTAGGCGGCCCTGGATGTAATTCTGAGCCTGGAACCAGTAGTAGACTTTCCTGAAGTATGAAGCTTCGAGAAGCGCAGTAAGACTCCGGGAACTGAAACTTCTTAAAACATCTACTTCAGGCCACAGCAGTATCCTACAGGAAGTAGGAATAAGTGCAAAGGCAAAGGGAAGTGACTACTGCAAACCAGTTCAGAAATGGAACGACAACTTTGGAACACGGTTCCCGGAGAGAGAGGAATGGAAGCAAGACACTACCATCAGGGAGAACGAGCTATACATCTATACAGACGGTTCAAAAACGGAAGAAGGCACAGGAGCAGGCATCTTCTCCGAAGAACTTGCGACACAGCTCTCATTCCGTCTACCAAACTGGTGTAGCTTTTTCCAGGCAGAGATTTATGCTATCTGGCAGGCGGCTAAATTGATATACACCTTGGATGAAACTCCAAGGAACATTTCAATCTTGGTCGACAGCCAGGCGGCTATTAAGGCTCTGTCATCAAACGCCACAAAGAGCGTCCTAGTCCGCAGCACGGCGACAGCACTGAACCAAATCCAACAGCACTCTATCACCCTCGTCTGGGTACCTGGTCACGCAGGCATACCGGGCAACGAGGGAGCAGACGAATGCGCTAGGAACGGCTCAGCGCTGCCAGCGACGCAAGCGGTAATGGACATTCAAAGACCCCTGCAGGACATCATGACGGAATTGAAGTGGAGGGCCAGAAATAGGGCAGAACGACAATGGGATCTCGCACCCTGTTGTAACATCTCCCGATTACTCTGGCCAAAATACTCACCTAAAAGAACTTCCCAACTCCTACACTTTAGCAAGAACAGGATGAGAACTATGGTAGGACTCATAACGGGGCACTGCACCATCTGTCAAATGGCCACCAGGATGCGCGTGCCCCACCTTGACTTCTGCCGGAGCTGTGGGAACGAGGAGCAAATAGCACCTCGCAGCTGGGCAAACCATTCTTTAAAGACCTGGGCAGTCTGGCAAATGTGCCCTTAGAAGAATTGGCTCTTTTTGTGGATTCCTCAAAATGGTTTAAGTAGTAAGTTTGCGCAGAATCTGACCGTCAATCCCCACTATCCCCTCCCAAACCCCACCCCCCTACTAGGCATCACAATGATCCAAAAGGCCTCTGGGTGAACTCGGCCTCTGCCGAGCAGCCTATTTAACCTAACCTTACCTAAGTGCTCCACAAATGCCTGGAAATGACATATTTTATACTAATGAGACTTCAAAGGTCAAAGGTCACTGATGTCAAATTCAATAAAAAAATAAAAATTGCTGTGTCTGAGAGGGGCATTTCTAAACCATACTTCAAGCCAAGTGGACTTGCAATCAATCAAGAAATATGCCAAAATAAATGTCTTAAGAAAATATTGCTTCCATACGATTAGAAATACTTTAGAGATGACAATTATGTGTTTTGGCCAGACAAGGCTTCATCACATTTGCAAAGAAGACCCTAGAGCTTCTGAATAACAAAAATATTCCTTAAGTCCCGAAAGAGTGTAACCCCACTTACCACAGTGTCGTCCAATTGAGGATTTCTTCGCTGAACTCAAAGGATTGGTGTACAAAAGTGGATGGAGAGCTAAAAATATCAAGCAAGTGACCACCCGGATCAAAAAAGGCCTCAAAAAAATTGAAAAGCAAAACAACAGAGTTCCTTCATTATCGTTCAATAAAAAATGATTTTTTGGTTTGAATAAACTTAGTCCAGATGTTTAGTTATCACCCGTTAGTCGGGCTTGACCGACTTTCTTTCTTGTTTTAGAATCGCACTTATTGCAAAATAACTAATTTGTCCGAGCATCGCAAACACCAAAACCAAGTATAAAGGAATTTGTCATCTGAAAAGGCGTGCAATGAATTCGGGCCGTCCAGAGGCGGCCTTGGGCACTATGGGCTCAAAGGGATTCCTCCTTAATGCCATTAAACAAAGCTAAGAACGGATCTTCGCTACGTGCCGTAGCATTTTTATCATGCTAATTAAAAAAAGGATCAAATTTGGGCATATCTTCTTTATTTTAAGGCATTTTATTTTAATTATCTTTGGCTTATTTATGGCCGTTTTCTAATCTTCTACATAAAGCTATCTGTCACGTAAAACTACAACTACCAGAGTAAAATCTAAGTTTATCTGATATATATAGCAGTTATTTAGAAGATGAGAAATCGGCCCTTAGTGTTGTAAATATTAAAATCTTTGGTTTAGGCAAATAGGAAAATTTGATTAGTGCGTATATATTTGACTTAAAAAATGATTTTAAATGGAATTTAAGGCAATAAGAAGCACATACATATATTTCAAATTCGATGTGCGTTTTGTTATTAATTTATTTATAGGTTTCGGCCTGATTGACATAGTACAAAGTGTAGCTTTAATAGATAAGACTTGATACATTTTTCATGAATTTGCTGACTGTTGTTTCATAAATTATTTATATGATTTAGGTTCGCTTTGTGTGTTTGGACCTTATGGAGATGTCTTGTACATTTTCGCAGTCCTTATCGTAATTCTTAAAGTATCCATCATACTTGCTAACTTCCCTAGCCATCCCAGAGGATGACACCATGGCAGGAAGAGCCCTCAAAAACCCATGTAAGCCGGACGGAATGGGAGGCGTTGGGGGCACTGACAGGCCACAGCGATTATACAAAAACGGCATTATTCCAGTAACATTTGTATGCAGAGTTAACACCGATTCTAAGTCAGACTCTTGAGCGTGCGTTAAAAACTCATTGTAGGCACTAGTTGGTAACATTCCAAAATGATCGAAAGAGTCCACGTACGCTTCTGTATCTCTCTTATAAAGTTCAAGAAAATCACCAAGCAATTTAGCTACCATTGCAGAGCGTGCTTTGCTTACAATCTTTATGCTCTGCGTGTTGCGGAATAAGACGGGAGGTTTTACGGCACCGCCAAATTTGTTTAAAAACTTTAGTATTATTTTTTCATGATGGTCTTTCGGGTCTTGGGTCAATCGTCTCAACACTGACTCCAAATATAAACTAAATGTCTGCCGGGCCTGGAACTGTGTTAGCTCCGAGCCATTTGCAATTTTCTTTAACATTTGCTTTCGCAGTCTCCTGCCTTCTTCCTCACTCTTCTCCACCACTGCCTTCTTAACAAACGGAATTTCAGAGTCAGTCTCCAAAGCTCGTTCATACTGCCTGACACGGTTTTCTTGAAAGTTATCTTCTTTGGTACACCTTGGTTTCTGGCAGTACAAGTTAGAGTGTAGCATTTGATTATAATTGTGCTGCATAATTAACGTTTGAAATGTTTGTCCTGGCAAATTCGGTGTAGATATTGGAATGCCATTTGCAGAATCTAAAAAATTTCCATATCGCTGCATTGTGTCGTCGGTCGGGAATATACGAACAAACCCCCCACGGCGACAATACTGCAGTCTTGCATTACGTAGGATGCGCTGCTCTTCCAAAGTTAGCCCACTGATGCTTCCCTTCTTTTTTGATTTCTTTGAGTTAATCGTATTACAAATTGACTCTGTGGCATCTGGTCTCCTTTGGCAGGTGGAACTACGAAATCGGGACCACTTACTATCAAAATTCGATCTCATTTCTGGACTATATGCTGGGATGCCAACGCATGTTAATAAGTCTGCAATAAGACATGCCTTTACTTTGGTATCCAGCGGGCTATCTACACCCATTGATGGTGAAAGATTTACTTCTAATAGCCAGGGCTTTAGCGAATTGTCGATTAGTATATCAAAGCCATAAAGTTCGAAACAGTTATTGCCGTTGGGAACGAACATTCGACACGCGGAAATTATTGTTTGAGCACAGGCAAGGACAGCTTTAATTATTAAATCTTCGATGTTCAGCATAAGCAAATGTGTATCACAGCCCTGAAGTTTCAGATGCCTTAATAGTGCCGACAGTGTCCATTTGTGACCGACATCCTCATCTTGCGCATCTGAGGATCTTATGTAATCCGAATGGTACTTATTGATGCTGTAGTTGCATAGATGCATACAAGGGTTCCATAGGTTGTCAGCGTGTCTGTCGTATCTAACAGTAGCCAACCTCACAATGCCCTCTTCGTACAGATAAATAATGAGTGGGTCGAAGGATGTGACCAAAACATAGACTCGTAAATCACATTTGTGGCCATCAATGCACAGTGGGTCTGCAATGTACTTTGAAACGAGCACCTGCTCATCCTGAGGAATCTGATCCGGCTATAATTAAAGTTGTTTAAAATTTAAGCATTAAAAAGGTTGACAAATTTACCGTATTGACAATGAAAATCCCTCGTCCTCTACTTGAAGCTGCTGGTTTTACTATCCACGGACCTCGATGCTTGTTGTGCGCAATTATAAGATCCCGATACTCTAGAGGGAGAACAAATGACTGTGGGACAATGTCGAAATGTTTCATCCCCCGTAAATGTTGCATGCGTTCAATATTTTTATAGAGTCTATCTTTCCGAGTCAACTCGTAAGATCTGGAAAGAAGCCAAAAATAAAAACAAGAAAAGTAAATATTTTTGAAATTAATGTTAATGTTTGGAAAAATGTTTAATGTATTAGTAATCAAATACTTGCTTAAGGCAAATTATGCAAAAATATTAGGCTTATTAAAATTTTCCAAAGCTCTTATTCAAACAATTTCTTGAACTCCAGGCAACCGGCCCAAGTTCCCCTTCCAGCCGGGTGTTACCTTCTTGGCGTTCTCGTACCATGAGTTCACATTCTTGTACTTGCTAATCTCAAAGCCGGCCACCTCAAAAGTGGACACACTAGCCACCAGGACAATGTCGGCCTCGGTCAGCGAGTCACCAGCCGCACTCCTGGCCCTCGAAGAACGTGTTCAGGAAATCGAACGCGGCCTCGATCTTCTTAAAGGCCTCGGGATCGGCGGGCGCCTTGGCAAATACCTGTGGGTAGTAGTAGTTGGCGAAACTCTGGTACAGAGTTTCCATATCGAAGTACAGACGCTGATTGATCACTGCACGCTTCTTGGGACACTTTGGGTACAGAAAATCGGTCTTGCCGTACTTCTTCACCAGATAGATGAGAATGGCGAGCGACTCCCACATAGCGAAACCATTGTCCACCAAAGTGAGGATGGTGCGCTGGGGATTGCTCTTCACGAACTCGGGCTTCGGGTGCTCGCCAGCCTGCAGATTGAGCAGTTTCTTGTTGTGCTCAACGCCCACAGCTTTGGCGGTCATGAGGACGTAGCGGCAAGGCGCGGAGCCGGCCATGTAGTAGAAGTCAGCCAATTTGTTTTTATTTCAGATTTGAGAGAAGCTAGCGAAGCACACTGTACCAAGTTTCAAGTCGACCTGATATGTATGAAATGTTATGATATAATATTTAGTTGTGTTTTTAAATGAAACAAGAAAGAAAGTCGGTCAAGCCCGACTATAACATACTCTGTACCAAGAAAATTTGTCTTTTGATCAAAACTCGAAAACCGTTCATCCGATCTTCTTCATTCCTTTGGCGGATCGATAAGTTATCCTAATAACTAAATATGTCCAGAAAGAACAAGCCATCTATCTTCAAAACTGTGGGAGATATGACGTTTTTTCTAAATTTCGGGGGCGGGAGGGGGCGTGGCCAAAATTGAAAATAAACTTGATCTGCCTGCAGACATAAGAAGCATATGTCCATTACATGTCAAACCTCTATCTCTTACCATCTTTGAGATCTGTGCGTTCATACGGACAGACAGACAGACGGACGGACGGACAGACGGACAGACGGACATGGCTATATCGACTCGGCTGTTGATGCTGATCAAGAATATATATACTTTATGGGGTCAGAGATGCTTCCTTCTGGATGTTACATACTTTTGCACAAACTTATAATACTCTATGTACCTACGGTACAGAGTATAAAAATAAAATGCAGACTCCCTGAGGAAACCTCCCTCCCGAAACGCGTAGGAGGAAAATGTGATTTAAAATTAATTTTTATTTTGTATGAAGAACGACGGCCATCAAACCCACATCAACAACAATCAAACATTGATCAAAAACTGGTCCAACAAATAACATCAATCTAAATCCCGGAGGGTATACCGGATCTCTAAATCGATAACTTAGATCTAATAAACAAAACACATGAAGGGTTACATGCAATACATACGTTCCACATATGGAAAAAGCACAGTGAGTTATTGAAAAAAATATTTCAAATGCCAAAAGAGATTAGCTCAACAACTAGGACCATTAAAATACCTACTAAAATGCATGGACTTGAGCATAATACCGAAACATCTTAGGGGAAAAACCTCGGCATTGAAGCACAATTTTACACTACACGACATAAAAAAGGAACTTGCGAAACTGGAGATTAATTTTCTACTGAAGGCGTTACTACTAATGATAAAAGAAACACAGACATATATTCATAATCAACAAAACCCAGACTCACCACTATCACATTGTAAAAAAGATATTGAACGAATTTAAACTTAGAAAAAGACCAGAAGTGATACTGACTGTTGTCGGGAACACGGAAGACCTCATTAAAGAACACCGAGAAAAAGTAATAGTAGCACAAGCTGACAAAGGAAATCAGACGGTAGTTATGTACAACAGAGATTGTGTAGACAAAATGCAGGCACTACTAAATGATAAAATGACTTACAAAACAGCACTAAAAGATCCGACACAAGCACTAATTAGCAAGAATAACGCAATCATAAACACGTTGTATAAACAAAATTATTTGGACAAAAGACTGAAAATTAACCTTTATTGCTCCGGGGGCAATCCACCGAGAATGTATGGATTGCCAAAAATCCACAAACAAGGTACACCTCTCAGACCCATAGGCGACCGTGCTACAAATCGGGAAAATATTTGGGCGGCATTCTGGAAAACATTGTGTCTCAAAATTGCAATAAACAAATTCGGTACAATTGAAGGATAGACTATCGAACATCAAACTTACAGGCGATGAAGTGCTGCTATCATTCGATGTAGTGTCACTCTTCACAAATATATCAGTCAAATTAGCAATGACGAATATAATGGATAAATGCACGAACATAGCCGAATATACGAAGATACCACAGACTAGAATTAAGGAAATTCTTGACTTTGTAGAAGAATAGTAGAATACAATTAAGTAGCATACGACAATGTTATTTATAACCAAATACACGGCATGCCTATGGAAAACCCTATCTCATAGCATAGCAAATATCATACTTGACAAAACTCTGGACAATGCAAAGGGGGAGGGGGGAATGCCTATAGAAAACCCCTATCTCACCGACCATAGCAAATATCATACCTGACAAAAATCTGGACAATGCAATGGGAATGGTAGGGAAGAAACACATAGAAATTAAACAATTAACGAAATATATGGACGATACATTTTGCAAAATTAAGAAAACGGATGTTAAGACCATACTAGAAACACTTAGCAAGCATTCCCCACGGATTCAGTTCACGATGGAAGTAGAAAAGGACAACAAAATATGCTACCTGGACACGGAAATAATAACAGACGGCGGAAAATGAAAATTCAAATAGTATTCTTAAACCATAGCATCAGGAACACTAATGCATTTTCATTCAAACCACCCCACATCATTAATAAAGCTTACACTCTAAGCGATGCATCATACAGATCCGAGATCTACATAAAACTAAGAACAATACTAGGGAAGAATATTTATCCAGACCAGCTGATTAAAAGACTAATAGCAAACGCCACCCAGACAAAGAGATGGAAAAGACACAATATATCAGCGTACCTTATGTGGACAAATTAACATGCTAACGGACGGTGGCAAGAATAATACCAAAACAACATTTAAATCTAACCTCTTAACTTTTTTTGGTTATCCATTCATTTTATTTTTAATTATATTTTTATGCCTTTTTGTAACCTTACTTCATTTTATATATATATATTTTTTTCTTACTTAAGTAGGTTTATATTCTTATGACACACACCCTCCCCCCACCCTTTTTCTACGGCTGTAAATGAATTCGTTTCTTAGCTCAGAAATGATTTCGGCTCGAAAATCGTCTTCTCCCACAAGTACTCACACATACGCACTTGATTGTTCCCCAGTCGGACTTTTCATCATGAAAAAGGTACTTTCTCAGGCATGACAAAACCTGAGCCTTCGGCTTCGTTTTGCAATGGAAACGCCTAAAAACTCAGAGGTTTTAACCGTTTCCGATAAGGTGACGTCATAAGCCTTCGGATTCTTTAATTTCTTAGTACTCCAGACGTACTTACTTTGTATATCGTAGGTGGGAAGACATGAGACGTTCGCTGACAAACCCTCGGTTTTTCATGTTTTCGAATGAAATTTCAGACTTTTAGCCTTTCAAATACCTGAGAAAATATCGTGTGAGTTTTTTATGCTAAGTTAAGTTATAAATTCTTGCAAAAAAAATTCTTTAGAAAATTGTCAGTTGTACTTCAACAACAAGAACATCAACATTAACTTCTTCGAATGCTTTGCTTAACTGATAAAAAATGTGACCAGTATTAATTCGTACGGTGCGTTAGCTTAGCTTAGAAGTGAAAAAAGATCAAAATAAAAGCAAACAGTGTACCATTATCACTATCTAGTCATAATCTGAAAACAGTTATGCAATGCAGAATGTAAATAATTTGTAATTGCTTCAAATTATTCAAAGTTTAGCCACTCTGGCACGTGGTAAGCTGATTTGCAAAGAAATAGGAAGCTTAGTTCTAGATTATTATAAATCTGGGAACACTTTGGGTTAAATAATAAATTTAAAAAATATCAAAAAATTTAAGAAAAATGGCATTCTTGAAAATAATATCGCAAATAGAGGCCAAACATCGGCAATAACAGCTCATGATAAAAGAGCCCTGGCCACAATTGTGAAGGCTGGTCGTTGCCAAAGTTTAAGAAATTTAGCATCTGAATGGTCTGATAAGATCGGAAATAGTGTTAAGCGTGAGTGGGCGCGCCTGCTGTTGTGAGATATTGGGTAAAAGCTCTATAAAGTATGTATATAGTTACTATCTACGTATGTTACATAATCAATATCTTAAATTACTCTTAGGCCATGGAAAAACCATTGCTTACGCTTCGCCAAAGGACGAAGCGTTTACAAGGGTCTGGGAAACGGATGTCTTAGACTCAAAGGCACTAGGTTAGGTTAGGTAATTCCGGCTGACCCCAGATGGGATCACACACAGACTTTAAGGTCCTTAATGAGGCTGAGTGATTATTTGGGTACGTTCGACTTAGAAATCCAGGAGGATTTTTGTCGTTTTGTCGAACCGTGGGGTGTGCAGAAGTTTTAATCTTATCTTGGCAACTGCTGGGCAGCTGGAAACGAAGTGTTCTAGAGTTTCTGAGACTCCAGGTTCCATTCATTTCCTGCAGGTGTCCTCTGTGTCCCGTTAGTATGCCAATGACCAGTCTACAGTCTCTTCTTTGGAGCTGTAGCAGATAGTGCGTGAGTTTTATGTCTCTTGTCTTGCACATAATTTTAGAGATTCTGCATCCGCCGGTGTTTTCCCACCTTACCTCTGCTTCTTTCTCTGCTTTCTCTTCCATCTTGCTGTTTAGCGTCTATATGGAGATATGTATGTTTAGTGTTTCTTCTTGGCCTAGCACGACTCCGGCTTTTGTAAAACTGTTTGCCAATTCGTTTCCATCGATTTTTTATGGTAATGTAGTCCGTGCTACTATTGATGAAAGGCAATGGAACACCATCATGAATAACGATGAAGCTAAATTTGATGTGAGTGACGGTGATGCGAGAAGGAGAGTTATCCGTAAAAAAACTGAAGCGTACCATAAAGACTGCCTTAAAAAACCCAGCAAGCATATTGGTGTGGGATTGTACTATATGTCTCCCAAAAGGGTAGAAAAACTGCGCTTAATTGAGAGAATGGTCAACGCTGAAAAATAAGATAACATTCTAGAAGAAAATTTGCTGCCATCATTACCAAATCTGGCTGACTGTGGTGAGTAAATTAATTGATCTCCTCCTTCAGGGGGACTCCTACTGCCGAGGTCGTCCTTTGTTTCGGGAGAGGTTGTTCTTCACTCAGATGACTGGATCTGATGATTAGGTTGAGAGGGTAACTGCTCGCCTATATCGCTGGCCTTATGGCTCAACAATGCAAATGAATAAAGGTTACGGCCTTGCCGGAGTTAAATGTTCTGAGCCAAGTGCTCTTTATTAGATACAAAACAAAATTGAAGCTAAATTAAATGATAGCTAAAGTAGAAGGCAAAAGCAACAAAGACAAAGCTACACTACTTAAGCTACAGGGACAATATGCCAACTCAGCATAAGTGTTAACTCTGCTGTTGCGTCCAAGCAAGGGATCAGGTTACCACAGTGGCCGGGGCACTGAACGCTCGTATTTGATGCGTCAGCGCTATCAGTGTGGGGTTCGCTCCAACAGTTTGGGCTGCGAGGGTTGCTCGTTAACTACTCCCCCCTTAGAACTGAGACCGTCCTCGGCTATTCTGAATTTATCGATGACCTCTTATATCTCCATTGAAGCTCGTTTTTCCTCAAGTACAGATGGAGTAAGATGAAACCGTTGAAGATGAGGACAAATCCGACAGCGCTGCAAACCAAGCCTTAGGAGATCCAGCTGCCTCCATTTCATCTTTGAATTCTTGAATAACAAGTAGATTCGATGGAGAAGCGACATGCTCAAAACGGGATCGTGGTCGATGATGTTCAGCAAACGGCGACGAGGCTATGCCAGGGATTTTGTTCAGGGCCTCTCGTTGGTTTAGTTATTTTGTGCCGTTGACAAAGGCAAAACGCTCAAAGGTGAGAAGGTGCGTTCCGTTAGTCTTAATCTCAGGACCATCATCTGCGCTGACTCGAGCTGGCCTCTCGTTGATAATTATGATGCCATCGTCCACCTGTACTAGTGGTTTTAGATGGCTGGGCTGGGTAAGGCAGTTGGCTATGCTTCCCGCATGAAGGGCCCGCGCGCATGTGTCATGGGGTGATAAGTTGCAAAAGGTATCTCCCGTAGTTGTTGTGCAATCGGTGACCGCTAAAACGTCCTTATCGCACTCTACTATGGTGTCATCTTGCAATTGCAATAGGGTGTGGTCATGGGATACTGGGAATATAGTAACTTTCCTACAGATATACTTAATTCTATGGTAATTAATTAATATATGAACCACATCTTCGGATTGAAATATTGTTATATTTGACACTTCTATCAAACTAACTATCGGGACTTCTGTGGGATGTTCGGCTAGTACGGACTTCAGGTCGTTATGGTCAAAAATAGTAGGATTTACGATGTTGGACTTAGCAAGAGTGATCGTGAGCATAAGGTTTTCAATTTCGGTTATTATGATTCTATTTCTAGCTAGAGGGTGATTTTTTAAGAGCTATAGGAAAGTTTTAAAAAAAAAACACATAAAATTCAGAAACATGCATGAAATCTTTATTTGAATCGAAAGTACGGTCCAAATAATTTAATGTTTGAAGATTATTTCATGCAAATGTTGACCGTGACTGCGCCTCAAATGGTCCATCTGCTTAGTCTACTTTTTTACCGAAAAATTGTGTTCAGCGACGAAGCTCATTTTTGGCTCAATGGGTACGTAAATAAACAGAATTGTCGATTTTGGAGTGAATATCAGCCAGAAGCATTGCAAGAGCTACCAATGCATCCAGAAAAAGTCACAGTTTGGTGCGGTTTATGGGCTGGTGGCATCATTGGACCGTACTTCTTCAAAAATGATGCGAATCGTAACGTAACTGTGAATGGTGAGCACTACCGTGAGATGATATCCTACTTTCTTTGCCCAAAACGCAAGAGCTTGAAATGCATTACATGTGGTTTCAACAAGACGGTGCCACATGCCACACAGCACGCGCAACAATGGACTTATTGAAAGGCGAGTTCGGTGAACATTTTATTTCACGTTCGGGTCCGGTCAATTGGCCGCCTAGATCGTGCGATTTAACGCCTTTAGACTTTAGACCTTTTTTATGAGGCTATGTTAAAGCTCATGTCTATACAGACAAGCCCGATTCAATTGACGCATTCAAAGACAACATTGAAGCATTTATTCGTGAGATACCGGCCGAAATGTTGGAAAGAGTATGCCAAAATTGGACTAAGCGGATGGACCATTTGAGGCGCAGTCACGGTCAACATTTGCATGAAATAATCTTCAAACATTAAATTATATGGACCGTACTATCGATTCAAATAAATATTTCATGCATTTTTCTGAATTTTATGTGATTTTTTTTGAAAAACTTTCCTATAGCTCTTAAAAAATCATAGTCATGGTATTCCTGAAAGTGATTTAGATTTGATTTGGATTAGATTTAGATTTCGCTGATCAGCTGTTCACAGCTTCTTCATACAAAATGCCAAGTGTGCCCAGAGTAAGTGAGGAATTGACGGTCATACTAATTGATTTTAAATAATCAACTTTGAGGCTGATTAAGATTCGGTTTAGATTTGATTTCGTTTTGGGTTTGACCTTATTTACATGGCGCGCTTGGTGCTCGTTTGAATTCTGCTATGATATCAAAATGGAGAACGATTTAATAATTAAATAATCATTTATTAAATGCATATTAGAGTGCATACGAGACTCATTAAAGGGTGAAAGTCCAGTGGCCTAAAGTTAACAAAATCAAACGAGCTCTTAGTTATTAGAGCTTGCGATTGATGCCATATCTGCACAGTTCTCGTAGAATGCTGTACCTCTCAAATTCTTCCACAATTTCATCCTGACTCTTAAGCTTGAGTTCTGCCAAATAGCATACGTAACTTCAATTCACAATAAATAAATTGTGTACATACTAAAACTACATGTTCAGCCAATATGCTATTATTTATAATGTTTGGAAAATAGTTTTCACACTTTCTTTCCGCGAGTTTTGCTTTCGCTGCTGGGTTTGATTTGGCGCCATTGGTCAATCAGTAGTGTGGTCACACTGTCAGCGGTTCACGAAATCTACATCAAATCAGTGAGCAAAAAGGGTCGTTTCCTCAACTGATTTAGATTTGCTTAAAAATAACCTAAATCAAATCTAAATCACTTTCAGGAATACCATTAGTATAAATAAATAAATCTTAGTAACGTTTCATACAAATGTGGAGTGTCAACTAATTCATTTCGCTTTGCTTTAATTATTTCATTAACGGTTTCAGTCAGCTGATTTATCTGCCTTTGGGTGTCAGAGTTAATCACTACTTGCCTATTATTTGACTCAATGAGTTGAGATTCGGACAATCTAACTTTTTCGAAATCTGAGGCATCTGGGGTACCAGCAACTATCTTAAGTGCCGTGCCCAAGAAGTTCAAACTTCTCGCCATTCTATTATGGACTTTTAACACGGACAGGAGGCTCTTGATGTGGTTGGTATCAACATCAAGGAGCTGCCGCATGGGCGACTTGGGAAACGCTTCGGATAATTTGTCTGTTTCACCTACCATCATTGAAAGTCCTGTTAAGTTACTCAAATGACTAATAAAATCCCTCTGTTCCCATACCAGTACCTTTCCCTCAATTACTGGGATATAGCTGGAATGGGAATAATCGGTAATCCGAGTATTAACCACTGCAAGAAGAGACAGAAGCGTTAGCAGAAGCCTGTAAAGATAAAACGAAAGTATGAATGCTTAGGCCAGTGTTACTTTATGTTGTCCTTATGGACCACCTTCCTCTTAATGAGAACAGACGTTCCCATGTCTGCTTGTATTTTTTCTTCCGTGCATAACGGGGTTAGCTTGTTACCTAGCCGGGGTTAGTTTGAACCTTTGCCTTCGCGATTCTTATTTGTATCGTTTGATTAACATCATCGGAGGCTGAATGAATTACATCAATGGGCCTTTGGTTTATGACGGAATGCAATGTTCTATTGTATTCAACGGTCGCCCGCATGATTAATTCATTTTGCGTTCAAACGCGCTGCGTTGAGTTTCGTTGAATTCTATCTGAATCTTTTTCGACATATGCTTACTGACAGCGCCATTTTCGCCATTAAGTATGTCAGTTAATGGCCTTGCTATTGATGCGAAATCTTTAACAAATGCTCTGTAGTAGCTTGCAAGGCCAAGAAAGGATCTGAGGCTGAATAAATTTTTTGGTTCAGCATAGTTTTGTATGACCGATACCTTTTCTGGGTCTGTTTTCGCTCCGTCCTTGGCGACAACAAAACCTAAGTACTCAACGCTTTCCTTAAAAAATGTTGTCTTCTTCTGTGCGACTCTCATGTTTGCCTTGCATAGGCATTGTAGTATCATGTGTTTGACATGATCAACCTCATTTTCGGAAAAAACAATAACGTCGTCTACATAGACAGAACATATCTTTCCAATGTGATCTCTCAATACATCATCGATGGCTCTTTGAAAAATGCTTCCTTCATTCTTCAAACAAAATGGTACACGACAATATTCATATTTTCCACCGTTCACCGAGAACGAGGTTTTTTCTCTGTCTTGCTCGGCCAAATAAATTTGATGGTACCCTGATTTTAAGTCTAAGGTAGTGAAAAATTTGGCTTTTCCCAAGTTCGCTAGAATCATGGGGCACCGATCGGCAATTGTTCGCTCATTCAGTTTCCTGAAGTCGGTTACCAGTCGCTTATTGTCGTTACCGTCAGAATCGGCTCCTTTTTTGTCAACAACCCACGTTCGGCTGTTATATGGAGACCTCGATGGCCAAATAATTGCGTCTCTCTGTTTGATTTCTTTGTTTACGAAATCTGCTACCCCCGTAGGATGTTTATATAGCTTGGAATATACCGGTTCGTTATCCTCTGTACGTATCGTGGCTACAACTGAAGTGTTAAAGGTTAATGCCTCGTTAGAGGTCGAAAACGCCTTAATTCTGTTCAGTATCATCTTTTTATACTCTGTACCGTAGGTACATAGAGTATTATAAGTTTGTGCAAAAGTATGTAACATCCAGAAGGAAGCAGCTCCGACCCCATAAAGTATATATATTCTTGATCAGCATCAACAGCCGAGTCGATATAGCCATGTCCGTCTGGCCGTCTGTCAGTCTGTCCGTCTGTCTGTCCGTATGAACGCACAGATCTCAGAGATGGTAAGAGATAGAGGTTTGACATGTATGGGACATATGATTCTTATGTGTGCAGGCAGATCAAGTTTTTTTTTCAATTTTGGCCACGCCCTCTCCCGCCCCCGCAATTTAGAAAAAACGTCATATCTCCCACAGTTTTGAAGATGGTTTGTTCCTTCTGGACATATTTAGTTATTAGGATAACTTAACGATGCGCCAAAGAAATAAAGAAGATCGGATGAACGGTTTTCGAGTTATGATCAAAAGACAGATTTTCTTGGTACAGAGTATGTTATAGTCGGGCTTGACCGACTTTCTTTCTTGTTGAATTCTGCCTTTACGGAGAATGGTACCACTATGTCATCTACGTGTGTGAAGTTTACGCTATCGCACTCGTGAAATTGTAACTGTTCCGAGATATTACCGTAGTTTATAATGCCATTGTGTAGGTCTAATGTCACTCCTGTTCGCGTTAGCAAATCGAAGTTTATGATAGCATCAAACGTACCCAGCGTATCCAGCAAAAAGAAGGAGGAATTTCACCCAAAAAATTTTCATCGAACATTTGTTTTGAATTTTACTGGAGCCATGAATGGAATTCACAGTGAAGGGCTTGTCGGCAGTAATTACGCCTTTTAGCTCCTTTTCGAGCTTTACGTAATTCTTTGCCGCCCCAGTATCTATTAGGATTTTCAGAGATCTCCCATCCAACCTGCGTTCAATGAACGGCAAGCGGGAGCGCTCTCTAAAAAATTGAGCAAGTCATTATCTTCTCCAGCTGCGGCCTTATAACTCTGATCTTCATTATCAGTTTTTTGTTGGACAACATTATTTACTCTTTGGCGCCTTTGGCCTGTCACGCTCTCAGATTGGTTCGGTCTCTTTTGAGCCTGTTTGCCACCGTTCTGATTCCGCGCATAATTGTTAGGCTGCCTGAACCTTGAAGATGAATCCACCTCCATAGCCTCTGTAGGCTGGTTGTCATCTTCCTTGCCCTGTTGTCTTGAAGCCTGCTCCCTATTCTGTTGCTTCCCTTGTTTTTTGGTTAAATAAGGGTTTTTTTCTTATCGATCTTCCTTATTATTCTTTCCCTGTCTAGACCGACCCTGATTTTTGCCGTATTCGACGGCCTGAGTCTTTTCCTCCATGGCCTTAGCATACGTAGCTGCAAACATGCTACGTTGAATACTAGCTTCCGCCTCCCTGGCCTGGGCCAGGGCGGACGGCAGGTCTTTCGGCTGAGCTGGGAAAACCACCGCTCTCAAAGACTTCTTAAGTCCCGAGATAAACGAGTGCAGCGCGTCACCTCACTTCTTCACTTCTTCGTTAAGTAACGAAGCGTCGTCAGTATCATGGGGCATAACAATTTTATTTGTGACAAGGGTCAGCTTTCGCTCTACCTCATCAGAATACTGCATAAGGCTCAGTTCGCTCTGCCTGACTTGTTGCTGCACTGAACTCAACTGTGTTTGAAATTCACGCCTAAGCCTCTCCTCTTGCTCGGCTAGAGCGCCTGCAAGTAGGGCCTGAACTTGACTTAAATCCATATCTACTATCTCTAGAAGCTGTACTGGGAACCCGATCGGCCCTTCTAACACTGAACTATCGTCACTATCGTATTCAACTTTCACCTCTCTATATTGATACGACCCACTCATCAGCTTTTTGAAATGATTTTTTAATTAACACTTCGCTTCTGTTTATGCTTAGCCGATTTTTGCACAATCGGCGGAAAACTAAAAAAAATCTCTTTTTAATTTATTATTATTGTTATCCTTTTTTTAGTTAGCCAAGTACCGCGCAGCTCATTTAAAAAAAAATACGTTTCTTATTGAACAAAAAAAAAATTTTCTTCTCCAATCACTGTCACGAAGCTTGAAAACAAAATAGTTGTATTTTTTATTATCGACCTGAATTCCTTCGATTCGAACAAGCCACTTACATTTTTTTCAGGGACGTAAATCCTATTCTTGTTGGGCGCCAATTAATTGATCTCCTCCTTCAGGGGGACTCCTACTGCCGTGGCCGTCCTTCGTTTCGTTGGAGGTTGTTCTTCACTCAGATGACTGGATCTGATGATTAGGTTGAGAGGGAAACTGCCCTCCTATATCGCTGGCCTTATGGCTCAACAATGCAAATGAATAAAGGTTACGGCCTTGCCGGAGTTAAATGTTTTGAGCCAAGTGCTCTTTATTAGATACAAAACAAAACTGAAGCTAAATTAAATGATAGCTAAAGCAGAAGGCAAAAGCTTCAAAGATAAAGCTACAACTACTTAAGCTACAGGAACAATATGCTACAATATGATAACACTGCTCTTGCGTCCAAGCAAGGGATCAGGTTACCACAGTGGCCGGGACACTGAACGCTGGTATTTGATGCGTCAGCGCTATCAGTGTGGGGAGCAAATCCAGCAGTTTGGGCTGCGGGGGTGCTGGTTAACTAGTACACATTTCAGCAGGATAGAGCATCATCTCATATTGCCAAACGAACCAAATCATGGCTGCAGTATAAGGAAATTGGGGTCTTAGATTCGCCATCAAATAGTTCGGATCTAAGTACAATCGAGAATATATAGGAAATAATGAAAAGAAACCTAAAAAAATTTGCCTCAAAGAACTAGAGCTGGGACAAACATCGATGTTTCGATTTTTCGAGGGAATTACAAACATCGATGTTTTTTTATTCGCCATCGATGTTTTTATACCCTTGCAAAGGGTATTATAATTTTGCCCAGAAGTTTGCAACGCATAGAAATATTCATTTCCGACCCCATAAGCTATATATATTCTTGATTAGGGCGACGAGCTGAGTCGATTGAGCTTTGTCCGTCCGTCCGTCTGTCCGTCTGTCTGTCTGTTTCTACGCGAACTAATCTCTCAGTTTTAAAGCTATCGAGCTGAAATTTTGCACAGAGTCTTCTTTTTGCTGCACACTACTAATATGTCGGAACCGACCGGATCGGATGACTATATCTCATAGCTCCCATAGGAACAATCGGTCGGAAAGCTAGTTTTAGTATGAAAAACTTTTTTCTTTTCAATGGAAACGTCTCCAATATTTGTAATCGTAGGTTTTCTATTTTTTTTTATAGTTCTTCCAAGTTTTATTAAAATCGGACAAATATATGGTATAGCTGCCATACAAAAGATAGATCTGAAAAACAGTCTTATTTATAAAAACTTTTTTGTTTTTAATGGTAGCATCCTGCAATTTTGTATTTGTTTGTTTCTCATGCTTTTACATAATTCTACAAGTTTTTGTCCAAATCGGATGACTATATCATATAGCTCCCATACGAACGATCGGTCGAAAAATGGGAAAAAGTATTATTTGAAAATATTTAAGCGAGCACTTGCAAGGGTATAAAAACTTTGGCACAGACGAAGTTAGCTTAGCTTTCTCGTTTACTTTTGTACCATCTCTAAAAGAGTCAGGAGAGCAAGCGAGGAAATTGTAAGAGAATTTATTTAATTTTTGATTAATACCATCAAATTTTAAAATAATTATTTCTCAAGGAATTAGCAGTGAAGTAATAGAAGAAGGAGTTGTGGTGGTGTTGGTTATGTCCGTGTAGGATCGAATAATGGACAAATATCTTAATGCCAAGTTTTGCAGCACACAACACCCATACACGCACATGATTTGCACATATATGTGTTTGTAATTTCCCTTCAGTACTCATCATCAGTGAATCACCTAGGATTCACCGATGAATAAGTCATGGGTATCGAGAAATCATCGGTGAATTCCCATGCAAATCATACGTGAATTTAACATTGGCATGTCCTAGGCGGTCATGCATGACTGCTCATGTGTGAATCACTCATGAATTCACGCATGATTTCTTCATTCATTCATTAATGAATTCACCTATAAATTAATATTTGATTCACTCATTATTCCCTAATGACTTTTGCAAAGAAGTCACAGATCAATTTAGTTTACATTGACTTTAATTCGATTTATGTATTAAAATTATTATTATTATTTAAATAATTTATCAAGAACTTTTCCCTGATTCACAAACACGCAACACTGTATTGTCACAACAGTTAAATTCATTTTATTTCACAATATATATTAGAATTTGAAATTATCATAATAAACAAAAAACTAGTGTATATAGAAAAATCAATTGTTGATTTTAATTAAAAAGAATACATATTTGTCTTTCGCCTTCCGCGCGCGTCACTTTTTCCTACTCAGAGTTTGAAATGGCATATAAGACTACTAGAATTATTTGTATACATTTGTTTATGATCCATATTTAATTTATTGTTTTTGAGTTAATAATAATAAAAGTCTATCTTAAGGCTTTTCCATTAACGATCTGTCCAATCGACTCATTGTAAAATGCTTTAAAATGCAAATTATATATGATCTCAATGATAGCTTAAATGTGAAAAGTATACAAACTTCTTTGTTCGGCGTTGGCTAAACTGTTTTTGGTTGTGTGTACGTCGCACACCAACGCACATTGGGCCAGATTTCAGTTTGGGCGGCATAAATTCGAAAAATGAAGATAGACAATTGTAATTTGGCACATTTGATAGATATCAAGTGTATAATAATTGGGCAAAGTTGTACAACAATCCGACCACGCCCCCCCTTACCGCCCACATTAGATTAAGTCGCTCTTCTGGTTTCTTTGGGAACTGATTTCGTAATTCTGTTCTTGTATTTGGTTTTACAATTCATTACAAAAAATACAAAATTAAAAGTGTGCCAATGCGAGGGCTGTTTAAAAAGTTATCGGCCTCCAAAGTATGGTCTTATAAATAAAGGTTTGCTGATGGTTCGCAGCTTTCCGGGTGTCATTATTATCAAAAAGCAAAACAGGAAATTGTTAAGTATGAATGCCTTTAGGTCCTTAGTATATTTATAGTGTATTCATATTTTTTTCTTGGCATAGAAAGAAATTAAATGTCACTCTCAAACTTTTTATTCTAAGTTTACAAAAATAGAGTACATAATATAGTATAGTATAGTATATTTAAAAAAACACTTACTAACTATTTTGAACATCCTTGATTAATTGCTATTTAAATTTCATCTAGCTCAACATCTAGTTCAATAGCAATCGAATCACAGTCCACTTCAGCATCAGAGTCGCTGTCTATGTCTGGGGAAATGTTAGTGCAGTTTATTTTAAAACTTGGCGACTCTAATAGCTCAATTATATCTCTTGGCAAAGTTTTTTTTTGGATTTGAGCTAATCTTTTGTTGAGAAAGATGCTGGATAAAAGAGGATCCGAGGAATCCATTGCTCTTTGGAAAACGTCTGTCATATTGTTGAGTCTAGAGTTTAGTCGAGCATGTGATCGTCTGTCCCGTTTATAATACTTGTTCCGTGCTTCAGAAGCGTTTTCCCCAAGACAACCAATTGTTATTTCAGACGAATCTATTATTTGGAAGCCGTGTACCAAAATTTTATGTACAGTTGCTGACATCTGATACCATGAGTATTTTAACAAGTATGAGGAGACCGTTTTCTGACAAAATTGCTGGAATTTGTAAGCACTAATTGGAAGTAACTAAAACGACGTTGAAATTTTCTAGAAGAGACAAATCAAATTCTAGGATTTCTGCAAATATCTTCACATTTGAAAATGCCCTCCTAGCAGTGTTGCCATCGTTAGAGTTTCCATTTCCATTCTGCTTTGGCTTATCCACATGTAGGCCCATTTCCTTCCACAACCTCTTTTGAATGTATTGTTTTCTAACTATTATTTCCGCCTTTTCTTGTGTATCTCTTATTTGCCATTTTTGTAAGCCGATTCTGTAAGAGATTTTGAGTACAAACTCGAAAAAACATATCCACGCGTGGAGTGGACTTATGCCATATTGTAAGCTTCCAGGTTTTGGCTTGAATAAAGGTGAACAAATATTGGTAGTCTCCATAAAAGTTTTCGGGCTGGCCCCACAAATTGGACACAATTGGCAAGATTTTGTTCCTGTTAATATGCTTAAGACCTTACCGTCTATTAAGGTCATATGTAAAAAAAGGGGACAAATTTTGTATTTGAGCGTCCAAATTTGTTTTTTCTGATAGAATATGTTCCTTGCTTTCCTTAACAAATTCTAGCTTAAGGGGCCTACAAAACCTTATAGACTGAGGAGTTCGATTTAACCACAAAACAGTTTTAAGATCATCAACTAATTTCAGTGGTATCATGGTGGTGACGAATAAGGATTGATCAATAGAATCTGGATCGCCATCAATAAATCTCTGTTTATATATACTTTGCCCAGTCGTCCCGTCGAATCCATAACTTGCGATTAGCTTTACATTTGTAATATTTGGATGCTGCTTGAATACTTCTTCTTGGAAACGGATGATGCGGCCAACAGTGTGATCCAACAGGTTTTGTATAAAGACTTCAGCTGATGTTTCGGTTATAGTGATTCCATGGGGCCTGCATTTATTTTTTGCTTCTCTGACTTTGTTGTAACTCGGATACAAATCACAAGATCGACTTTTATTTAACTCCCGAATGTTGTTGTATTGACTTTTAGTCAAAGAATTTTCGAGCAAAAATGCTACCGCTTCCTCCGGAGTCAGAGGTACCGGTATGGTACAAGGTTTTTTCGGCTCATGAGAATTACGCAAAGTCGTTCTCAACACAAGTGCCTTTTTTTTTCATCCGACTTTTCCGCTGAAAGGGCTGCCGCGTGCACAAGAAGATTTATGTTATTTTCTTGCTTGTCTGCCAGATCAGATGCCAATTTTTTCTTCAGTCGTGATCCACCATCGTCGTATGTCACACGTGGACTTCCCACTTGATTTATTTTTGATGAGCTGCTTACTAAAAATACCATGTTCGACGATAGCCATTTTGAATTTTTAGCCTTGAACGTTCGAACATTTCGAGCACTTTTTTGCAACCTTTTTTTCAAATATATCTAAAAATTTTTAATTTTTCTTTCAATTTCACTTCTTTTCTCTGTGCTCACTGCATGCTCCTTAAGCTGCTGAAAAATAAAGCTTGAAATTGCGCAGGCATTTTGGCTGCGATCATTCCATACATTAAAGAGCGTTGCATGGCTGAACTCGAACTTAACTGCAAATATCAAGAGAATGTGCGCAAAGCCGCAAAAAGCATTGATAAAACGATGAGAAATTCACTTTAAGGTCAAACTCTACATATTTACTTTTTGTCAGAAATTGTCAGAAAGTTCTTTTTTACTCCACAATTCACGAGCACGTTGTTTAGATTTTTTTCAATATAAGGACATAACAAAACGGTAAACATCAACAACATTTAACAAGAACAACACATAATTCGTTTCAGTATTCACATTCTACATACCTTTGCCTTTAATTCCCATATTTTACATTAAATTTTTAACAACAGGTGATAATTTGGCACAAGCTTAAAGTTGAGTGACTGTTTCTCGTTTTTTTAACACAACAAGCAGCTGACCGAACACTTGACTTTGCAACCCTGCTAAAAATCCAGGGCTGCACTGATATCAAAACGATTAGTGGATTTAATTTGCCACTATTTGATTAAGATCACGACTTGTTTCCATAAAAATTTTGAATTTATGCCGCTCAAACTGAAATCTGGCCCAATGTGCAACGGTGTGACCTTTCTTTTCGGCTGCAGTAGGTAAAATTGCAAAAGGAAATACACACGGAGTTCTGTTCCGCCGACGTCGACGTCAAAGCAGAAGCGTGAATAAGGCATGAATTTGACGATGCGTGATTTCTGGAACTGAAGGGTTAGTGTGCTTCTGCTTTTTCCCTCGTTTCACGTATACTATTAATTGTATATATGTATATTTTTATTCCCTTGCAAAGAAGAAGAAGAAGTATACCCCAGAAGTTTGCAAAGCATACAAATATTCATTTCCGACCCCATAAACTATATATATTCTTGATCAGGGTGACGAGCTGAGTCGATTGAGGTTTGTCCGTTCGCCTGTCCGTCTGTCTGTCTGTTTCTACGCGAACTAGTCTCTCAGTATTAAAGCTATCGAGCTGAAATTTTGCACAGAGTATTCTTTTTGCTGCACTCTACTAATATGTCGGAACTGACCGGATCGGATGACTAGGTCGTAAAACTAGTTTTAGTATGAAAAACTTTTTTCTTTTCAATAGAAGCGTCTCCAAACTTTGTATTCATAGGTTTTCTATGTTTTTTTATAATTCTACCAAGTTTTATTAAAATCGGACAACTATATGGTATAGCTGCCATACAAAAGATAGGTGTGTAAAACAGTCTTAATTAGAAAAACTTTTTTTTTTAATGGTAGCATCCTGCAATTTTGTATTTGTTTGTTTCACATGCTTTCACATAATTTTACAAATTTTTGGCCAAGTCGGATGACTATATCATATAGCTCCCATACGAACGATCGGTCGGAAAATGGGAAAAAGAGTATGCTTTGAAAATATTTAAGCGAGCACTTGCAAAGGTATGACTACTTCGGCTTATAGTACAAGAGCGATCAAAGGAAAACTGCGAGGAATCGAGTGATATATTTTGCCCTAAGTGAACAAGTGAAGCTTCATTTGTTTGGAAACATTTACAACGAGAGCGTAAGTTAAATTCGGCCCTGCCCGACTTGGAAATACCCGTTACTCAGAGCAATTAGTGTTTAATAACCTCATGCGGCTCAGAAAAGTGTGCAAATGTTTTGTAAGTCCGCCATTTATTATCCGAACTTTATGATAAAATTTGTGAGATTGGAGATATTGGCCACATACACTGCAAATCTGAGCACCTATCTTAAAAAATTTAGGAGATATTCAACTTTTTTTATTCCGGGGGCGGGAGGAGGCGTGGCCAAAACTTGAAACAGTCTACATTTGAAATTTGGTGGCTCTAGCTCTTCTAGACTCTGAGATCTAGGTGCTTATACAGACAGACGGACAAGGCTATATCGACTCGACTATTGATGCTGATCAAGAATATATATAATATATACTTTATGGGGTCGGAGATGCGTCCTTCTGCTTATTACATACACTTGCACGACTTTAGTATACCTTTTTTACTCTTCGAGTAACGGGTATAAAAATGTAAGAATGATCCTCAATCAGCAATTTGCTGCCATTGTGGGGGTAAACTAAAAAACAAAAGGAAATACTTCAAATCTGGCTCAAAATTTACGAAACATCCACAATAAATGTTTAAAAGTGGAAGAGCCTGTCACACCAACAGTGCTTGACAAGTTTTTAGACCATGTCAAGCATTATGGGAACACTTCAGATCGTAAAATCAAAATAGACAAGGCCATCAAGCGTATGATTGTAGTAGTTATGCAACCGTTCAGTATTGTTCAATATAATGGATTTCGCGATTTATTGCATTTGTTGGATCCTCGCCACAAGATTACTTGTAAAAAATACTTCCGAAAGGTGCTTCTAACAAATAATTATGAGCCTTTGAAAGCTCACTTAATGACACTTTTGAATAATGTAGATTATGTCGGCTTAACCACAGATTGCTGGTCGTCAAGGGCCACAGAAGGATATATTACAGTTACTCGTCATTTCATAAATAACAATTTTGAACTACAGTCGGCTATTCTGACTTCACAGAAACTTTTAACATCCTCAAATCATACTGCAAAGAACATAGCAGAGACTTTGCTTAGTATCATGACATTGTGGAACTTAAACAATAAAGTTGCAACTGTAGTAACTGATAATGACGCAACTATCAAGAAAACATGAGAGTTGCTATAGCTAAAGCACTTACCATGCTTTTCCCACTCGCTTAATTTACTCGTACAGGATGCTTTAAAAATGACTTATCTCAAAGGCATATTGACCAAGTGCAAGCGCATAGCCGCTTTCTTCAAGTCAAGCGCAATAGCTAATGCGAAGCTTAAGCAGTCACGGGACGTTGAAAGCCCCATAGGGCTAATCCAAGAGATTCCACCTATATGGAACAGCGCATTTTTAATGATGAAGCGCATCGTTACACTTAATGATTCTATTTCTAAAATGCTGCTAAATTTGCCTAAGGCTCCACAACCCTTTTCTGCTGATGAAATTATCCTTATAACAGAGCTAACGGAACTGCTGAAGCCTTTTAACGACGCTACTGAGCAAATCTCCGCAAATAAGGCAGAATACTAATCACAAATAATACCGATGGTTATCGAGCTGCATCAAAATACTAACCAAATGCGTCCTAAAATAAAGTCTTTCATTGTCTTGGAAGCACACAACCTAATGATGGGTCGACTGCTTTGTAAGTCACTTCTGAGCCTTGTAGCTTTGCTTGACCCTCGCTTTAAAAAGCTAAAAAGAATGGCTTCTTATTGCGAACATCGATTTTTTCTCAGCTCTACAAAGAACCCTTTCTGACTTAAATACAAAATTGCAGGAGATGTGGGACTCTATTTCACCAGAACAATGCTAGAATTTATTCAAATCTATGCTAATGCTTTGCAAATGTGTAGTAGAGGTCAAAGGCGGTGTTACCCAATATTGATATTAAGAATATTTAAGTTTTAATCAAATAGTAAATATTTAACGCACCGTTCGAATTAATACTGATCACAATTTTCTTATCAGTTAAGCAAACAGGGCTGGGAATGCTGATTAAAATTTGCTTACATTAAATCTTTTAACATAGCTAAATAACCAAATACTAGTAAATTTTTTCTATTTAATATACAGGGTGGTCCATTTAAAAATTGGAATTTCATTTTGATTTCAAAAAAAGGCTCGATATTTTTCAAAGGTTGAACATTTATTGGAAAGGTTGGTTCATGTCATTTATTTATAAAAAAAAATTCGGTCAAATTACCACCACAGCTGACTTGGCAGTAGCCCATTCAATCCACACAGTTTTTGAGAACATTTTCAATTGATTCGGCACGTATGGCAGCATTAGCAACTCGAATCTCGTTCTTCCACTCCTCAAAGATAATACTGTAACAATTTAACGTGTCAGATCACAGCTTCTTGGAGGCCAATTCACATCTAAATATTTGCTGATTATTCGATTTTCGAAGACTCGCAGAAGACAACTCGGATGGTCAATTGGCTTTAGCTGCTGCACCAATTGAACTTTGTATGGCTTCATCGCTAGGTCTTTATGCAAAATTCGCATCAAAAAAGTGCGCGAAATGTCCAATTGTTGAGATCCATGGCGAGTTGACGTCGATGGTTGTTCACTTACATTTTCAGAAACCGCAGCAATGTTTTCGGTCGAGCGCACAGGACGAGTACGTACACAGGTTAGTTTATCCACCAACATTCCAGTTTCACATGATCGCTAATTATGAATAGTTCAAGTTCCTAACCTCCGATGGACCACCCTGTATATTAGGAAATATTTGATACATAGAACTTAATAGTTAACAAAAAGTACAACTTAATTACAGCACTATGACAGCACGGCAAATGCCGAAGATTAAAGGAAAACACGCATCACAGCTCAGAGGGGGAGTGAGCTGTAGTTTAACTGGGAACCATTGGCGCGAAACCATTAGTAGGAAAGGGGGGGCCAATCAACCGTTAAGCTAAGTTGATAAGGGGGCCTGAGGGTCGCCTTCCATGGATAGAAAGATCGGAGGGATGTCGTCGGTTAAGCCTTCTTCTGAGCCGGCTTGTCGCCAGATCAGACGCAAGTCTATTGGAGTGGGCCACCAGACGATCATAATATCTGCTGGTATGCAGATTTATCTGGGCGCAAAATGGCAAAATGTCAAGATCGCGGTAAATAGTTGAGTGCCCCACGTAGAAGGGCGCGTCAGTAATGCCCTGGAGGACTCGGCTAATGGAAGATTCTAATTTCTTAAGAGTTGAAGAGCATGCCGAGCCCCAAAGCAAGTCCAGGAAGGCATTATGATTGCTGTAAACAAGGACTTTAGATCGCAAAGAAAGACCACTACGAGGCTGAAGCGAGTGCCTTCGCCTTGGCCGAGACAGTTGCTGCGGCCCGAGTCACATGGGACTTCCAGGTCAAGCGGCGATCCATAGTCACACCGAGGTACTTAACCGCACTGTTCAGATGAGAAATTCTAGCTCCTTAGAGACGCACACGTGCAACTTTTCCGGGTCTCATGGAGAAAGTGCGGTGTTGGCTTTTTGAACCGTTAACGGCTATGTTCCAACGGTTTGCCCAACGACCAAAGCCATCCAGAAACTGCTGGACCTTAGCAGATGCTCTTTTGCGCCTATTGCTGAAAGCAAGAAAAGCGGTATCGTCAGCGTAAGTCGCAATTAGGGTGCGATGAGCGTTTAGACACGGCAGATCAGCGGTGAAAAGGGTATAGAGTACCGGTCCAAGAACTCTACCCTGTAGAACACCCACACGAATAGGTCGGATGCTTGATCGCTCGCCTCTAAGAGCAACCATAAAGCGGCGCTCTAGGAGGAAAGAACAAAGCAGTAGAAATTGTTCAGCAGGAAGGGGAGACTTCATCTTAAACAGCAAGTCATCATGCCAATCGCGATCGAACGCCTTCCGAATATCGAGAAAAACAGCAGAGCAATATTGGCGGTTTTAAAAGGGGGATCTCGAAAGCTGCAAGCAGGTCTACTGACAGCTTGCCCAGCGGAAATGTGGATATTCCTCACAAACAGGTTGGCAGCATCATTAATGTCGGCGGGCGAGTGTAGGTCTATGTTGAGATTTACCAACGGCTCCAGTTTACTCTGGAACCGGGTAATGTTCGCATGTCTGGGCAATAATCTCGGCTTAACCCCAATAGAGTAAGCAGCCGCTCGAAAATCTATTACCAGAATGATATGATCAGAGGAAAGTTGCAGCAATCCGTTTATAGCCAGGTTATTTGAACGAGTTCCAGAGTATAAAGCAAAATCTAATGCTGATGGAGAGAAATTATAATTCGTGGGGAAAAACGTTGGACTTCCAGTTGAAAAAACTTGAATGTGGGAACAGGTTAGGGAATCATGGAGCGCTGTACCTCTGGCAGATGCGTATCTTCCACCCCAGAGTGGGTGATGTGCATTCCAATCCCCGGCAACTAGGAACCTAGGACCAAGCTTTTCGCAGAGACCAGAGAAGTCATCAGCTGTCCACGGTGGGCAATAGATAGCCTCTATAAATACACCGCCAAGTACGCTGGCCACCTTCACAGCGACGCACATGACGAAAGTCCTCATGGTGGAGTTATGTAGGTGATATGAGAGGCAAGATTTGATAAGTATTACTGCACCACCGCGCATAGGGTCCGCCGGGTGGTTAGCGGAATTAAGATCAAATCCTAGGACTTGGAAGAACGATCTGGAGCAGAAATGAGTTTCGCACAACAAAAGGATGTCCAGCTGGGGTCTTTGAATGAACAGCTCCATCTCTAGAGATTTGGAGAATGCCCCATTGGCGTTCCACGATCCGATGCATAACCCTGTATAAGTCATTGCGACTAGCGTTGGTACCATACGTACCCTGAGGCAGATAGCTGGCTAGCTGAGGGTTAGATGCACATTGGGGAGCGATTTCGATGAAAAGATTGACTAGGGTCATCAGAAGTGAAGAGAGCTGATCGACTTTAAAAGCCAAATCGCCAATTTGATTTTTCTGCTGCTCAATAGGTGTTTGGTGAGGCATGGGAGAAGAAGACATTCGTATTCGTGAATGAGGCCCCTTATGACAAAGCGGAAGGAGCGATCTTCATTGGGCTGCCATTAATAATACGGCACATTGGACTGATTAAAAAGGGCTTGGAGCTTGCGATAGAATAAGGCGTCAATGATCTGGACCATAACAGTGGTGGGATCAATGCTATTCATTTGGAAGTTGCTGGTGGCAGACCTGAACAGATCTCTTAGGCGCATTAAACCAGTAACTCCAGATTTCACAAAAGCCGGGGGCTTATGGTCCAAAGGAAGTGCTGGTCCATAAACGTGCAAAGTTCAAAATGTTTGGCAAGTGGAGCACATTACACTGTGCAAGTCGAAAAAAGACATGACCAAACTCGACGAATCCCCCCTATTTCGGGTCCTATGAATCGAACTGCATCATTACTTCTTTAAGTAACCACGAGAATTTAATAAGTTTTATTTTTAACACATTTTTGGTCGGTGTCAAGCTTGAACGGTATTGGTTTTTTTGGTAAACTTTGTTCAGCAAACTTTCTTGTACTGTTACAAGGTAAAAGTTTTGTGAAAACTTCAATCCCCGATATTGGGGTTTAGAGGGCCATTCGGGTCAATACTTCAAAAAAAACAAAACAAACTAAACTTCTTTCTTTATAGATTTTTGCTCATATTTCACGAATATTCATGCTTTCGTTTCTGAACCTCATAGCCAAATGTAGATCATGTTATTCCATGTATCTGTACGAAAGATCGCCATTTCAAAGTCTCTTTACAATTAAAAAAAATAGAGGAAAGTTAACTTCGGATCGGCCGAAGTGTGTATACCCTTGCAGCACGTTTTTAACTAATTTGAAGGACATGTCCACTGATAACAAACAAGTTTTTCCCAATAAGACTACTTTTCTGCCTTTACTTTTGTATGACAGCTATACCATATAGATGTCCGATTTCGACCTAATTTGGCAGAATTATGCAGAAGCATTAAAAACTAGTAAGTACGGAGTTTGGAGACATTTGCATTAAAAACAAAAAAGTTTTTCTCACTAGAACTAGTTTTTCGACCGATCGTTCCTATGGCAGCTATATGTTAAAGTCATCCGATCCGGCCGGTTCCGACAAATGTGCAGCGTATTTGTACCAGAAGACTTCGTGCAAAGTTTCTTGGCGATAGCTTTAAAACTGACGGAGGAGATAGCATAGAAACAGACGGACAGACGGACAGGGCTATATCGACTCAGCTCGTCATGCTGATCAAGAATATATATACCTTATGTGGTCGGAATAGTCCATAGAATATCATACCTTAATACATAACAAACATAAATTACACATTACATTCACATCACATATGAACAATGTATTGAACATACAAACTTAGTTTCTTTAGTTCTTTCGAAAAAAAAAAAGTTTTCGTTTATATTATTATACCCGTTACTCGTAGAGTAAAAAGGGTATACTAAAGTCGTGCAAATGTATGTAACAGGCAGAAGGAAGCATCTCCGATATCATAAAGTATATATATTCTTCATCAGCATCATCAGCCGAGTCGATATAGCCATGTCCGTCTGTCCGTCCGTCCGTCCGTCCGTCTGTATGAACACCTAGATCTCAGAGACTAGAAGAGCTAGAGCAACCAAATTTTAGATGTAAGCTAGTATTGTCTGTAGGCAGATCAAGTTTGTTTCAAATTTTGCCTACGCCCCCGCAATAAAAAATGTTGAATAACAATTTTTAAGATATCGAGCTCAGATTTTGCAGTGTAGTCTATGTGGCCAATATCTACAATCTCACAAATTTTCAAAAGGATCGGATAATAAATGGCAGAGTTAAAAAAATGTTGCATACTTATCCGAACCGCATGAGTTTATTAAACACTAATTGAGCTGAGTAACGGGTATTTCGAAGTCGGGCAGGGCCGACTTTAAGTTTGGAACCGAAAACTTAAATATTTGAGATATTGAGACATATGCTCACAATAGTAGTAAACCAAATAAAGCGCCGGGGACAGACCGCGTACCTGCCGAGTTTCTTGTAAACGCCAGCCCACAATTTAAGCAATATTTGAAGGATGCCTTTAACAGAATCTTTGATTCTGCCAGCGTGCCGAATTGTTTCCTTACAAGCATCCTGTTTCCAATTTATAAGAAAGGAGACCCAAAAGAAGCACACAACTATAGAGGAATTTCATTTCTGAATGCAACAATGAAAATCTTTTCAGCAGTGCTAATGGCGCGTCTGACAAGATTTTTAAGTCGGAATCAAGTTCTAAGCGAAAATCAAATAGGCTTCTGACCTGGTTTCTCTACTGTGGATAGCATTTTTGTATTGACTTCGCTTGCAAAAGAATCGGGAAAGGAAAAGAAAGATGTACCTGTTTTTCATAGATTTTCAAGCTGCGTTCGATACAATCAATAGAGAGCAACTTCTTTTTAAGTTGGCAAACAAAGGTATATCGGCAAAAATGATTGCAATCCTGCGAAGCCTGTACAGCGGCAACACTACTACGGTATGGGATGGACATGTACTATCGGAAGAATTCGCGACGAATCAAGGTGTGAAACAGGGATGCCTACTCAGTCCTCTGCTCTTTGCTCTCTTTGTAGACGACATTGTAGAGGATCTTTCAGGAGGAGTCAAAATGGGTGGACACATATTATATTTAAAGTTCTAATGTATGCCGATGATATGGTCATGCTAGCAGAAAGTACCAAGCAGTTGCAAAACATGATAAATGCTACACAGGCTTATTGCAACACTTGGAATCTTAAGATTAACATCGAGAAGTCTAAGGTACTAGTAATACGTGATAACCGAGGGAGACAAGCAAGCAACGAATCATGAACCCTAAATGGATCACAGCTGGAGTAAGTAAAGTCAGTTAAATACCTTGGAGTGACTCTTATTGGTAATATGGAGTTTGACAGACATGCGGCACTGAAATTAAAAGACACTCGAGCAGCGATAGGAAGCACGTGGAACTCTCTCTTAAGGCGAGCAAATGTCAATCCTAGCACCAAATAACAGATGTACCAGGCGACAGCAAAGTATGGGGATGTTTTCAACACGAGGGCGTTGAACGCAGTCTCAGGTTCTTCATAAAAAGGATTTTCCAACTCCCACAAAACACACCTAACTATGCGATACACCTAGAAACTGGTCTGCCACCATTATTCACCTATACTCTGCAACTGCATTTCAGTTACGTCAAAAAAATATTCGATATGCCCGAACACAGATACCCAAAAATAGTTGCAAAACACCTGCTCGCGACCGAAACACAATTCTTTCGCCAGTGGATTAACTTGGCCCAGGAGTTCGAGACTGAGCTTACACTTTAAAATCCCAATCATTGGGAAATACAACAGAGGAGGCTAATAAATAGTATTGAATCGACAATGCGGCAAAGATGGGAGTCGGAAGCGAGACTTAGCTCCACAAGAAACTCATACTCAAAGTTATGCTACAATATGGCGGAAAATAATTACTTCCAAGATGCTATTGGAACAGTCAGAATCTCGCATATTTTTAAGGCTCGAGTGGAAATGCTCCAGCTTAATTATAGACCCCATCACCAAAACGGAGACGCTTTATGCACTTTGTGTAACATGAGGGAACGTGAGGACAGTCAACACTTTCTCGGCAGATGCCCGATACTTCAGAAGCTGAGAATAATCTGGGAAAACCAAGGCTGACTGAGGAGGAATGCCAAAATACGCTAAATGGAAGGAGCTGGATGGATTTAGCATCATACATAAGCCACGCTTTAAAATAAAATTATACATGAATTGTTTTAGATATTGATCTCGCTTGTACAGTCTGCCTTCTTTTGCTTTTTTAACTCCTTTATGCTGCCTTAATGTTTAAATTCTTATTAATTGTATGTAATTATGTTAAATGTATAAATGCTAATATTATTAAGTGCAACAGAATATTTAATTATTTTATATCAAAACGGCTTTAGGCTAACGGCAAATTGCCATGCCCATAATAAGCCCAAATAAAGTTATACTACTACAACTATGAGAAAAAACCTAAAAAAAAAGTTAGTTTTTTTTCATACCCTTGCAAAGGGTATTACAATTTTGCCCAGAAGTTTGCAACGCATAGAAATATTCATTTCCGACCCCATAAACTATATATATTCTTGATCAGGGTGACGAGCTGAGTCGATTGAGCTTTGTCCGTTCGTCTGTCCGTCTGTCCGTCCGTCCGTCTGTCTGTCTGTTTCTACGCGAACTAGTCTCTCAGTTTTAAAGCTATCGAGCTGAAATTTTGCACAGAGTGTTCTTTTTGCTGCACACTACTAATATGTCGGAACCAACCGAATCGGATGACTAAATCTCATAGCTCCAATAGGAACAATCGGTCGGTAAACTAGTTTTAGTATGAAAAACTTTTTTCTTTTCAATGGAAACGTCTCCAAACTTTGTATTCATAGGTTTTCTATGCATTTGTATAATTTTGCCAAGTTTGATGAAAGTCGGACCACTATATGGTATAGCTGCCATACAAAAGATAGGTCTGAAAAACAGTCTTAGTTAGAAAAACATTTTTGTTTTTAATGGTAGCATCCTGCCATTTTGTATTTGTTTGTTTCTCGTGCTTTAACATAATTCTACAAGTTTTTGTCCAAATCGGATGACTATATCAAATAGCTCCCATACGAACGATCGGTCGGAAAATAGGAAAAAGAGTATTTTTTGAAAATATTTAAGCGAGCACTTGCAAGGGTATAAAAACTTCGGCACAGACGAAGTTAGCTTGGCTTTCTCGTTTTTTTTACTTTTTGACCCGAATGGCCCTTTAAACCCCAATATCGGGAATTGAAGTGTTCGCAAAACTATTAGCTTGTAACATTACAAGAAAGTTTGCTGAACAAAGTTTACCAAAAAAACCAGCACCGTTCAAGTGTAACACCGACCAAAAATGTGTTGTTCCCTTGGAAATGGCAAACTTGATACAAAACTTAAAAAACAAAAATCGTATGAAAGGCTCGTGGTAACTCAAAAACGTATTGCTGCAGTTCGATTCCTAGGACCCGAAATAGGGGGGATCCGTCGAGTTTGGTCATGTCTTTATTTTTTTTTTAAACTATTACAGTGTTATTAGAGCCAGAATAGGCTTCATCATGCAAAGGGAGGGCCGTTGAGGTTGATGGAATGGCATCCCCAGGGCGATCCTTTGAGTCCCTGACGTCACCATTAAAAACCAACAGTTTGATAGTAAAAAGAGCGATAAATATATTATGCCCATAGTCAATGGTAAACGATGAGACACCACCAAAAGGGAAATCAAGGCGGAAAGGCCCTAATGTCAGCCAAACAACAACAGCTGTTTTTAACTTGCTTATGATTTTGCAAGTCGCTAGCCCAGCATTAATTCCAAATAATAACAGTAGCAAACTGCTCACTTGAAAAGGATACAGCGATTTTTTTTTGGATAAAATTGGTCAGGTGGAAGTCGTATCGTCAAGCTGGAAATTTTTAATCTAATACGACCTGGAAGCATACTTTGATATTGTGAAGAAGGCGCCAGCAATATTAGGAAAAGCAAAGAAGATATGTCCAGTTCAGTACACAATGCGATGCAATAACTGAACAAGTAGCACAGTGGTCCAGAATCGTTTTGCCTTGGACAAAATTCAGTAACTTTTGAACCGCTCAATATTTTGAATTAATTTTTTTTTTGCTTGATTAGGAATTGTTCAAGATTTTAAATAAATAAAAGTTTATTAAAATTAAGTGAGCAGTGCCGGAGATATAGAGCGCCTAAGTCAACATTTTGTAAAATAAGTTCATTTTGAAGCTCCTGCAAGCCATACTATTAAAGCTAAAGTGCTGATTTTTTGTCAAAGTATACATACCATGCTTCTCAGCTGGTTTTTCAAAACTAGAACTTAATCGGTCAAGGCTTAAGGCATTTTTTTACAATTAAAATTTCCCACACCTTGTGTTACCTTTTATTGCACCTGAGATCCACAAAAATTAATGTACGGTGCCACATTTCTGTCAAACTTATTTGTTTAGTTGGTTTCATAATTTTGCCAAGTTTCAAACTAATCGGATATCATTGAGGTATAGCTCCAATGCAAATTCAATAAATTTTCATACATTTTATAGAAAAAATCATATAATTTATAAGCTTCTAAAATATCTGAAAGATACAAGTCAGGCATTTCCCTAACCAAATATCGTTGAGTGAATGAATATTGTATGTGTGCAGCCTCTTAGTCTCTATCCTCTCGGGCCAAGCATTCACGCTGCTGATTCTGAAGCCTCTTTCTCTCTAACACACATTTCTATTGAGTTGTCGTTTCATTGTCAATGGTCTTACAATTATATTGGCAAACACATAAAACTTTTATTATTATTTATTATACCCTTGCAAAGGGTATTATAATTTTGCCCAGAAGTTTGCAACGCATAGAAATATTCACTTCCGACCCCATAAACTATATATATTCTTGATCAGGGTGACGAGCTGAGTCGATTGAGCTTTGTCCGTCCGTCCGTCCGTCCGTCTGTCCGTCTGTCCGTCTGTCCGTCTGTCCGTCTGTCCGTCTGTCCGTCTGTCCGTCTGTCTGTCTGTCTGTCTGTTTCTACGCGAACTAGTCTCTCAGTTTTAAAGCTATCGAGCTGAAATTTTGCACAGAGTCTTCTTTTTGCTGCACACTACTAATATGTCGGAACCGAACGGATCGGATGACTATATCTCATAGCTCCCATAGGAACAATCGGTCGGAAAACTAGTTTTAGTATGAAAAACTATTTTCTTTTCAATGGAAACGTCTCCAAACTTTGTAATCGTAGGTTTTCTATGTTTTTTTATAATCCTACCAATTTTTATTAAAATCGGACAACTATATGGTATAGCTGCCATTCAAAAGATAGGTCTGAAAAACAGTCTTAGTTGGAGAAACTTTTTTGTTTTTAATGGTAGCATCCTGCAATTTTGTATTTGTTTGTTTCTCGTGCTTTTACATAATTCTACAAGTTTTTGTCCAAATCAGATGACTATATCATATAGCTCCCATACGAACAATCAGTCGGAAAATGGGAAAAAGAGTATTTTTTGAAAATATTTAAGCGAGCACTTGCAAGGGTATCAAAACTTCGGCACAGACGAAGTTAGCTTGGCTTTCTCGTTTTTTTAGTAAATTCGATAGATTTTTGTCAAAAACCGCAGTTGCATGATCATTTCGATCCAACTTGGTAATATTATGTGGAAGGATATAAAAAGCCAGCTCAAAAGTCAGCACGAAAAAATTGTGTGCAAAAAATCTTTGTACAAACATATATGCGACGCCTTAGACACGCGTGCTCAGTAAAACCTTGACTTTTTTCACAAAAATCACTTTTTCTCGAGTGGGGTGTCATTCGGTGTCTGCTAATGATATGTTCCTAAAAGGGGACACTTTAGACTGTAGAATGAAGCAA
The DNA here is from genome assembly GCA_035044985.1 of Lordiphosa fenestrarum. NCBI lineage: Eukaryota > Metazoa > Arthropoda > Insecta > Diptera > Drosophilidae > Lordiphosa > Lordiphosa fenestrarum. The sequence continues at coordinate 40,239 of JAWNNO010002556.1, read as the reverse complement.
TCAAATCTTTGAACACAACTTTTGGTAGCCTCCGAAAGTCTTAAAACAAGTGTAAAATAGATACCTGCGCCAAAATCAATTGTTCACAAGCCACATATTGGATTTTCAAGTGTTATATATTTCTGAAAAGAGAAATAATAGACCTATCTAAGAAAATTATAAGAACTTAAAAATACTCACTGCATCTGAATATATGATAAGTCAAAGTACACTAATAATCCAAAACAGTTGCATTTTTCGGCGGTGCAAATCTGGACCACTGTGCGTAGGTCAAAAGTTGCAGCAAATTGAAGACAACAACAGGCTTATTATGGAAACGACAAGCCCGAGGAAGAAAAGGGACTGCTTCACGATCTATCTGTGTTTAGGTGGATTGTTTGAGTTATCGGAGAAAGTGATTTCAATATATAAGCTGAAATCTTTGGAGAAAAACCAGCATCGCTTAAAAGACTATGTCGACAAGCAAACCACAGTTATCAGAGCAACAGAAAATTTGGTGAAGATAACGTCAGAAAAAGGAAACAGCAGTTTTAAGGTAATGACCGAGAAAATGGACAACATCACGAAGACGATAAATGAAGAGTTCCTAGTCTACAGGGAACCAAATCTAAAACCAAATCTAAAGCTGAATTGATGAGACAGAGAAAATGCAGGCAAAGGTCGTGGATCTGTCAATGGACATTAACAATGAAAAAATCAATCCCATCTTCATCAAACCTGCTCAAATGTTGAAAGAGATAAGTATCATACAACAGTCGAAAACCAGGAAAACCAGTTAGAGACTCGAGACATCCTTTGAAATCATTGTGCAAGCTATTAGCTGAACAAGGTATTTTTAAGAATGGTGTCATAGTGATAGAGGCCAAAATTCCGCTTTGCCTCAATCAACACTCGCACATTTTTAAAATCATTCCACAACCATTGGAAAAAAATAAGCTGAGGATCGTTGCACAAGTATCGGCAAACTATCTGATTTTTAGCTCAACTTTTGACTCCTATCATCTGACTAATTAAATAAATGCATGTGGAAAAGCCAGAATGGGAGAGTATGCTAGGGAAATTGGGCATGGAAGGATACATTAGAGAATTCCTACGAGATCAGACCATTAAAAGCTCACTTTGAGATGCAGTGCTCAATAGTCGAGTACAAGAAGCAATCATTTTGGATGGTACTTGGATATACAAACCGCTGGCTATTGAAACTTTTTGCCAAAACTTCTAGACAAATCCAATGCAGCGATTCGCATCATTAAGTCGTGCAGATTCCGTAATATGATATACTGGACCTGGACGAAGAGTGCTCATTAAGGCTAACAGGGGTCACTCTGCAGGCTCCTCAACATATGCAGTCATCGGTCAATTAGAAATATGCTACACATTTCATCAAAGAAGCTGACGAATCCACAACGGTAAACTTTAATCGAGCGGGATCCTTAAATGTGAACAACAAAAAGGAGCTGAAGGAACTACACAAGAAAATTTAACGTCGGAGCAAAGAGAAGGTTCATTTAGTCGAACTTCAGTTCTTCACCGCAAGTGGACATTCATCGCTTGTCCTAGTGACAATATTGATTATTCTGGTCATTGTATAAGCCAGAATGAGGGATATTAAAAAGAGGCAATTGATGGCGGTGACATTTTCTGGGCCCCCGGAGAATGTTCAGAACAAGTCAATGTTTATGGTTAAACAAAGCTAATTATATTAGCGTTTTATTAACTAAAACATTGCCGAGGGTCAGGAGGTATCTGACCCCACGCATAGAAAAGATTTGAGATGCACAAGCGATGTCCCCCTCTCACTAGACCGACACATATGTGTGCACATGGTAATTACGAACGCACATACACATCCTTCGTCATACAAACGAAGCAGTAGATAAGTTAGATTTAAGGGTTGAAAGATTCACAATAAAAGAAAGATCGCTCGCAAGAGCTACTTAGTACAATTACAAACTTACAACTGTGCTAATCCTATTCACCGCTAAAACCACGTCGACATTTAAAAAGCTTTATTATAATACTACAGGGTTGCCCATATTCGACGGACCCATGTTTTTTTTAAAAAAATCAAAGAAAAAAATAAAAATTTGGCGGTTGGCAATCTTAATCATTTAATTTGTTCCAAGTAGATTTGTTTACATCAATTTTTGAATATGATATCTCTCAAATGGCCGCCTCTAGCGTTGATGGCGTATTGTGCCCTTTTTGCAGCATTTTCCATCGTTTTCGCCAACATTTCGGCCGGAATAGCGGCTATTTCTTCACGAATGTTGTCCTTGAGCTCTTCTACGGTCCTTGGCTTGTTAACGTAAACCTTTGACTTCAAATGTCCCCACAAGAAGAAGTCAGGCGGCGTCAAATCGGGCGAACGCGGTGGCCAGTCCAAATCACCACTTTTCGACATCAAACGGCCCGGAAACAATTTCTTCAGAAAATCGATTGTTATGCGACTTGTGTGCGGTGGAGCGCCGTCTTGTTGAAACCAGAACTGCCTCATACGCTTTCGACGAATAATTGGCATCACAAAATTGGTCATCATGTCGCGATAACGCTCCTGGTTGATGGTAACAGCATGGCCATTTTCATTTTGGAAGAAAAACGGCCCAATGACCGTTTTCGCACTAACGCCGCACCAAACTGTGACTTTTTCGTCATGAAGAGGCACTTCTTGAATCTCCTGAGGATTTTCAGTGGCGTAAATACGGCAATTTTGCTTATTTACGGTCCCATTCAATGTGAAATGGGCTTCATCGGACATGATAATGAGTTTTCACAATTGACTTGTTCTGTTGAATGTAAATTTCAACTATTTCAGAGCGCTCGCGTGGCGTGTTTTGTTCCATGGTAAAAATCTGCTTGGACTGACGCTTCAAACGCGGTATGTCATTAAGCGATCTGACATTTCTGTCAAAAGTTATGGCGTTGCCAGATGGGTCCGTCGAATATGGACAACCCTGTATTAGCTTTTTAGAGTTTTTATTTTGTTTGTTTTGCTAATCCAGCTGATTGGCCGACAAAAATCCGCTAACTGAACCCTCCACGACGGTGTCGGCTGCGCAATGGACACTGCATGTACCTCGTATGTGTATGTGCTCAACTGAGCAAGCGAAGGCGGAGGCCCCTGCCAGTGAAAAGCCCTGCCAAAGACCGCAGGAACTACCCTAACGGGAATATGAAGCCTGAACAGTGGAAGAGAATGGAGGAGAAGCTGTTCGACGAAATTTTCAGATGATAGGAGTCAAATGTTGAGCTAAAAATCAGATAGTATGCCGATACTTGAGCAACGATCCTCTGCTTTTTTTATTTCCAATTGTAGTGGAATGATTTTAAAAATGTGCGAGTGTTGATTGAGGCAAAGCGAAATTTTGGCCTCTATCACTATGACACCATTCTTAAAAATACCTTGTTCAGCTAATAGCTTGTACAATGATTTCAAAGGATGTCTCGAGTCTCTTCCTGGCAAAACATGATTATGTTTTCGACTGTTGTATGATTTTTATCTCTTTCAACATTTGAGCAGGTTTGATGAAGATGGGATTAATTTTTCCATTGTTAATGTCCATTGACAGATCCACGACCTTTGCCTGCATTTTCTCTGTCTCATCAATTCAGCTTTAGATTTGGTTTTAGATTTGGTTCCCTGTAGACTAGGAACTCTTCATTTATCGTCTTCGTGATTTCGGTCATTACCTTAAAGCTGCTGTTTACTTTTTCTGACGTTATCTTCACCAAATTTTCTGTTGCTCTGATAACTGTGGTTTGCTTGTCGACATAGTCTTTTAAGCGATGCTGGTTTTTCTCCAAAGATTTCAGCTTATATATTGAAATCGCTTTCTCCGATAAGTCAAACAATCCACCTGAACACAGATAGATCTTGCTGCAGTCCCTTTTCTTCCTCGGGCTTGTCGTTTCCATAATAAGCATGTTGTTGTCTTCAATTTGCTGCAACTTTTGACCTACACACAGTGGTCCAGATTTGCCCCGCCTTGGACAAAACCCTAATTTAAATTTTGTTGAAAGTTGACCTTTTTTTGGCTTAATCGACAGTTTAACACAAATTAAGGTAGCCAAAAAATGGCTATCTAATATATGTAATATTGACGGACAAAAATGTTACAGCCGAGTAAACTTGGTAAATTTTTTACAAACTGAAAAATGCAACTGTTTTGGATTATTAGTGTACTTTGACTTATCATATCTTCAGATGCAGTGAATATCATTAAGTTCTTATAATTTTTTTTAGATAGGTCTATTATTTCTCTTCTCAGAAATATATAACACTTGAAAATCCAATATGTGGTTTGTGAACAATTGATTTTGGCGCAGGTATCTATTTTACATCTGTTTTAAGACTTTCGGAGGCTACCAAAAGTTGTCTTCAAAAGTCTTCAAAGATTTGATTGCTTCATTTTACAATCTTAAGTGTCCCCTTTTAGGAACATATCATTAGCAGACACCGAATGACACCCCACTCGAGAAAAAGTGATTTTTGTGAAAAAGTCAAGGTTTTACTGAGCACGCGTGTCTAAGGCGTATGTTTGTACAAAGATTTTTTTGCACACAACTTTTTCGTGCTGACGTTTGAGTTGGCTGGATGGCATGGGGAGAAGGCAGCGTGAACCTACGTCTTAGGAAACGCCACCCCGAAGACACTAATGAGCACAGATTGGAGGCTGGAGAGGTAAAGAAAGACCTCGGTATCAACACGATGGTCGAAAAAACCTGGAGCCTCGACATTACGGAGGCAGTACAGCCTGCAGAGGAAAACGAGGATGGCGACACAACCTTGCAGGCTGACCCATCGGGACCGGAGGATGCTGACACCAGTCATGCAGTTGAAGGCCCTCCAGGTCAACTTGCATAAGAGCAAGATCGCTTCGGCGGAGCTCCTTATAACCTTGCGGCGGGAAACAAGGTCGCGTGTCTACAGTCACAAAACTACAACACCTTCTACCCCACCGCAGTAAGTAGCAAGGACGGTCATTCTGGTAAGAAAAGTCAGCCATGCGTATCTAATGACAAATTACAGCACGGATTACCTCACTGTTGTGGCCATGGAGGGTGGCAGGGACAAGCCAATATTTATGGCGTCCTGCTACATGGCGCATGAGCTAGAGGCACCACCGGCTGAACTCGGAAGACTGACGGCGGAGGCTAGCTACTAGAAGCTACCCTTCATCATCGGAACGGATGCGATCGCACGCCATTCCGTGTGGGGCAGCCCGAACATCAACGACAGAGGTAAGTCTCTCTTACATTTTATCATACAATCCAGTCTTAGTGTAGAAACCGATGGAGGCATACCCACATATGTAGGACCAACTTCGGCCAACGTCATAGACTCAACCATGACCTTAGGGAACAGTTCTCAGGCTTCAGAATGGAGAGTTCTCGATAAACCCTCCTTCTCCGACCACAAGTACAGCCAGTTTAAGATCAAATTCGACTACTGTCAAACTAGAAACGTCTATAGGAACCCCTGAACACCGACTGGGTGTAGTACCTTAAGACAGTAGAATCAAAATTGTCGATGCCAACGCCCATTTGCTCGTTGGGAGACATAGAGAAAACCGTAGAGACGCTCACTGTCAATCTCATCGAAGCATACAAAACCTCGTGCAAGCTCACAGTTACAATAAAGGGAACCAAAAACACTCAAAAAAAAAAGAAACGACGCCTCTACCGGGATTTGAACCAACAACCTCGACGTTTTGGAGTAATAAGAGACATCCACGGAGCTACTGGCTTTCTCTCTCATCTCATGCTTAAATGCCAATGGCTTTTCGCTACAATTTGTTTTAACTCAGAACCAACAATTGTGTTTATCTTACTACTTAACTAATTTTACTACGAAAAATATTGTCCCTTACCCAAATTATTGAGAAAGGCACCAAGAAAGGAACTTAGTCTAATGGCACGTATGTACATTAAGATGTCTGTAAACAACTAGAGGATGTACATGTTTGTCAGCTCAACCGTAAAAGCTACACGAATTGCTATCGGTTTCGATAAGGATCAATTCGTATCAATTCTCTTTAAGTCATTAAACTCGTTAGTAAACGCAGCCGAACCGTTTTGTCTATAGGTAAACAACTTTTAAAATAAAAATTGAATTTTCTATTATGTACATATATCTTATTTAACTAAATTTAATAAAAATTGTCAAATAATTTGTATTTTAAATATGTATTATAACAATAGAATTTACGAGTTATATTATGATTGTTAAATTAATAAAAATTTATTTCAAATATAAGAATTATTTTTAATTTTGTTAATATAAAAAAAAATTGTTTTTCTACAATTTTTTTTTTAAAACCGAGAGCGTAAGTTAAAGTCGGCTCTGCCCGACAACATTCGTGGAGAAGAAGTGAAGAAGTCAACCAATGCACTATATGCAGCCCAGAAGATGCTGAGTAGCACTTGGGGCCATCACCCAGTCTGTTGCATAGGCTCTTCATTTCAGTAATACGACAGATACTGCTAAATGGTATACTAGCATGGTGGCAATCCACACACCTAAAAGAGCCCCCAGCGTCAGGCACTAGTCTGTATTATGGGGGCGCTGAGGTCCACTCCAATCAAAGCATTAGAACACATCTTAAGTGTACATCAGCATTATTGACCTAGAAGCAACTGACCTCTTTACAGACGGCTCAAAGATGGACCTCGGAGTCGGAGCCGTCGTATACTGTGCACCACTGCACCATATTCCAGGCGGAAGTCTTCACAATAAGGAAAGCAGCGGAGTTGGCAGAAATTCACGCTCTTAACAACCAAATAAATATCTACGTAGACAGCCAAGCGGCAATCAAGGCTATGTAGGGACACTCCATCAACTCCAGAGCTAGCAGGGAAGCACTACATTCCCTCAGCATCTCCAGAAAGGTCCAAATCTACTGGATTCCCAGCCACCGTGGCATCGATGGAAACGAGATGGGAAACAGTCTTGCAAAAGCCGGAGTCGTACTCGGCCAAGAAGAAACTCTAAAAATATCTATCTCCATATAGACGCTAAACAGCAAGATGGAAGAGATAGCAGAGAAAGAAGCAGAGGTAAGGTGGGAAAACACCGGCGGATGCAGAATCTCTAAAATTATGTGCAAGACAAGAGACATAAAACTTACGCACTATCTGCTACAGCTCCAGAGAAGATACTGTAGACTGCTCATTGGCATACTAAAGGGACACTGCCTAGCAGCCGCTCATGCGATAAAGCTAGGCACAACGACAGAAGACACCTGCAGGAAATGAATAGAACCTGGAATCACAGAAACTCTAGAACACCTCATTTGCAGCTGCCCAGCAATTGCCACGATAAATTTAAAACGTCAAAAATACGTCGTGGCGTTCGGTGTGGCCAAAATTTGAAACAAACTTGACAACAATGGAAGCTTATATTTCAAATTTGCAGGTTTTCTAGGCTCTGAGATCTAGGTTTTCAAACAGACGGACCTTCAGACGGATATGGCGATTTCGACTCGGCTATTGATGCTGATCAAGAATATATATACTTTATGGCGTCGGAGATGCTTCCTTCTGCCTGTTACATACATTTCCTCGACTTTAGTATGCCATTTTTATCCGTTACGGGTATAAAAAGTACGATTCAATGATGCAACCGGCCCATATTCCGCACCAAACAGTCCATTTTGCAGGATGAATTGACAGTTCTTGTAATGCTTCTGTCTGCTCTTTACACCAAAAACGGAAATTTTGTTTGAGGTTCCCTTATGAATTGGGCCAAATATTAATAAGAAATCTAAAAAAGGAAACTAAAATTAGGAATAATTATTCGGCCAAGAATTAGGAAAACAAAAATCTGAAATCAAAAACTCGGAGATCCAAAATTAGGAAAAGTATATTTACGAAAAGAAAAATAATAGATTCAATATTAGGAATTCAAAACTTGGGAACCCAAAAATTTAGAAAATAAATATTAGGAAAAGTCAAAATAATAAATATTTAAAATCGCGCGATTTTTTATTAAATATTTAATTCTTTGACTTTCCCCACCTTTCTAATATATTTTGATATTTTGGTTAGGTTCTATTCTGAAAAAGGAAGCAGTCAAAAACATGATCCACTTTGAATAAAATTACACGGTTTATTTTAAGCATTAAAATTGTGTGCCACAACTTCCAAACAAGGCACGAATCCATCTTTAATTCTTTATTAACCAATTATTTAATTACCATGTATTGTAAACAACTGCTTTAATAGAGAAGGAGCGATCTTTAATGTGCCATCCATAGCCAGTGTTTTGCAAAGTTTTAAAATTTCTAAGTTCTGCTGGGTTCCGAAAATAATAAACATTTTTTTACTGTTGATTTGAGTAATCAATATTATCAAAAATCCCGCACACTATTTTATCCTCCTTGGCCGCTATTTTGATGGTTTCAACTACCTTTGCCTTTTTGCAACGCGAGGATCCGGTAAATGTAAGTGGGGGTTGCTTTCAATATTTGAAATATTTGTGCGTACTAATCGGCCACGCCAATTGCTTATTGCATAGCGATTGCACATGAAATATTTCGTGTCTTCGTAGTTATACTCTGTACCGTAGGTACATAGAGTATTATAAGTTTGTGCAAAAGTATGTAACATCCAGAAGGAAGCGTCTCCGACCCCATAAAGTATATATATTCTTGATCAGCATCAATAGCCGAGTCGATATAGCCATGTCCGTCTGTCCGTCTGTCTGTCCGAATGAACGCACAGATCTCAGAGATGGTAAGAGATAGAGGTTTGACATGTATATATGTATGGGACATATGCTTCTTATGTCTGCAGGCAGATCAAGTTTATTTTCAATTTTGGCCACGCCCCCTCCCGCCCCCGCAATTTAGAAAAAACGTCATATCATGGCTTGTTCCTTCTGGACATATTTAGTTATTAGGATAATTTATCGATCCGACAAAGAAATAAAGAAGATCGGATGAACGGTTTTCGAGTTATGATCAAAAGACACATTTTCTTGATACAGAGTATGTTATAGTCGGGCTTGACCGACTTTCTTTCTTGTTGTATTTGAGATTCCTTATTTTGGAACTCTGCCTTTTTTTTTAGTTTTCCATATTTTATTTTGCTGATATTTGTTTTTTTTTTAGGTTCCCAATTAATTTTTCCCTTTTTTGAACTTCTAAATTTCATTTCGTATTTTATTTTTCTTAAATTATTTCGATTTTCGGATTATTCTTGAAAAAATATCGGAGTTCGCATGATGTACCTTTGTTTGTAACTATTCCACCAGAAATTAGCTTCGTCGCTGAACACAATTTTCACTTTCTTAACCGAGCATGAATTTTGATAATAAAATTCAATAATCTGCGATCAATGTTGGTTTGTAAGTCGGATCATGGTTAAATTATAGACCGAACTGAAAATGGTTAACAGTAACGTTTGACACGAAAACAGCAGAGCTACTAACAACTGTGAAGCCAAAACGAGTGTTGTTAATGTCGTGATCGGGACAGCGCCCATATATAGTAAGCCTTCCAGGCGCTCATTGAATTCGTCTTTTGTCGAGGCGTCTTTTGCTTCTGTCGGGGCGTGCGCACAGATTAGACTAATATAAAAATATTTTGCCTTAAATCGAAGTGCGGCTAGGCGCTTGTCAACTGGTGTAAAGGTAATGACAGTACGAAATAGTCTTTCGCTGACTACAAAGCTGCATCCAATCTCTGGGTCCGCCTTGTTGAACTGGTCAGAAGCTTTTTCTCAACATAACCTCAGGAGAGTAACTTTCAAAAAAGCTCAGCACAATTTGGCACAATTTTATCAAAATCGGATAAATACATCATATAGCTGCCATCCAATAAAGTGGCGAGCCAAATGATCATTCTTGACGCGGCCTCTATTCGTCAGCTTGGGAAATCACTCAACTAGCATTTTTCAAAACGAAAATTAACTGTTTGAATGTAACTCATTTAAAACCTATATTTATATAAATTATACGAACTGCAAGTGTATATAAACATCGGGGGAGCCGAAGCCGAAGTTCAAATTTTTTTTTAAATTTTTTTGTGCCACCTATCACGAAAAGCTTTATGTTTCTTTGAACTAAACTAACTCATAAATACATGCTCGACATGCTGATCAAGAAAATATATTTACTTCTATGTGTTACAAACATCTGGACAATTTTAATATACCCTTTGCAAAGGTATACAATTTAGTATAAATAATAGTGCATTGATAAATATTTACATGTTAATATGTTAACTTTACTTACCTAGGAAAATGGTTAACTCTTTGGTATGGCGCTAATTGTCGTAGAATATCTAGCTTCATGTGAACACCAGTCCACAGCAAATTGAAGTTAGCTTCGCCCTGAACTTCAGTAAGGCCATGCACGCTAAAGATCTTCCTTAACAACTTAGTTTCAGTTTGAATAAATTTATATGTTATTTTTAGCTTATGGGCAGGCATATTTAGTCCACATTCATTGTCTTCCTCACTAGATAGGTCTTGATCTTCCTCACTTGTGTTGGCATTCGTGTTGACTTCACCTATTGTTGTGGAATGATACCCACTTTCTTTGCTCGTTTCATTCGCCATATCCATAAGCAATGCATTTTTACGATTTTGCACATCTCTCGTCTGGTTTTCATAACTATGAGCCTTTTCATTTCCTTCACTTGACATAGATGTATCGCTTGATGAAAACTCATTGTGTATCTTTTTCATGGAACTTTGAAAATCAGGTTTTACAATTTGATTGGAATTCAGAGGATTTCTTATTGAAACATAAATCTTTCTTTGTACGGAACTACCAGATAGTGGTAAAACAGTATTGTTAGTGGGCGTCTGACTTTGGCCATTAATGACTGTTTCTTCAGAGTTTTTATTTTCTGGGACAGATGGTACTGATATCTTCTCTGACAAAGTTTTTCTAGTTTTAGGGTTTAGAATGTTTGTTCGGAAAACAAGAACTGCTTCACGCGAGCCCAATTTTCCACTTGTAATCCAAGCATTATCACTTCTAAATTCAAAATTCCTCCCTCTGAAAAAAAACACAATAATACTGAATAATTAGTAATAAAAAAGAACTGCATTTAAGGTATTGTCTGGTTCTCACAAGAGAAACGTTAAGACTAAATTAAGAGGGCATCATTTCACATTTCTGACCAGGGTTGATTTGACATATCCATTGGAAAACACAAAAACCATTGTCGTTTTGTGTTGCGTATGACAGGGTCGCATAGCTCTCGAGAATACGGAATTTTAAAAGTTTTTTTCAGTTCGTAACATGATTTTATATAGCTAACCAATCTGCGTCAGAGGATTTCACTTATTAGTAAGAGTTCATATTTTCCACAGTTATGCAAATAGATGATTCGTAAATTCAGAAACATTTAGTAATCAGTACTCTTTAATAAATAGTATTTATCGGGAAGATCGATAGTGAAGTTATGAGCAAAGGACACATATATTTTTTCTTACAAAAATAAGTGACATTAAAAAACCAAAAGAGAGATATATGAGTTTGAGGACGCTTTAAATGACAACAAACAAGTTTTTCTTACTAAAACTATTTCTTAAATCTAAATTTTCTAAAGCACCTATACCACGGTACGACACTAAAAAAAACCCGGGATGAGACCCTTAAATTCTGATAGAAGGCACTTCTGTAAGCATCGCCACATAGCCATTTTTATACCCGTTACTCGAAGAGTAAAAAGGGTATACTAAAGTCGTGCAAATGTATGTAACAGGCAGAAGGAAGCATCTCCGATATCATAAAGTATATATATTCTTCATCAGCATCAACAGCCGAGTCGATATAGCCATGTCCGTCTGTCCGTCCGTCCGTCCGTCCGTCTGTATGAACACCTAGATCTCAGAGCCTAGAAGAGCTAGACCAACCAAATTTTATACGTAAGCTAGTATTGTCTGTAGGCAGATCAAGTTTGTTTCAAATTTTGGCCACGCCCCCTCCCACCCCCGCAATAAAAAATATTGAATAACTCCCACAATTTTTAAGATATCGAGCTCAGATTTTGCAGTGTAGTCTATGTGGCCAACATCTACAATCTCACAAATTTTTAAAAGCATCGGATAATAAATGGCCGAGTTAAAAAAATGTTGCATACTTATTCGAGCTGAGCTGAGTAACGGGTATTTCGAAGTCGGGCAGGGCCGACTTTAACTTACGCTCTCGTTTCATCTGTACACTAGGTTCGCGTTCTATTTGTACTTATGTACTAGCAACACAAAGCGACAACAATTTTAACTTAGTTATAAATGGTTCAGACCAAAAATCTACAAAATTAAGCAAACACAGACAGGGACACTAGGAACGTAATCAAAAAATCGCATTTATCGTACAATTCGTTCAGGTACCTCCAGAAGGTGTCAAACACAAATTCTTCAATATCTTTAAAACCGCACGGTAGATTTTTATTAAAATCTAAATACTCGTCGGCCAAAAAACAGCGAGATGGAGTACCATTTTAAGATCCAAGTCATAAAGTAGATCCAAAAATAGACCAAACTGCGATGTCAGTTTCTTCAATATAGCCTTGGTTGGCGGGCAATGGTTTTGGTACAAGCAACTGCCTTAGAACAACATTGACCATTTAGGGTATTACAAGCTTCACCAAAATTATGTCATTAATCTCATAGGTAACCTGCTTCATTGCAAACAAGAAAATTGAACAAATTCACTCTTTTCCCGCTGGTAATAAAGATACTTTCCCATTAGATTAATTGCATAATTTTTGGGAGCTGTTAATACCTGAAATGGTCAACGTTGTCGCAAGTCAATTGCTAGTACAAAAATGCTCGTAGTAAACGCAAAAATGCTTCGTTAGAAAATCTGAAAACGCAGTTCGGTGTATTTTTTAGTCCAGTTAATGACCCATATTGCGTGGGTTGTGGGTGGATCATTAAATTGTACTTCATCTCGCGGTTTTTCGGCTTAGGAGTAACATCTCTTAGGCCCACGAAATAGCCCATTGTGCCATCATAAAATTAATTTTTAAGAAAACTCTACCGTGCGCTTTTAAAGATATTCAAGAATTTAGGTTTGACCCCTTCTGGAGGTATCTTAACCAATTGTACGTATAACGCGATTTTTTAATATTACGTTCCCAATGACCCTGTCTGTGTTTGCTGAATTTTGTAGATTTTAATCTTGTACCATTGACCGCTAAGTTAAAATTGGTGTTGCTAGTACAAAAGTACCCATAGCACGCGATCCTAGGGTACAGTTGAGAATCTGGGTATGAGGCGATGTTTAGAGAAGCGCCTTCTATCAGAATTTAAGGGTCTCATACCGGGTTTTTACCAAAAATTTGATTTTGTCGAACTGTGTACTATATAGTTTTCCAAATTTGACCAAGCATGGTGAAATCCTGAAAACCACAGAAAACTTGTAAATATTAAGTATGATGATTTAATTCATATAAAAAAGGAGAAATCTAGCTAACTTCATCTGTGCCGAAGTTAAAGTGCTCGCTTAAATGTTTTCAAACACAATTTTTTCCCACAACGGCCCGTTTTTCCGAATGAAAGCATGTAAAACAAGCAAATACAAAATTATGGGATGCTACCTTTAAAAACAAAAAAGTTTTTCTAACTAAGACTTTTTTTTATATATAATATATATATAAGGTTGTCAAAAAAAGTCTTGCGGTATTTGTATTATATATAATATAAAGAGAAAAAGGATTCGCGGAACTTAATCCGCTTACAAATTTTTATGAGGTTGACGAAGAGTGGAACGGGGACAGTTTGCCATCTAGCTGGAAAAAGTAATTGTACTGGACGGACAGATAGATTTCATTTATGGCGAGGCAAGCTGACGGCTTGTTGGTCGCCGTCCGTGTGTCCATAGGTCAGACGGATGTCTCCTTTTGAGCCGTCTCCGTATCCTTGCTATCGTCAGCTCATTGGCAAGACGGTTTGTGTGGGCTAGCAATCGGTCTCTATATCTACTGGTGTGTAGATTGATTTGCGAGCAAACTGGTAGAATGCCTAGGTCTTTATAAATGGTGGTGTTCCGCACGTACCAGGGAGCATCGACTATTCTGCGCCAAATCTTGTTTTGCATCGTTTCGACCTTTTTGATGGAGGTGTCACAGGCAGTACCCCAGAGGCAGATACCCCAGGTCCAAGTCGGGATGATTATAGAATTGACAATAAGCAGCTTAGCGCGTAGTGAGAGCCCTGATCTCGCTCTAAGAAGCCAATCCAATTTTAGCCTTGGCGTGGGTGACAGCCACAGCTCGCTTAATGTGGTCAGACAAAGTAAGCCTCCTATTCAATGTTATGCACAGGTACCTGACAGAGTGCGTATGCGGTATGACTGAGCCGTTCAGCTTAAGCCTCGGTGTGTTGCCTCTCTTTTTTGAGTAGTAACCCAGTCGGACATGACAGCGTGCCAAAAGCACATCTCGGATACAACTTTTGCCATTAAGAAGTAGTTGCCAAAACCTGCAATCTTCCATTCGCTTTTGTACAGGGGCGAATCGCAACTGGAACTGTTCCATTAGAAGGGACGTTTGCATGGGTTGTTGTTGTTGGTTCAACTACTTAAAAACGCTCGGCTCTCCCTTCCAAAATTTTGTTTCCAATAGCACAGGTTCCGCATGCGTGCCATTAGAAGGGACGTTTACATATTGAGCAGAGTTGCTCGCTTATAACCTACTGACAAACGGAACGTGCATCAGTTTTCATACAGATTATATGCCTACCTTCAAAGTGCAAATGTTGGTAGTGCATTCTTCTTTGTAAAAAGAAGTGTGCCAGAAGGCATTCTTTTGGGAACCACGTTCCGCCAAATCCGACTGGGACATTGGTACCTGACATCGACTTGACTGTGATTGTGTATTCTCTTTGCATGCTGGCCACGCGTGGCTTTAGGTAAAGGAAAAGAAGAAAAATAGCGGTTCTTATCACGCGTTCTTGAACAACCACGAAGGTTACCGCAAGATTATTGGATAGAATCGTTTGCTCCAAATTTTTGTTGGAGACATTAATAATAGCCTCACATATTGGTGGTTGGCTTGATTGCGCTATTTTAGTAGCAGAAAATATATATTTGAAAGGCTAGTTTGAGCGTTGGTTCTTGCGTAAAGGTAGCATGATGGCACCAAAAAGAGCAAGGAATGGGAAATGACTACTTCGCGAGAAAGTGTATTGAATTCTTTTAATAGAAACAAAAGTTATGTCACAAGAAATCATGCTTCCATGACAGCTGCAGAGTTGGAAGCTCGCCTAAGTCTCATAGAATCGAACTTCACACAATTTTGTACCATCCAAGCTAAAATTGAACAAGATAGCGATGGTCCTCACGAGCTTAACACTCGCTCTGAGGCAGAAGAATTATATTGTGAAATAAACGCCTTGTTATTGAGTTGTATTGGAAAAAAGGTTGTCGGCAATCCAATGCAGACGCATTAAACAGCCCCATGCTGCCGGGATCAACAAGACTGCCTACAATAAAAATACCTCCGTTTTCAGGGGAGCTTACGGAGTGGACCAGTTGGTCCAACTCATTCACAACACTTAAAGGCTCAAAAGATGAAGAGAGTCGTTAAGTGCCGGTCCCCTTAGTACTATTGAGTGTCTTGAATTGTCTGGGTGCAACTACCGAGAAGGCGTGGGAGCTGCTGGAGAAAAGGTACCGACAATAAACCAAACATCCTTCAGGCTCATGTAAAGGAGTTGTTCAACTTAAAACGCATTAAGCAAGCTGATTCAGAATCACTCCGGAGCCTTGTAGACAAGGTAAACTGTCAATTAGAGGCACTAAGATTGCTGAGTGGAGAAGCGGAGCTGCTTAATTTGTTTATTTTTCATTTAATTCAAGGCAAGCTGGACACAGGCAAGCACGACACAGTAGCCATCATGGCCCTTATGGTCCCAATTTCTAGTCCAAAGAGGCATCAACTTAGCCAATCGCGAGGTTCGACATTCAAAAGGGAATCGAACCAACAGTAAGCCCGAATCAAACAGGGCCAGTTTAGATGCAACAGTTGGCAGCAACCACAACAGTTCATGCTATTGTTGTTCTGGGACCCATTTATTAAAGGCGTGTCCAAGGTTTAAAGACTTATCTCCGGTACAGAGATATCAGGAAGCAAAGAAACATGGTTTATGTTTAATGTGCTTCAGTAAGCGACATACAACCAAGAGTTGCACTGGATCACGTTGTGATCATTGCAACAAGCCGCACAATAAATTGCTGCATATGGAAAATATTTCCAAGGAAATTCCACAGAGTAGCTCCAAAAAATCGGCACCTAAAGTCAAAGAAGAATCTGATTGAAGTTTATTGCACAGCACGTTGCTAACTAGATCCTCAAACAACTTTCTTGCCACAGCGGTGGTGTTGATCAAGGATTGAAATGGAACTTATCATAATTGCAGGTGTGTATTTGATTCTGGGAGCCAACTCAATTTTTTGACGCAAGGTCTTGGTGTCAAGCTTAAAACTAAAAAATGCAAGACAGTTGCATACGTCTCAGTGGCATAGGAAATGCCACTTCCCATATTCTCGGCGAAGTACAAGCGACCTTTAAGTCCCGAGTCACGTGATTTGAAGCTTGTGCAGAATTTCGCGTGCTGCCAGAAACAACTCAGTACAGTCCAAGAACAAGTTTAAGCGCAACTTGGACACCTCCACATAGATTAAAACTGGCTTATCCTACCTTTGATTCTGCACAAAACATATGCTCATTGGAGTTTCATTGTTCTTTAACTTAATGGTAGCCGGCCAAATCAGACTGGGAGAAAAGCTTCCGATATTGCAAAAATCTGTATTAGGTTGGGTGGTGGTTGGTGAATGCTCTTCTGCAGCCAGCATTTCGTTGCTAGTGCAGGAAAATGCGCAAAACACATCCACATCTGATGAATTACTTGAAGCTGTTCAAAAATTTTTTAAATGTGAGGAAGCAGTGCAGCCAGAGCTTAGGCAAGATCCGTCCGGAAGATTTATCGTCAATCTTCCATTTAGAGATCCAAAACCCGAGTTAGAGGATTCATATCAAATCGCTCTTACCAGATTTATAAATCTGGAGAAGAGGCTGAACCGTAACGGTGTATTAAAGGAGCAGTATACTCAGTTTTTAAAGGAGAACGGGGATTTAGGTCATTTGGTGACAGTTGAAGGCGCACAGGCAAACGATGTGCAATATTGCATGCCACATCATCCGGTCATTCGTCCAGAGAGTTTGACAACCAGCCTACGCGTTGACCTCGACGCCTCGTGCAAGACCAAAAACGGGGTTTCCTTAAATAAGACAATGCTGGTGGGAGCTACACTGCAACCCGACTTGTTTGAAATTTTAGTAAGATTTCGATTTTACAGATATGCCCTAACGGCGGACATCTCTAAGATGTATCGACAAATTTTGGTTGATGAATTGCAGTGCAATTACCAATGCATTCTCTGGCGAAGCAACAGTTGCGACCCGATACAATTACTTCGGTTAAAGACAGTAACATATGGAACTAGTTCTGCCACTTTTCTCGTAGTGCGTTGCCTATTCTATTTGGCTGAAAAGCGTGCAAAAAAGTTTCCGCTAGCGGCAGAAGCAGTCAAACGTAGTTTTTATGTGGATGACATGTTGGGCGGAGCAGATTCCAAATCTGAACTCCTTAAATTGTGGGAAGAAGTAACAAACCTATTAGCGTTGGGAAATTTTTTTTATACCCTTGTAGAGGGTATTTTGAAATTGTCCAGATGTTTGTAACGCATAGAAGGAATCATTTCCGACCACATAAAGAAAATATATTCTTGATCAGACTGACGAGCTGAGTCGATATAGCCATGTCCGTCTGTGCCTCTGACCGTCTGTCCGTTTGTTTCTATGCTATCTCCTCCTTCAGTTTTAAAGCTATCGCCACCAAAGTTTGCACGAAGTCTTCTGGTCCAAATACGCTGCACATTTGTCGGAACCGGCCGGATCGGATGACTATAACATATAGCTGCCATAGGAACGATCGGTCGAAAAACTAGTTCTAGTGAGAACATTTTTTTTGTTTTTTATGCAATCGTCTCCAAACTCCGTATTTACTAGTTTTTAATGCTTCTCCATAATTCTGCCAAATTTGGTATAAATCGGATATCTATAAAGAATAGCTGTCATACAAATGTAGTCAGAAAAGTAGTCTTATTGGGTAAATCTTGTTTGTTTTCAGTGGATATGTCCTTCAAATTAGTTAAAAAACGTGCAAGGGTATACAATCTTCGGCCGAGCCGAAGTTAACTTTCCTCTATTATTTTTTAGCATTTTTATTGTCAAGAAAGGCTTAAAGATATTACATGTTAATTATATCTAAGTAGGGTTTAGCCTTGGGGGACAAATCCAAGACTAACTTAACTAAAGAAATGACAAATATTGTCCAGTGCTAGGCGCTTATCAGGACGTAAGGCAATGAATGGAGAAGTTACTTAGAGTTAAATCTGGTGATAAAAATGATTATTATGTATGTTTAAAAGGATAAAATAATACATGTCAAATGTAATCTTACGCTACAGGAAAACCCAAAACCCGGGTAAAAAACCGCATTCAGTTTACGCAAAATCCTAAGCAATTTTATGCGTTTGTTAACTCTAAACGTATGTCTTCCACTCTGCCCTCCTCGCTCATGTATGGTAATGCTAAAGCAAATACTGATCAAGCAATAGCCGATCTGTTTGCGGAGTTTTTTAAGTTAACCTACTCTTCTTCTAGGTATTGTGTGAATCAGACATACCCTTATCGGTTGAATATGTCTAATTGCATTTTTAGCCCCGTGATCACTGAAAGCTCGCTCCTTTGTGATCTTAGCTCTGTCAAACCCGTGTACGCACCAGGCCCTGATGGAGTTCCTGGATGTGTACTCAGGTTCTGTGCGGGTGCACTTTGTAAGCCTATTCAAAAATTATTTGAATTGTCATTGGAGTCATCCTCTTTCCCATTGCTATGGAAGGAATCTTTTATTATTCCACTCCATAAAAAAGGTAATAAGTCCGATGTTGAAAATTACAGGGGAATTTCCAAGTTGTCTGCAATTCCTAAAGCTTTTGAGAGAATTATAACATCTCAACTGCAACATTTATGTAGTGCCATTACCTCACCCTTCCAACATGGATTTGTGAAGCGTAGATCTACTACCACTAACCTTTTAGAATTCACATCTTCAGTGATCAAAGGGTTCATTGGTAAGATGCAGACTGACGTCATTTATACGGATTTTAGTAAGGCTTTTGATTCTGTTAATCACTCCTTGCTGCTCCACAAACTGGGTTTAATCGGCTTTCCAACTAACCTTCTCAGTTGGATTTCTGATTACCTAAGTACTAGAACCCAAAAAGTTCTATTTCGTAATTCTTATTCTAAGTGTATCCAGGCTACTTCTGGAGTTCCACAAGGTAGCCACTTGGGTCCATTGCTTTTTACTCTCTTCATCAACGATCTTCCTTCAGTCTTGGCTTACTCTCGGGTGCTTATGTATGCTGATGATGAGAAAATATGTTTAACATATAATGATCTGGTTTCCCGCTATAATTTGCAAGCAGACTTAGATGCATTTCACTCATGGTGTCAAGATAATCTTTTAAACCTTAACAGCTTAAAGTGTAAGGTTATGACATTTTATAGAAGCTTCCCACAATTGGTCACTTATATGCTTGATAATGTGGCATTGCAGCGACTAAATGAAGTAAATGATCTTGGGGTAATTCTTGACCATCAACTCAATTTTAACTCTCATGTAACCGCTACCGTTAATAAGGCCAGAAGTGTCCTAGGGTTTATAAAGCGGTGGTCGAAAGAATTTGACGATCCCTACACCACCAAAATTCTTTACACTGCTCTTGTCCGTCCTACTCTTGAGTATGGATCATGTGTGTGGTCTCCGCAATATTCGATCCATCAAGATAGAATTGAATCTGTGCAAAAGCAATTCTTATTGTTTGCTATTCGTGGTTTGAACTGGGATCCCGAGGTCCGTTTCCCATCTTATTCTAGTAGACTACTTTTAATTAATCTTCCTTCCTTATTTAACCGTAGAGTTATGCTTGGTGTAATGTTCATACATAGACTAATTAATGGTGAAATCGACTCATCGGAATTGCTTAGCCAAATTAGTCTCAATGTTCCTTGTAGATTGTCCCGTAACTTTGTCCCCTTATCTCTGAAACGTTGTACTACTAACTATGCAGTGCATGATCCGTTTCGTGTCCTCTGTGTTGATTACAATAAACTCTACCGCATAATCAATTCGGAATATTCTCTTCCCGCGTTAAAAACCTCTATTTTAACTTATTTAGCCCGTAGCTAAATTTTTATTTGTTTTTTTTAAATTTTTCTTCCGGTTTTCGTGTCGCTCGTTGGCGGCTGCGCCTCTCGGTCGGTTGGGCGGGAGGTGGGCTGCTATTTTGCCTGGGTTCGCGCGTAACAAGCTTCGGCTTGGTGTCGCATGGGCCACTTGAACGTACTGCGCATTGTACGACAACGTCCATCATGACAATAAATTTTTGTGGGTTTTAAACTTAAACTATGAAAACGGCCTACAAACTTGTAAAACAGAAAGAGAAAGGAAAAGAGAGAGAACGGGTGGTATATACAAGGGAAGGAAGAGAAGGGTAAGTTGAGCCAACACAAATGGGGATCAAAATTTGTTATTGTTTCATTCATTCGGATCTAGGGTCAATCTATTTCTATGATAAAAGATGAGATTTCCCTCTGAATCGTGAATAATTCCTAATTCTTTAAGGTTATCTATATGGTCGTAAGATGGTGGACAGAGTAATGGTCCGGCAGCCTTCTCTGTGCCACAACATCTGCGATTAGCTGGTTTGGGCTATTGCTCTTGCTATCTATGAACTTTTCTAGTATTTGGTATACTAGTGTATCCACTCGTTTGGTGTTCGTGTTAGCATACAGATCCCTATTTGAAATATAATGGAACGTGAGAGGGTCTCTTGCTCCAGAGCTCGACGGATAGTCCGCCTCTCAAAGAGAAGTAGATCTTCCATCTGCCTGGATTTTATATTAACCCATGCTATGTGCCCATGAGCTAGTATTGGCTGCACCAGTTTCATGTACACAAGGTAGCATGTTCTTATTAACTCAGGCCTTGGGACGGTTGGACTCGCCGCCAGTGGGCTGAATATATGCCTAATCTGACTAAGCTGAATCTTAGCTCTTCTGAGAGTATGCTCAACATGACTCTTGAAGTTTAGCTTCAGGTCATATATGACACCTAGGTATTTTATTTGTGACTTTATAGCTACGGGGGTCCCGAACATTTATATATATACTGGGACTGAAGCGGCGTGCATTTCTATAAATGTCCGTTTGTCGCGGACCTTTGAAAATGCAGCCGTCGCATTTATTTGTATTTAGCTTCAGACGCCATTTTACAAAATAATTGCCTTGACATCTATGTAATTATTTAGATCCCTTTCTGCACTGGCTATCCGAGCTCCGGACGCCAGGAGAAGTATATCGTCTCCTGCTGAGATTTCTAGCGAGAGCGAACGTTCCGAGCCATCGGGGCTGCAGACGTAAAAGGACCGCTGAGGCAAATAGTTTTGGATGATACGTGTAGTATTGGGGTTGAACCTAAAGAGATTATTCATCTTATACATAAGACCGTTTGTCCACACAGTGTCAAAGGCCTTTTCAAAATCTAAGGCATAGGCGATGGTAGCGCACTGCTGAGCCAAATTGCCAAAGATAAAATTGTTTGCCCCAGCCAAAGAATGGCTTATGGAGGTACGTTTCCTAAACCTGAATTGATAGGGCTTAAAGATTACGTGACAACCTAGGTGCTGTTTTAATTGCTCCATAATCATTTTCTCAAAGAGTTTGCTTATGGCCGAGAGAATGGATATGGGCCTATAGCCTTGCAAGCTTTGTGAGCTTGAATTTGGCTTGGGAATAGGCATAAAGAGTTATAGCAATGATTGAATATATTTGCTAGGTGCCTGAGGACTGGCAAGTTGCATCTCTTAAGGAGGAAATTGCTAGAACCATCAGGCCTTAGCGTTTTCTTACTATTCTTAAACCTGACCCACTCTAGGAGTTTCTCGGCATTTGTGAAGCCAAGGTCCTCAGCCCAGCGCCATTCGGTATCAGCATTTTGACTGGAGTCAAGTAAACAAACAACATGTAAACTACTTCTCTATTTACATGGTCGGCATGTAAACTCACTTCAGAATTGACCGACGACATGTCGTCATTTTGCTTGTGCACCCTCTCAAACGACCAAGCAAGTGCATGGACTTTTTCTACCTGTGTCGTAAGGAGAGGGTCCACTTCTAAATCGATATCATTATGCTCCATGGGAGATAATTGGATACCGGGATATTTGGAAAAATTTGAGTTGCACAAGTGGCGGAGCAATTGCACAGAAGCATGTAGCAAGGCAGCCGACACGAAGCCTTGGGTGCTTCAAAGTGAAGATGCTGCCAAAACTCTGGGGATCAGCTGAATTTGTAAGGAGGACACATTTCAGTTCTCATTTCATAATAAGGTTTCTACTGTTATCACGAAAAGAGCAAAATTGTCAGAGCTGGCACAATTATTCGATCCTTTAGGGGTATTAAGTCCCATAATCGTGTTGGACAAAATTTTTATGCAGGAGTTATGGCTCCTAAAGTTACAGTGGGATGAGGAGCTTCCGCAACATTATGCAACGCAGTGGCTCAAGTATCGAGAATAGCTAAAATTTATAACGTTATGCGTCCTGCCCCGATCAGTGGTGAACGACGTAGCCGAAATAGACTCTGTAGAGTTATTCGGGTTATTGGCAAGGCAGAGAAAATTTCAGTTCACCTTGTAACAGCAAAGTCGAAGGTAGCTCCTGTTAGAGCTATGTCTTTGCCTCGTTCAGAGCTACAGAGCGAAAAGATCATAAAATCTGTCAAGATCCAGCGCTTAAACCACCCTTTCATTCAGGTAGTAGAGGGAATTCCGCAAATTAGGGTAGGTGGGCGATTAACTAAGGCTGATGTTCCATTTAAGTTAAAACATATCATATTAATAATTGGTAATCGTGTAGTAGTAATTGTGGTAATGGATTACATTTATCGAAAGAATTTGCATTCTGGAGTGCACTCTTTATGTGCATTTGTTCGACAGAATTACTGGCTTATCAACTGCAACAAGCTAGCTCAAAAAACGGTAAGGAGCTGCATCACATGATTTGGTCTTCGGCCCTTCCGGGCGAACCAGGCGATAGCTTCACTACCAGCGAGCCGCGTTAGAGGATATTGCCATCCCTTTCAGAGGGCTGGAATGGACTTCGCGGGACCTTTGTGGATGCATTTTAACGTTCGAGGCAAACGTCCAGTAAAAGTATACCTGTGCGTCTTCGTATGCTTCCTAATGAAGGCTAGTCATCTTGAGATCTTGTCGGATCTCAGCACCAATGCCTTCATAGCCTCGCTCAATCGGTTTTTTGGAAGACGTGGACTCAGTACGGACTTATACTGCGACAACGTCAACCATTTTGTGGGTGCAGCGCGCAAGCTAACTCGCCTGTTTGACCGCGCCTATCAGCGTCTTATACCAGATGCCTGCAGCCAGCGTGGAGTCAATTTCCACTTTATCTCTCCGTGCTCGCCTCACTTTGGGGGCTTGTGGGAAAGCGCCGTAGAGGTTGCTAAGCAGCTTTTGGTGAAGTGTGCCAACAGCACGGCTCTCAACTATGAGGATTTGGCGACTGCGGTAGCTCAAGTGGAAGCTATCAAGCTTCGAAGCCTTGACACCCAGCCGATTCTTGGTTGGCCGTCCACTTAACGCTTTAGTGGAACCGTATGATGAAGAAGTGCTCAAGTTTTCCTTGACCAATCACTGGAAACGGATTCTGGTGGTGCAAAACGCTTTTTGGAAACGTTGGTCGTTGGAATACCTCACATTGTTTCAAGAACGGACTAAATGGATAGTCGCCTCAAAAAACGTGAAACTGGGTACCCTCGCTTAAAACGCCGAAGACAATCTGCCAATATGCCAATGGCTGCTTGGACGAGTCCAGGAGCTGCATGCGGGGACTGATGGCTCCGTCAGAGTGGTGACTCTTGAAACCAAAAATGGACTAGCGAAACGTTCACAAGATTTATCCTTTGCCGTTGGAGGAATGAAGCTGTTGGTTGGAAGGAGCTTCCAAGATCGGGAGCATGTTCTGGTCATAATTGACCTTTGAAATATTTGAATTGTTTATTTTGTTTGCGAACCAGTTTATCTGGTCAACACTTTGAAATGTTAATTAATGAATTTATCGATACTATGTAACTTGTGATAGCGATAGTGCTATCGATACTTTTTGGAGTTAATGTGCGCTCTCTAGAAAAGCTACACTTGCATTTTGGCGGACGAAGAAACTGATTGTCATTGATCGGAAAATAAAATATAAATTCGTCGAACCAAGTCGAAGCAGAGCTGATCTTGAAGGAGTAATTCGGAGGGGATTATACTGTGGAGGATTTTGGCTCGAACAGCAGCTATACCATATACCTATCTAATTTTTATCAAACGATTTTTACAAAGTTTCCATTGAAAAGAAACAAGTTTTTCATACTAAAACTAGTTTTCTGACCGATTGTTGCTATGGGAGGATATAGTCATCCGATCCGGTCGATACACTATGTGCAGCAAAAAGAAGACTCTGTGCCAAATTTTAGCTCGATAGCTTCAAAACTGAGAGACTAGTTTGCGTAAAAACAGACGGACGGACAAAAATCAATCGACTCAGCTCGTCACCCTGATCAAGAATATATATAGCTTATGGGGTCGGAAATGAATATTTCTATGCGTTGCAAACTTCTGGGCAAATTTATAATACCCTTTGCAAGGGTATAAATATAAAATATACAAAATAGTTATTCTCCTTTAAACTAATTTGTTCGATTGATCGTTCATATGGCATAAGCTATAATCATCCGATCCGGACGATTCTGACAAATATGAAGCTTATTTGTACTTCCAGAAGTTAGCTTTCCTCTATTTTTATACCCTTGCAAAGGGTATTATAATTTTGCCCAGAAGTTTGCAACGCATAGAAATATTCACTTCCGACCCCATAAACTATATATATATTCTTGATCAGGGTGACGAGCTGAGTCGATTGAGCTTTGTCCGTCCGTCCGTCCGTCCGTCTGTCCGTCTGTCCGTCTGTCCGTCTGTCCGTCTGTCCGTCTGTCCGTCTGTCTGTCTGTCTGTCTGTTTCTACGCGAACTAGTCTCTCAGTTTTAAAGCTATCGAGCTGAAATTTTGCACAGAGTCTTCTTTTTGCTGCACACTACTAATATGTCGGAACCGAACGGATCGGATGACTATATCTCATAGCTCCCATAGGAACAATCGGTCGGAAAGCTAGTTTTAGTATGAAAAACTTTTTTCTTTTCAATGGAAACGTCTCCAAACTTTTTCATCGTAGGTTTTATATGTTTTCTTATAATCCTACCAATTTTTATTAAAATCGGACAACTATATGATATAGCTGCCATACAAAAGATAGGTCTGAAAAGTTAGAAAAACTTTTTTGTTTTTAATGGTAGCATCCTGCAATTTTTTATTTTTTTGTTTCTCGTGCTTTTACATAACTCTACAAGTTTTTGTCCAAATCGGATGACTATATCAAATAGCTTCCATACGAACGATCGGTCGGAAAATGGGAAAAAGAGTATTTTTTGAATATATTTAAGCGAGCACTTGCAAGGGTATAAAAACTTCGACACAGACGAAGTTAGCTTGGCTAGAATTATGTAAAAGCACGAGAAACAAACAAATACAAAATTGCAGGATGCTACCATTAAAAACAAAACAGTTTTTCTAACTAAGACTGTTTTTCAGACCTATCTTTTGTATGGCAGGTATACCATATAGTTGTCCGATTTTAATAAAAATTGGTAGGATTATAAAAAAACATATAAAACCTACGATTACAAAGTTTGGAGACGTTTCCATTGAAAAGAAAAAAGTTTTTCATGCTAAAACTAGTTTTCCGACCGATTTTTCCTATGGGAGCTATATGATATAGTCATCCGATCCGGTCGGTTCCGACATATTAGTAGTGTGCAGCAAAAAGAAGACTCTGTGCAAAATGTCAGCTCGATAGCTTAAAAACTGAGAGACTAGTTCGCGTAGAAACAGACAGACAGACGGACGGACGGACAGACGGACGGACAAAGCTCAATCGACTCAGCTCGTCACCCTGATCAAGAATATATATAGTTTATGGGGTCGGAAATGAATTTTTCTATGCGTTGCAAACTTCTGGGCAAAATTATAATACCCTTTGCAAGGGTATAAAAATTTAAAGCTTTGAACAGTCAACACGTGATACAAATTTATAATCTCAACATTAAAACAAAATAAAACTATTTTACATCAACTTATATTAAACAAGTAAGGGCGCTGCAGTCGAGTTTCCCGACCACAAAACACCCTGTTCATTTGTTTTCATTTATTTGTTTTTGAATTTTGAAGATGAATGTAAACGGTTTTTGTAACAAAATGTCATCATAAATGTAGGCAACACTTTTTCCTAGTCCTGAGCAACACCTGGGGGGGGGGGGGGGGGCTCTTATCAGCTCAACTGTTTCGCTTATAGCTCCGGTGGTTTTTGTCCGATCTGAATTTTCAGAATAGATACATATTGGCCCTAGCTTGATGTGTACTAAACCACGAGGCTCTAACTTGAAAATTGTGGATCTGACGGTTGTTTAGGTCTAGGATTTCTAGAGGAGGTCTTGGTTTTTTGGTGATAAAAGGGGGACGGGGGGGAATTTTCCAAATCTGAAACAAAGTTTATCTGCGTACAGCATAAATCTACCTTCGTGCAAAAATTTGTGGCTCTATCTCTTATAGTCTCTGAGATCAACGCGTTCATACAGACAGACAGACGGGCAGACGGACGGACGAACGGACGGACGGACGGACGGACGGACAGACGGACAGACGGACATGGCTATATCGACTCGGCTATTCATGCTGATCAAGAATATATATACTTTATGGGGTCGGAAAATTTTCCTTCTCCCTGTTACATACATTCGCACAACTTCATGATCCCCCTTTTCCCATTTTCGATGGGAACAGGGTATAAAAACCTCATTTAATATTTATTCTACTATTTAATATAGCGTCCTCAATATAATCTGAAAGTTTGCCCAACCAATGGCTCCATCTAAAACCGCGAAGAAGGGCAAAAAAACAAATGACTATACACGGCCCACAAATGAGCCCGGAGTCGAGCTTCTGTCAATCTCTTGGCTTGTGTGCTTTGAATTTTTGCACAAGAGAAAGGGACCTACAGTTTAACGCTGAATCCGAAAAGCAGAGTTTTTGAGCAGGTTTAGCATGGCTAGTTACTTCACAGCTGGCGCCAACAAACTGGTGAAGGTAACCGGGTGGTTAAGTTATTTAAAGAAAAAAACTTATTATGGCACAGTAGGAAAATTCACTAACCACTGCACTACACCCGAGCAGCGGTGTATACGCCTATAAAACAAACATACACGTTTTTTTGCGTTTCACTCACTCAAGCAATTCGTTTGCTATATTCGTTCATTAATTCACACTCAGTCGTTTTGAGTATTCCAAATTACACGTTTATTTATTTTATATAGGTAGGTAGGTAGGTAGGTTTTATTACAAAGTAAAGCTTATAATGATGAGTTTTAAGACATATAGTATTTAAATTATTAGAGTGTGAGGCAATAGCTTTATCCGTCAGCCAATATGACAATTATGTATGATTATCATTTAAAAATATTCTGCCAATATTTGCCCTCTATATTTGAGAGCGTGGCAAATGAAGTTTGCGAGCACCTTCCAATCTTTTTCATTTAGCCAGTCCTTGACTTCTTCGTTATTCAAGAATCGTTGCTTAAGATGCAGACTTCTAATTTCGCTTGTAGTTGGGCACATTGTGATAAAATGTAGCACATCTTCAACAGCTCCGCGGTTACATAAGGTGCATTGCGTGTTTGTTGTGCAGTGATGCTTATGGTTGAGAGGTAGCATTTCCGTTCGGGTTCGACATATTAGGCTGATGTGTTGTAGTTTATTTTGATCATTGAAATAGTTAAGGTCTCCTAGGCTTATATTTAGAGTTTTAAAGCTCGTTCGGGTGGTTTTCATAAGGAGTTCCTCTTTGAGTCAATGCATTTTTTTAATAATGTCCATATGAGACTTTTTCCATGAGTTGGGGTCCGATATGTTAATGGATAAATCTTGTTTACTGCCGATCCGTTCCCACTCTTGGAAGAATTGGAGCCTATTCTCCAGGAGATGTCATGTTATAGTTTTTGGAAGCCGCCTATCTGGCATGCTCATAACCATTTGAATATACGTAAAGTACAAACGCAGTGTGTCCAAATATAGCGGGCCACGCCCTGTTTCAATATGCAGAGTACAGTTTGGCTTACTCCTTGGTAATCTGAATAGCTTTTTAAGAAAAAATCGCTGTAGTTTTTCTACATCCTCAAGAGAGATGTAGCCCCATATTTGAGCAGCGTAAAACATTATGGCTTTGGCCGTTGCCGTAAAGTATTTATATTTTACACTATGAGCCACCTCTTGCTTAGCTAGCAGGGACTTCCAGCATGAGTTAATTGCCTTCATTGAGTCGCTCAGTTTTTCCCGCATGTGTTTTTTAAGCTGCATGTTCTGCTGAATTACCACTCCAAGGTACTTATTGTGCGTAACTTTCTCCAATACTTTCCCGTTCAAGTGCCAGTTTTCGCTTGTAGCCGTTCGCCCTCTGCCGTCGCGAATCGTCAGTACTTTGGTTTTAGAGACGTAAATTTTCAGGCTCCACTTTTGGCAGTAGCTTTAACATATTTTGGAGTCCTTTGGGTGATTCTGCCATAAGGACCATATCATCCGCTTACATTAGGGCCCTTATTGTCTGTCCTGTACATTTTATTCCTCCAGGAAGCAAAGGGACTATATTGTCTATATAAAGGGTGATTAGCTATTATCTTTTTGGCAACACTGGTTTAAACAGCTCACGCACGTTTCGTGTTTTGATTCACTGCTGGTCTATAATTTAACCATGAATCGTCTTACAAACGAACAACGCTTGCAAATTATTGAATTTTATTATCAAAATGCGTGCTCTAATAAGAAAGTTCATCGCGCGCTTCTTCCATTTTATGGTCAGTTTAATCGACCCACTGAAGCGGCTATTCGGGCTATTGTGACTAGATTTCGCACCAAATTTACATTGTTGGACATTAAACCACCAACACGCTTACCAATGCATCCAGAAAAAGTCACAGTTTGGTGCGGTTTATGGGCTGGTGGCATCATTGGACCGGACTTCTTCAAAAATGATGCGAATCGTAACGTAACTGTGAATGGTGAGCGCTACCGTGAGATGATATCCAACTTTTTTTTGCCCAAAATGCAAGAGCTTGACTTGCATTACATGTGGTTTCAACAAGACGGTGCCACATGCCACACAGCACGCGCAACAATGGACTTATTGAGAGGCGAGTTCGGTGAACATTTTATTTCACGTTCGGGACCTGTCAATTGGCTGCCTAGATCGTGCGATTTAACGCCTTTAGACTATTTTTTGTTGGGCTATGTTAAAGCTCATGTCTATACAGACAAGCCCGCTTCAATTGGCATTGGAAGACAACATTGAAGCATTTATTCGTGAGATACCGGCCGAAATGTTGGAAAGAGTATGCCAAAATTGGACTAAGCGGATGGACCATTTGAGGCACAGTCACGGTCAAGATTTGCATGAAATAATCTTCAAACATTAAATTATATGGACCGTACTATCGATTCAAATAAAGATTTCATGCATTTTTCTGAATTTTATGTGTTTTTTTTTTTGAAAAACTTTCCTATAGCTCTTAAAAAATCACCCTTTACAATGAGAACAGGAGTGGACTCAGCAAGCAGCCCTACTTAACGCCAGTATTATTTCCGAACCTTTCAGATGGCCGTTTACCATCCCAAACTAAGCACGTGTTCTCCGAGTATAGCATTTCGATTTAGTTTTTTGACCGATCATTCATATGGCAGCTATAACATATAGTCATCCGATATGGATAAAACTTTCAAGAATTGTGTGAAAGCTAATAAAATAAATATATGCCAATTTAAAAGAGGTTACATTGATAGCAAAAATGTTTTTCTTACTTAGACTATTTTTACATGTGACTGGTTTTGCTGTAACCTTAATACAGAGTAAACCTGCTGGTTTAAGACGGCTCGAGGTCATGCTATTTATTTATTTATTTATTAATCGTCGACAAAAAAGCTGTCAACAAATTTGATATCACGTTATAAAAAGGCTTATCAACTAGGATGCCTAACAAAGATAACCTAACAAAATTACAAAATAAACTAATAGCGACTCCGACTCGGTGGGGGAATTTTATTTGCCTGTCCGGCCAGCTATGCCCCGATTCACAGCCTGTTGTAGTCAGAGACGCTATTAGAGCTAACAAAAACATATAAAAATAAAGCGTGAAGAGGAAAAAAAAAACAAATAGAAAAAGAATTAAAAAGTAAAAATAAGAAGAAAAGATAAAAAAAAACTTAACCTCTACTTATGTATGAACAAGAAACAAAAAAAAAAATAATAATAATAAGTTAATAAATATATATATATATTGTGAGGGTGCGCTGAATGTTGAATTTGAATTGTCGATAAGATAAGAAACAATCGATGTTCGATGAACTTGCATTAGGCGCTATCGCATGTTCAGGCGCTATCATTCGGTATCATGCGTACGCAAACGAGTTGGCAGCCCTTCTTGCCCCGCCAGGCAATGTAAGCTGTCATGCCGTTTTCCGCCTTCACTTTTGCTGTTTCCGAAGACCCGTACCGACGCTCAAAGTTTAGCTGATCGAAAATATAAGTTTTATTGGAGCTTCAAGCCCAAAATAATTGGTCATCCGCCATCCCAAATCAGTTTTGACCACAATAAAATTGTCGCTCGGCTTAACCTCACTTACAGGTATGAAAACAAAAAAAGAGAAAAATGGTTAATTGAGGTCTAATAGTGATTAATTCCGGTTTAATTTAGTGTGCATCGACAGGTACCCCTGTTTAGTGTGCCCTCGTGGGTACTCCCGCTCTAATCCTACTGCGCGTTTAGCACGTAGGCCACTGGCCTCGTCAATTCAAACGTTCAAACGACGCTGTGTGATCGCCTGTGCCAGCCAGCGAGTCAGGGCTTGTTTTTGTGTTTCGACCCGGTGGTACTCTATGCACTCGATTCGCTTAGCTTGGACGTGGATATAGCTGGATAATTGGACATTTGCATCAGCACAGCCAGCACGTGGGCTAGGCCTGCAACTGATGCCTGGTGGCGCTACATCAGCTTTTCCTCTAAGACTCGTCACCTAGGCGCTGCTCCTCTACGTCAGCAGCATCACAATCTTTTGCCGCTGCTCCTACATGTGGTAGCCGAGCTGCCCCAAATAGTGCTCACCATCAAAGGACAGCTGCCGCCGTGCATACGAGACACCTCAGGCCAGGGCAGGCAACGTGGTGCACGTTTCGTATCCGGACTCTACCGTCTACCTCAGGATTAAATGACGGATCACTAACCTAGTATCAAAAATCGTTTGTTGAATTTTGTGCATTTTGATATCCCTGCTAGTGGAGTAATTTTCGGTTTAAACTTGTGTTTTCCTAGGTCGAACATACTGCTTGTGAGAGTTTTTGTATTTGCCTCTTTTCCCACGACAGCTTCCAGCCTGCAGCCTTCCAGCCTGCTGACACCGATGGAACCTGCTGTAAGTACGGCATAGCCGACCCTAAGCAAAAGCAGATTATAAACCCGCAAAAGCAGTTCTGAACCATGGCCCATTAGGTCTGCCGCAAGACGGCTTAACTACTTGTATTATCTCCAGCAGCCTTCGTGGTTTCAGAATGCACACATCTAGTTTGACCAACGGCCTTCTGCTATTTTATACCCGAATTAATATGATATTGTTTGGATTAATCTTCTTTATTAGTGTACCGAATTTGAACATAAGAGTAGACAAATAACGAAAATGAAATAAATATTGTTTAAAAGGGGCATCCAAAGCAAGTTTATTCGCGTCGTGATTTGGGCAGAACCCCATAAACTCACAAGGTTCTGCAAGGTAGGGCGGGTATAGAGGAGGACAACAACATCTTAGTTCTCCATTAAATCGTTACATTTCCAGACTCTGTATGCAATGGTTTAGCATTTCCTTTAAGCTCTGTCTCCTTTTAATCTGTAGCGCATGATTGGGAGAGCACTAAGAACCACCCCATTTTCCCTGAGCCTAGCCGGCCAAACGTTTAGACAGAGCGTGCTCTCGACATTCCGCGTGTCCGTTACAGATAAATGGCGCCCAACGTGGGGCCCGAGGAGAAGAAGAATATGTCCAAAGTAGGATAATCCCCACGCTTCCCGACTTCCGTTCCCGTCCATTTCCTTTTTCCTCTCCTTTTTGCCAAATCTTGTAGTTTTTTCTATTTTATTCTGATACTCAGTATAACAGAAGCATTCTGGAATTGCAGTGATGTGCAATGGTTCACCAGCTGACCGAATGTTATGTTATACCGACCATAGCCCAAAAGCTAGTATATTCTCATACAATATGCTAGTAGTACTTATTACTCCCACGGATGTATAGGAAAGTTAATGTTTAGGAGTTAAGGATCTGAACCGAGTTAGTTGTTTCTTACCAATCAGTAAATTCCTGATATCTTTAAGAACTAAAATCGAGATTTGCTCTTGCGGGAGAATTCCGACAAGTTCCTCTTTTAGACTGTTTTAATGCATATCTAGCACCTTGCTTTCGAACGACTAAGATTGAGATTTGCTCTTGCTGAAGAATTTCGGCAAGTTCCTCTTTTAGACAGTCGATCGCAAATCTATTAGTTACACACACCTTGATTTTTATGTGGAAATGTTACGATTTAGATTAGTTACGACGCAGTAAACTTGCTAATGGATAAGTCCCTGTTTTATGAATTGAATACCGTTTTGAATTAAATATCGCTTTTGAATTGAATACCGTTTTGAATTAAATATCGCTTTTGAATTGAATACCGTTTAAAATACTAACCGCTATGGCTGTTAGACGTAGCCTAGAGAACTTATCGGCAAACCTGCCAAATGAACGCGAGTCTTCACTTGTCTGTACCATTTGCAAGGACACGAGCGGCCAAACCGAACTTGTAGAAACTGCGTGTAAGAACAAATTCCATCGACAATGTTTATTGGTTCGGTTAGACAGCAATGAAACATGTCCGATATGCCAACAAGTATGCCACCGTAGTCTAATAGAGGAACAAAACAAGACACTAACTGAGCATAGTGCACAGCAACCAAGGTCTTCACAAAGCACAGCGAACAATGCTAACACAGGAGCTGTTCCTAGAAATAGACCAAACACCCGGTCATATCCTCGTTCGAACTTAAGCGGCAATCCGAGACCTAGCTTAAACGCGTCATCTCGACCCGCATCGAGACAACCACAAGCTCAATCTCAACCTGAATCGAATAGTATGTCAGAAGAGCGAATTCAGCAGCTTATTAGTAGCTCCCTCGAGACCTATAGGATAATCATGGCTGCAGCATTGACTGACGAAATCCGTGCAGCGGTTCGCGGCTCTCAGGATCTCAGGAGTTCAGCATGAACCTCAAGAAGAACCTCAGCTCGAGTGGGACTTTCCTGTTCCTCCCGTAATTCCACGCCGGAGTTTGGACACAACCTCTCGAGAAAGGCATTTCACTGTTCAAAATAGCAACTCTCCGGTTCGCCGTGAAGCGAATATCGAGTACCCAGACCGAACCTCTAGTATCATATGCAATTGGCATATAAAATTTACTGGCTCTTCGACTGACATTCCACTCGAAGACTTTATTTATCGTGTAGGCTGCTTGACTTCACAGTGTTTAAACGGGAATTTCGAACTACTGTATAAGTTTGGAAATCTCTTGTTCGCAGGGCCAGCCTTGAATTTTTATTGGCGATGTCATAGGTCTAATGAAGACATGAATTGGTTTATGCTATGTACCCGTTTGAGAGAAAGGTATAAAGATCAGAGAACCGAAAGGGACATAAAAGATGCGCTGCGCAGACGTAAACAAGGTCGTAATGAAAATTTCAATGACTTTCTTGATGCCATGTTAGCAATCACTGACGCCTTGCGTGAACCTTTATCAGATGAGGAGATTGTGGCCGAAGTAAGAAACAATCTAAGGCCGGAGATATTCCAAGAACTTCTGCATGTGGACACTTCGTCTTTAGCTTCACTACGCAGAGAGTGCCATAAGCACGAATCATTCGTCAATAGCAATAGGTCAAAGCCTATGTTGGCACCAACCATGCCACGGCGTGCTATAAACGCGATATCCCATGACGAGGAAACCGCCAGTTTATCCGATGGAGAAACTGATGAGACAATAGAAGTTAATGTTTTAAGAGCTACCGATCGTTCCAAATGCTGAAATTGTGATGATTTGGTCCATAGATATCACGACTGTATGAAGCCCTGTCGCATATTTTGCTATGGATGTGGCGCGATTAACACATACAAGCCCAACTGCATCAGATGCAATCCGAAGGCGGGAAACGGGTCACAGGATATCCGCCGTGTTCCGAAAGGGGATGTCCGCCTATAACCTCGGATACACCTCAAGCAATTCTACCTAACCCAGACATTACAGCAAAATCACCTGACATTCCTTTATACAGACCTAAGAAGCTGTACCATATCCGATTGAGCGATGCGAAGAGAGCAGAAATATTTCGAGATACAGCGAAAGAGTCGAGGTCAATAAGACGAATTCGTGAATATTGGTCTAATCGCCGAAAACTAAGTCACTACACTGTATCTGCCATAACTTATATCGGTCAAGATATTCGCCCATATATTAAAATTGATTTATTTGACCAGTGTCGTCTTGCCTTATTAGATAGTGGGGCAAATAAAAGCGTAATTGGAGGAGCGTTGGCAGAGCGCATTATTCTAGAAAATCAAAATATTCGCAAAATGCATGGCAAAGTACGTACAGCCGATGGGCAGTTACAACATGTGGCCGCCACAATATGTATTCCCATAAATTATAACTCGTTACAAGCCGATGTCGAATTTCTAATCGTGCCAAACATAACGATAGATGTCATCTGCGGGATGGACTTTTGGCAGACATTTGGCCTTTCGGTCGCTCACAAACGCCTAGACACTGACTTGTGCGTCCTTCAAGCCGAAAGTGACAAGTTGACGTTAACAAAGTCTCAAGAGTCACGCTTGCAGATAGTTATAGATTCGTTTCCTACATCAGAGCGAGATGGTCTAGGTCTGACCACCTTAGTAGAACATGTTATTGATACAGGCAGTGCAACCCCTATCAAGCAGAGATTTCATCCGTTGTCTCCTGCCAGAGAAAGACTTTTGTGTACGGAGATAGACCGAATGTTACAACTAGGAGTGATTGAGGAAGCACCAGCTTCCGCATGGTCTTCTCCAACAGAGCTACTCATCAAACCCAGCAAAGTCCGATTTTGCTTAGACTCTCGAAAGGTCAATAGTGTTACAATTAAGGACGCATACCCGATGCCCAATTTAGAAGGCTTGTTAAGTAGGTTACCCTCGGTGTATTGCATATCCAAGATTGACCTGAAGCATGCCTTCTGGCAGATTGCCTTGGATCCTCAATCACGGCCCAAAACAGCATTTTCAGTACCCAATAGGCCGTTGTATCAGTTCAAGAGAATGCCTTTTGGATTGTGCAACGCGCCACAAACAATGTGTCGCTTGATGGATCAGGTGATCCCGTATCAGTTGAAGTCGCAAGTACTAGTGTACTTAGACGACTTGCTGGTTATGTCAACTAGTTTCGACGAACACCTAGTCCATCTTGCTGAAGTGGCAACACAACTGCGAAAGGCAGGATTAACAATAAATATAAAGAAGAGTCAGTTCTGCTTGACCAAGGTGGAATTTCTTGGTTACATAGTGGGTGAGGGTACTCTTCAGACTAATCCTGACAAGGTCCGTGCGGTATCAGACTTTCCAGTCCCCAAAACTCAGAGACAACTCAGAAGGTTTCTTGGGATGACTAGTTGGTACCAGCGGTTCGTACCTCAATATTCAACCGTTGTATATTCCCTGACCGAATTGTTGCGAGGCAAGTCCTTCGACTGGAATGAGCGTGCACAAGAAGCGTTTGAACTTGTCAAGTCGGCGCTCTGTACTCCACCATTCTTAGTTCACCCAGATTATGATAAGCCGTTCATCGTGCAATGCGATGCGTCTATCTATGGCGTAGGCGCTTTATTAGCCCAATGTGACGAATATGGCTTCGAGCGACCTATAACATACATGTCGAAGAAACTCAATAAAGCTCAGCGTAACTATTCAGTTACCGAGCTGGAGTGTCTAGCAGTGGTGCTAGCCATAAAGAGGTTTCGAATGTATATAGAGGGCCATCAGTTCAAGGTGGTGACTGATCACGCAAGTCTCCGCTGGTTGATGAACCAGAAAGATTTGAGCGGCAGACTTGCGCGATGGGCCATTAAGCTACAAGTGCGAGGGCGAAATAAATGCCGTTGATATTGAAATAATCCCTGAAATTGACATAGCGTCCGATGCTTTTCAATCCGCAGCGTATCAAGAGCTCATAGATAAGCATACGAAGGCAGGACTACCTGACTATCAAATGGTAGACGGCTTTCTCTATTATCGCGCTAACTTCTCCTCTGGGAATACTGAATCAGATGATCAAAACTGGAAATTGGTGGTTCCAGTAGAATTACGCGCGGGGGTGATAAAAGCAGCGCACGATCAACCTTCTGCATCACATTGTGGCATAGCTAAATGTTTAGAGCGAATACGAAGAACGCTTTACTGGCCACGAATGGTGGTGGATGTAAGAGATTACATTCGTCAATGCGAGATCTGCCAAACTTGTAAACACCCAACGCAAACCCTAAAACCTCCGATGGGTCAGCAAGTAAGGAGCGAAAGGCCGTTTCAGAGGTTATACCTCAATTTTATTGGACCTTTTCCTCGAACTAGGCGTGGTAACATAGGCATTTTTATAATTTTGGACCACTATACCAAGTTTACCTTCTTAAAAGCGGTTAAAAGATTTACAGCACAAACAATCATTACAATTTTAAAAGAAGATCTGTTTGATTGTTTCGGCGTTCCGCAGGTGATAGTCAGTGACAATGGTAGTCAATTTAAGATCCAGGACTTTGCCGTTTTCCTGAGCAGATACGGGATAGAGCATTGTTTTACAGCGGCCTACTCACCGCAATCTAATGCGGCTGAGCGCGTTAATAGATCCATCAATGCTGCTTTGCGATCCTACCTGCGCTCAGACCAACGTGATTGGGACTGCTACTTAAGTAGAATTAACAGTTCACTGCGGAACCACATTCATCAATCCATCGGGACTTCCGCATATTTTGCTGTTTTTGGGCAAAACATGCTGACCCATGGTCATGATTACAAGCTGTTAGAAAACCTAGTATTGTTGAATAAGGGAACATCTCGATTGAATCGCGTAGATGAATTTCCGAATATTCGCGCCAGCATTCAAAAACACATGCAGAAAGCGTACTCGACCAATCAACGTACGTATGATCTACGTAGTAAGGTTCGGACGTTCGAGGATGGCCAAGAAGTCATAAAACGCAACTTCAGACTTAGCAATCAGGCAGAAAACTTTAATGCTAAGCTAGCACCAATCGGGGTTAAGGCCAAAATTAAACGAAAGCTAGGAAACTCGTTATACCTCTTGGAAGATAAGCAAGGCAAAGAATTGGGTAGTTTTCACGTGGAAGCTTTGCTCAAACCTGTGGTGTGAGGGTGCGCTGAATGTTGAATTTGAATTGTCGATAAGATAAGAAACAATCGATGTTCGATGAACTTGCATTAGGCGCTATCGCATGTTCAGGCGCTATCATTCGGTATCATGCGTACGCAAACGAGTTGGCAGCCCTTCTTGCGCCGCCAGGCAATGTAAGCTGTCATGCCGTTTTCCGCCTTCACCTTTGCTGTTTCCGAAGACCCGTACCGACGCTCAAAGTTTAGCTGATCGAAAATATAAGTTTTATTGGAGCTTCAAGCCCAAAATAATTGGTCATCCGCCATCCCAAATCAGTTTTGACCAACCCGCGCCAACACCTTGTGGTTCGCCAACTAATTCCTTGCCAGAAACATCAAATAAAATTGTCGCTCGGCTTAACCTCACTTACAGGTATGAAAACAAAAAAAGAGAAAAATGGTTAATTGAGGTCTAATAGTGATTAATTCCGGTTTAATTTAGTGTGCATCGACAGGTACCCCTGTTTAGTGTGCCCTCGTGGGTACTCCCGCTCTAATCCTACTGCGCGTTTAGCACGTAGGCCACTGGCCTCGTCAATTCAAACGTTCAAACGACGCTGTGTGATCGCCTGTGCCAGCCAGAGAGTCAGGGCTTGTTTTTGTGTTTCGACCCGGTGGTACTCTATGCACTCGATTCGCTTAGCTTGGACGTGGATATAGCTGGATAATTGGACATTTGCATCAGCACAGCCAGCACGTGGGCTAGGCCTGCAACTGATGCCTGGTGGCGCTACATCAGCTTTTCCTCTAAGACTCGTCACCTAGGCGCTGCTCCTCTACGTCAGCAGCATCACAATCTTTTGCCGCTGCTCCTACATGTGGTAGCCGAGCTGCCCCAAATAGTGCTCACCATCAAAGGACAGCTGCCGCCGTGCATACGAGACACCTCAGGCCAGGGCAGGCAACGTGGTGCACGTTTCGTATCCGGACTCTACCGTCTACCTCAGGATTAAATGACGGATCACTAACCTAGTATCAAAAATCGTTTGTTGAATTTTGTGCATTTTGATATCCCTGCTAGTGGAGTAATTTTCGGTTTAAACTTGTGTTTTCCTAGGTCGAACATACTGCTTGTGAGAGTTTTTGTATTTGCCTCTTTTCCCACGACAGCTTCCAGCCTGCAGCCTTCCAGCCTGCTGACACCGATGGAACCTGCTGTAAGTACGGCATAGCCGACCCTAAGCAAAAGCAGATTATAAACCCGCAAAAGCAGTTCTGAACCATGGCCCATTAGGTCTGCCGCAAGACGGCTTAACTACTTGTATTATCTCCAGCAGCCTTCGTGGCTTCAGAATGCACACATCTAGTTTGACCAACGGCCTTCTGCTATTTTATACCCGAATTAATATGATATTGTTTGGATTAATCTTCTTTCTTAGTATACCGAATTTGAACATAAGAGTAGAGAAATAACGAAAATGAAATAAATATTGTTTAAAAGGGGCATCCAAAGCAAGTTTATTCGCGTCGTGATTTGGGCAGAACCCCATAAACTCACAAGGTTCTGCAAGGTAGGGCGGGTATAGAGGAGGACAACAACATCTTAGTTCTCCATTAAATCGTTACATTTCCAGACTCTGTATGCAATGGTTTAGCATTTCCTTTAAGCTCTGTCTCCTTTTAATCTGTAGCGCATGATTGGGAGAGCACTAAGAACCACCCCATTTTCCCTGAGCCTAGCCGGCCAAACGTTTAGACAGAGCGTGCTCTCGACATTCCGCGTGTCCGTAAAAAGAGGTAAACTTAAAACACACACAGTGAAAAGAAAAAAAAATATATATACTATATATATAAAAATGTAATAAAATAAAATAATAAATAACCGAAAAGTCTCTGACCCGGTGGGGGATGATTTATTAGCCACTCCGGCAAGCTATGCCCCTATTCACAGCTGGGTGGGGTCAGAGACTTTCCCGGAGATAGTGTAAAGGGACGTTTTTAGTGAGAAGAGAGAGAGATCTGTTGAGAGCAAGTGATAAAGATCATTATAGTTTTGACAGTTGTGCATCCATACAAGAATAAAGGTAAATAGTTTTTAGTCGGTCTAGATGGAACCGAGAAGTTAAGGCGACATAAGAGATCAGAAGAATCTACATCACCGATAATTAGCTTATGCAGAAAAGAAACACCTAAGACTGTCCTACTGTTAGCTAGCGAGGGTAGGTCAATAAGCAAGAGTCTGCTGGAGTACGATGGTAAACGAAGATTGGGGTCCCAATTAAAGCCTCGAAGCGCAAAATGCAAGAATTGCTTCTGGACTGACTCAATACGATCAATATGCTTTTTATACTGCGGACACCATACGGACGAACAGTATTCAAGAGTGGGACGGACTAGAGCAGTGTAAAGTAGTTTTGTGGTGTAGGGATCATTAAATTCCTTCGACCAACGTTTAATGAATCCAAGTACACCATTCGCCTTATTAACTATAGAAGTGAT
>JAWNNO010002555.1:0-384012 GCA_035044985.1 Lordiphosa fenestrarum | reverse complement strand
TTCTTAAAATTCTTATTTTTTGAGATTCTTTTCTTTGAATTCTTATTCATCGCATTCTTTGAGTTCTTCTTCATCGAATTCGTATTCTTTGAATTTTTTTCTCTGAATTCTTTTCTTTGAATTCTTTTCTTGGAATTCTTTTCTTGGAATTCTTTTCTTGGAATTCTTTTCTTGGAATTCTTTTCTTTGAATTCTTTTCTTGGAATTCTTTTCTAGGACTTCTTTTCTTGAAATTCTTTTCTTGGAATTCTTTTCTTTGAAATCTTATTCTTTAAGTTCTCGCTCTTCGAATTCTTTTTTAAAATCTGCTTCTTTATTAAATGCCGTGTTCTTCAAATTCATATTCAATCATTCGTTCTTCGAACTTTATTTTTTGAACTCTCTTCGCATCTTCCTACGATTACGATAATTTTCTTTGAAATATCCTTATTACTTAGAGTTCTTATTCTTCAAATTCATATTCTTTGAGTTCTATTTCTTAGAATTTATATTCTTTAAAATCTTATTTATTGAATTCCTATTCTTCAAATTTCAATTCTTCGAGATCTTATTCTTTAAATTCATATTCTCCGAACTTTCTTTGAATTCTTGGTCTTCGAACTCCTATTCTTTGAATTCCTATGCCTTAAATTTCCATTCTTCGAAATCGTATTCCTAAATTCTTATTCTGCGAACTACATTTCTTTGAATTCTTTGTCTTCGAACTCTTATTCTTTGAATTCTTATCCATTGAATTCCAATTCTTCAAATTCTCATTCGACGAGTTTTTATTCTATTTATTATTCTTTAAATTCCTATTCTTTGAAATCCTATTCATTGAACTGCTATTCTTCGAATTCTTACTCTTCTAGTTATTATTCATTGAATTCTTATTCTTTGAGTTCTTTTTCTTCAATTTATTGTTCTAAGCGTTTTAATTCTTCGAATTCTTATTTATTATACTCGTATTCATCGAATTCTACTTGTTCAAATTTATATTCTTCGAGTTCTTATTGCTCCTCCCCGCATGATTTATTTCAAGGGGGTCTTTAAACAAATTTCTGTAGTCTCTTCTTTCTTAGTCTAGTTTTTAGCATATGTTTAATGGTGAGTTTAACACCCCAAAAAACCCTCTGCGAAGACTTCTGATTATCCTTCTTTATTCTTCTTTTGATTACACTAGACAACAAGACACAGTATATTGAGGGGTTGGTGGTGTTTCTATATGATTTACGTTCGCTAAGCACGACTCCGTCTTCAAAAATAGTCTAGATATCTAGTAATTTGAGCTTAAATTTGCTTAAAGTGCCTTATCTCAATTGAAAAAAATCGTAGAATTGTTTGAGATAGTTCATTTCAAAGCTAAGGAGTGGAACTTTCCGATAGTATCAAAGAGAGTACAAACAATAGAATGGCTGCCCAGAAAGAATGCCTTAAAAGGGTCAAAATAGGCATAGAAAATCATCTAAGGGTGATTTTTTAAGAGCTATAGGAAAGTTTTTCAAAAAAAAAACACATAAAATTCAGAAAAATGCATGAAATCTTTATTTGAATCGATAGTACGGTCCATATAATTATTTAATGTTTGCAGATTATTTCATGCAAATGTTGACCGTGACTGCGCCTCAAATGGTCCCATCCGCTTAGTCCAATTTTGGCATTCTCTTTCCAAAAAGTCTAATTGTATCGCCTTTTGTTATTCCACCTTGAATGCTCTGCTTC
Organism: Lordiphosa fenestrarum; assembly: GCA_035044985.1. Lineage (NCBI taxonomy): Eukaryota > Metazoa > Arthropoda > Insecta > Diptera > Drosophilidae > Lordiphosa > Lordiphosa fenestrarum. Next base: position 382,311 of record JAWNNO010002555.1, on the reverse strand, counting down.
TTCAATATGATCTTCTTAAAGTATAATTCTGTATCTACAAATTCTTCTACAACGGATTCTCTTCTAATGCTTCTCATAATTCTACTTCTTTTAATACACCCCCTTATTCTCAGTTTACTTATTCTCTTTCTTCGATTAAAACTTCGAAGTTTCTTTCTTCGAATTATTTCTTTTCTAATTTGACATTCTACTAATTTTTCTCTAAATTGTTCATTCTTTTATTTTCACTTCATCATTTCTAAATCTTTGAAGCCTCTAAACAAGTGTGACCATATAAAATCGAATAGTCTCAAGTTTTGAGAAAAGTTCTGAATGAATAAGAAAGCGGAAACTGTTCTTACTGTACTCAAGTACACAGTCATAAATATTCCAACAAACTTAAAACTCATTAGTCAAATTTAACCGGATGCAAGCTAGACCCATTGAAGTGTCGGTCACTTTTTTTTAGATAACAGAGTCACAGACACATTCAGGGGGTTTCTTAACCAGCGTTTTGATTTCTGCAACAATTTATGACAGTTTTGAAAAGATCGATTGCCAGTGTGAAAGTTTTTTAGGAAGTGGAAAGTTTCCCCAAAAATATTATCAAAAGTAGATTGATTGTACGAATAGTAATTTTCTCTATAAATACCATGAAGTTAGCACAGAATATCATTAGTAGCAAATACAAAGCTAAAGAAGTTAAACATGAAATTTATAATTGCTTTTGCTTTGGTGGTGGCTGTGGTCGAGGCCAAAAGCCTTTTTGGCAATGCACCAGCAGTGGTAAGATTTTTTATTTTTTGGTTAATATCAAACAAATTGTAATAATACCTTAACATTACAGGATACCTCAGTTCCAGTGGCAGTAGCCGTACCAACTGTAAGTCAGAATTTTCGTCTTAGATTCTAAAACTTTTACAGTTTAATATGATTATTTTGTTTTAGAAATCCCTGACAAACAAGGTGAATGATAAGACCAATGAAATTACTAACAAGGTGGACGACAAGACTAACCAGATCACGGATAAAGTTGATGATAAGACCAACCAGATAACAAACAAAGTCGATGACAAGACTTCCCAAATCAACAATAAGGTCGATAATAAGACAAACAAGGTGGACAAGAAAGCCGATCATATTTCCAACAAAATCGATCACAAGACCAATAAAATTGGCAACAAGATCGACAAGAAAACCGATCACATTGCAAATAAGGTTGACAAGAAAACTGATGAAGTTACCAACAAAGTTGATCACAAAGTTAACCATATTCTAAACAAAATCTAATTTTATCAATTGCAAAAAAAATTTTGAACATTTTTCCAAATGTTTTATTGTAAATTTCCAATCACAAAGAAACAACTTTAAATAAAGTCACAGAAGCATTATACATTGGCAAATTACTCATTTAACTGGGAATATCCCACGCAATTTTAATTAGTATAATTTAAGCCTTCATTCAATCATCGATTGATGGCTTAAATTGGCTTAAACTCTTAAAGCTGTATTAGTTCATGTTTATAAATGAATTTCAGATAAGGGAAAAAGGTAACTAATATGCACAAATATTTTTTAAAAATTTGTCCATTTTGTTTGCCTAAAGTGGTAACTCCAAATAGTTTGCGCTCTAGCCCAAGCCAAGTAGCTTTTGTCTTTGTTAGTGCACCATTATTTCGTAACAAATATTTGTCTGCGAATATGTTTGCGTGTTTGCAAGTTTGCTCTTACAAGCAAATTGTAATTTGGCCTCAAACAGTGTGAACACAGGGTACTCACAGATTGTGGGTCGAGCGGTTTGTACGTTATTTTGGGGAAATGACAACCCATAGGTATAGATTTGCTTATATGAGAACCTCCTCCTTTGTTTTAGGCAAACATTTACAGTTCAAGGCTAACGTTGTTTGCACAAATTATGTTTGCGTATGGAACCTTAGCTTAAGAGCTCGTAGAATCTTAGAATCTCAAAGAAGAATTAACGAATCAAAAACTCGTACGTCTTCGTTTACCAAATTCGCATGTGCCAGACTAAGAGAATTTAAGAATTTTATTATAAGAAAGCTACAACAACAACGCACACTGCTTATGAACACACTTTCGCTGCAGATTTATTGGGGTAAGTAAACTTAGAAGTCCGTTTAGATCAGGTGTGCCCGCATGCTATACGCATCAGGCGCATTTGTTGTTGCTTTAAGCATAGCAATTCCACTATGTAAAGCGTATTGAGCATAGTATATGCATCGTAAGTGACTCTCTACTCTTTCTCTCTTATGCCTCTTGCAGAATTGCACACAAGTACCAATTATCATAAGTTTGTTGTTGTGCGTCGAATGATTGCATTTTGCATCAGACAGCCACAATGCTAACTGGGTTTCTCTTTCGTTTTCTTGTGGTTGCTGTTGATTAAGTACTTTTTATACTCTGTGCCGTAGGTACACAGAGTATTATAAGTTTGTGCAAAAGTATGTAACAGGCAGAAAGAAGCATCTCCGACCCCATAAAGTATATATATTCTTGATCAGCATCAACAGCCGAGTCGATATAGACATGTCCGTCTGTCCGTCTGTCTGTCTGTCTGTCCGTATGAACGCACAGATCTCAGAGATGGTAAGAGATAGAGGTTTGACATGTATGGGACATATGCTTCTTATGTCTGCAGGCAGATCAAGTTTATTTTCAATTTTGGCCACGCCCCCTCCCGCCCCTGCAATTTAAAAAAAACGTCATATCTCCCACAGTTTTGAAGATAGATGGCTTGTTCCTTCTGGACATATTTAGTTATTAGGATAACTTATCGATCCGCCAAAGGAATGAAGAAGATCGGATGAACGGTTTTCGAGTTATGATCAAAAGACAAATTTTCTTGGTACCGAGTATGTTATAGTCGGGCTTGACCGACTTTCTTTCTTTTTATTTGTATTGTTGATAACGCGAGCATCAGGTGCTCTTGGACACCTCTGTTTAATTTTTAACAGAAGATCGCTCTTCTGTTTCGCGTTGCCTGCATTTATTTAGCTTCTCTGTGCCGAACTATTCGCAAAGAGCACAAAGGGAATGCTTCAGCAACAGTAACTTACAAGCCCCCCTCTTATTCTCTCGCCCACTTAATTAACTGTCAAGGTAGCGGCGCCATGAATATTACGCTAGATTTGAGCGAAAGCTTTTAGTTTGTCTGAAAACAGGCCCAGCTAAGAGAGCAGTTGGCCGTTTAAGCAACTCTTTAGCTACCCCTTTTTTTACCAGAGTCATTTAACAGTCAGGTTCTGCTTCCATTTGTTTGGTCTTTGATGTGTGCAGAGAGCTAAGTGAAAAAATGTTTTGATGGTTCTTAGCGAAGGCCAGTAACTTACAGTAGCCTTTATGGGCACAGCATAGGCGCCACGAGTTAGTCGCATATGAGGTGTTCCAGGGTTTAGCCCACTCCTGGTTAATCTCATTTGTGGTCGTTGTTGATGCCTAGAGCCCGCCCACTCTGTTTGGTGCCAGTCATCTGGACTGTGAAATGTTGTTAGTTGCGCAGTTGTCATTTGTCTCTGGATTTGGGTTAGGAAATCAAAAGAATAATGTTAAATTTGTGTCTTAGACCAAAATCGAAACCCATCTACGAAACTTCAACTACAAGAAATGGTTTGAACAAATTTTGCGAAGGGTTATTTATCTTAAAGATGTGCCCATCGATTGCTTAAACTTATCAACAGATTGGTATATAATGAAAAAGCTCCACTTTCTGTATGAATAGTTAAATTCTTAGACACTTTTTAGATGACTAAACAAACTATCTAAAAAGAATTCCTTATAGTCTAGTCAGTTTGTTGTTTATCTACAAAAACATTTTATAGGTATATTTAAAATTGGATCGATCACTTCAACTGCTTTAGATAAAAAGTTTAGCTTTACTAGACAGAGTACCCTGTATACTAGATAAAAACCAAAACAACATTTATAGATATAAAAACAATTTATCGATAATTTATATATATATATATTTTTGTTTTGGTATAAAAACGGTTTGCAATTTGCTCAAGACAATCAGTTGAAAAAGAGAAAACGAAACATGAAATATACAGTCGCCGTTTTGTTGGTAGTAGTGGGTCTACTCCTGGAAGTTAACGCCAAGAGTGTGCCCAATGCCTTGGTAGGTGGTGTTTGATTTAAGGAAAATACAGATCTAAAGCTTAATTCTGTGTACTTTTAGAGCAATCTCGGCAATGAGATTGGGCAAGATGCCTCAATGTTGGGACATGAATTGGGCAATGAGGGTACACAGTTTGGACATGAGGCTTCCAAAAATGCCATCAAATTTGGACATGAGGTTTCCCAAGAAGCGGTAGGTAAAGCAAGGAAATTTTGACTTTACTTATAGCTATTTTGTGGTCTTAGACAAGTAACGAAGTTGGACAAGATGCCTCAATTTTGGGACATGAATTGGGCAATGAGGGTACACAGTTCGGACATGAGGCTTCCAAAAATGCCATCAAATTTGGACATGAGGTTTCCCAAGAAGCGGTAGGTTAAGCAAGGAAATGTTGACATAATTTATAGCTATTTTTTGACCCTAGGAACATTTGGCTAGTGAAGAAGCTATGTCAGCGGAAAAGAATATCAGCTCAAGCGTAAGTTTTGTTGTACATTTTGTTGATTCTCATAACTAAACCCTTAACCAAACAGTCTACCGGAAACAGCGCCACAAGTGGTGCACTGGTGAGTCATAATCCTTTAGTTCCCAAGAGTTTAAATCAAATGTTTTCCTTTAAATTTCTAGAAATCCATTGAAAGCCAGATTTCTTCTGAAGTTTCGAGAGCGGAAAGTAATATTGGCAAACAGGTTGCCTCAGCTGAATCAAATACGGCCAATAAAATTGCCACTGATACTTCTGGTGCGGCGGCTATTCCAGTAGCTGGCAAATCTGCCAGTGCCTCAAGCGTTGGCAACAAAGTTGCCTCCAAAAGTTCAAGTGATGCCTCCAGTGTGACTAGCAAAGTTGCTGGCACCGGCTGTAATGTTGCTTCTGATGCCTCAACTGCAGCTGGAACAGTCGCGAGTGCTGCCAAAACAGTGGCCTCTGATGCCTCCAGTGTGGCTAGCAATGTTGCCGGCACCGCCAGTAAGGATGGCCACAAAGTTGCTTCCAAAACGTCTAGTGATGCCTCCAGTGTGAATAGCAAAGTTGCTGGCACCGGCTGTAATGTTGCTTCTGATGCCTCAACTGCAGCTGGAAAAGTTTCAAGTGCTGCCAAAACAGTGGCCTCTGATGCCTCCAGTGTGGCTAGCAATGTTGCCGGAACCGCCAGTAAGGATGGCCACAAAGTTGCCTCCAAAACTTCTAGTGATGCCTCCAGTGTGACTAGCAAAGTTGCTGGCACCGGCTGTAATGTTGCTTCTGATGCCTCAACTGCAGCTGGAACAGTCGCGAGTGCTGCCAAAACAGTGGCCTCTGATGCCTCCAGTGTGGCCAGCAGTGTTGCCGGCACCGCCAGTAAGGATGGCCAGATAATTGCCTCTGGTGCTTCAAGTGTTGCCCATACTGCAGCTAAAGATGGCTCCAGCGTGGCTAGCAATGTTGCCAGCACCGCCAGTAAGGATGGCCAGATAATTGCCCATACTGCAGCTGAAGATGCTGGCAATGTAGCAAAAACAGCCGCAAATATTGGACAATCAGTTGGCTCAGCTGCCTCCAATCTTGGCCACAATATTGCTACTGGTGCCACAAATGTTGCCAACAATGTTGCCAATAATGCAGAGAGTGCAGCCAAGGCTATTGCAAATTGGTTCTAGACTCAACTTGGAAATGATATAACCATATTTTGGAATGTTTTAAATTTAAAATTTGTTTTGTTTTATATTTGAAAGATTATTATTCACATTATAACGTTGCAAGATCAAGGAAAAGGCGTTATATGTACTTAAACAGGGGTGCCCACATGCTATAAGCATCGGCCGCATCCAATGCGTCAAGTCGTTTGCGAATAGTGGAATGTCAATAACATCTACTCCTATGCCTCTTATCCAGTGAAATTATTTCATTTTAATGCCAATTTAAAGCTATCAATTGAAATTATTTCAATTTAATGTCAATTAAAACGAAGCAATATCAATTAGCATTACCAATTAGTAATGCGAATTAAAGAAAGTAATGCCAGCGGCACAATCCTGCTTAAAATTTCTTTATAAAACATCTGGTATACCAAAAGTTAGACAGAAACATCTTATAACACTCAATTAAAATCTTATTATTGCTTTAATGTGTTGCGAGACGTCTAGGATGACCGCAAGACAGTACTCCTTAGATCCTACTTTATAGCTTTTACTCTTTATAGGCACTTAAAGCCCTTTCGAGGTCTAACGTAGGCGCTTCTCTATAATCTTACCGACCCTCGCAGATAGGTCTTTAGAATGGTGGATCGCTTGGTAGACCTTTTGGGTTCGGAAGGAAGCACAAAGAGTTGTTCTTTTCAATTGATTAGAAACACCCCTGTATAAGTTGAGGATAAGACGTGTTTGATTTGCAAAAGGAAACGATTCCTCTCCGAACTTTTACCCAAGCCCCCTTCCGTTGAAAAACTTCTAAGATATTGATTTCATATACCGATCGATCTATAATCTCTTAAATTTTCATTAAGATGGGATTATAATTGGCAGAGTTATAAAGGTTATAAAACCTTTTATAGCTGCTTGATAAAATACTGTTGATTTGCTTACATTAATGTTAATGCTCTGTTAATTAACATTAGAAAAGACTCACCTGTGCCTGCGCCTGTTGCTTTCGTCGACTGGCCGTGCTGCCACTGACATCCTGTGCCAGGCTGCGTGCCCTTGCATTCCTCGCCCATTCCTGTATCCAATCCTGTTTAGTCTGGGCTGTCTGTAGCATTGTTGCCTCCGCCGGATGTGTGGGTGTGGTGGGCGTCTCTGGCAATGGATGCTGATTGGTGCTGGTGGTGAACACATTTAGACGATACTCGGCCTTCTGGCGATCAGTGGCCGAACCGGCCATGGCCGTTTGAGCATGACGCAGTTTGGCCTCATTGCTGACATATTCAGAGCTGTCTATTTGCGATGTGGACAAGCTATGTGAGTGTCGCGTTAGCTTGGGATGGGTATCGAGAGCACGTTGTTTGGCCAAAACACCGCTAGTGGTGACACTGGTAAAGCAGCCCACATCGGCGGCGGGCGAGGGAGGCGTGGGCGGTGACAGCGGGGCCTGTGGACGTCGAGCCCTAGATTTTAACTGTTCCAGAAAGACATTTGTGCTACTTTTGGGCGGCTCCTGCAATGGAGTCTCATGATAGTAGTTGACCTCGAGCACATTGCTGCCACGATTCGCTTTCACCGGCAGTTGTTTGGGTCGCATCCTGGCAGCAGCTGCTGCAGCAGCCGCCGCCGCATTGCGATCAATATTCATGAGATCCTTTTGCTCTTCCGTATAGTTATCGCCGTCTAGGGTATAGGTGCCCGCCTCGCTGACCGCATCCTCGGACAGAGGTTTGCCATCGGTTAAAGGTGGCTGGGGACACAACATCTCCACTTGTCTGAGGGCCAGCTGCATGGCTGTGGAACGCGGAGTGAATTGGGCAGTGCGATTGGCCAACAGATTGGCAGTACCTTTGGCAGCGGCAGGTGGTGCCATTTTAGTGCTCGTTTTAGTGGCTGGACGGGGATTGGGCTCAGTGGTGTTGCCCGAGCTGCGTGGCGACCAACTGTGTCGTTTGGAGGCATCTTTCACACGCGACGCACTGCGTTCACGTACACGCATTTTGACCTGAGGTGATGGCGTTTCTACTGGTAGCACATCTTCGGCCAGACTACTGCTGGCATCCAGACTGCTGCGCTGCGAATGTGAGCGTCCACTGGGTGTGGTGGCCTCAGTCTCCAGTTTGGATAGAGAGGCGCCACGTTTGTGGCGAGTTTGAAAACGTTCCATCATATTTTTATAGCGTGCCGCCTGAGCTGCTGCATCGTTCTCGGAGGCCTCAAAGTGATCTATGGTGAAGGCTAGAGATGCCTTGGTGGCTGTCGTTGTTGTGTTGGATTCAGTCGAGTTGTCTTCTTCCTCCTCCTCTTTATTATTGTTGTTGTTGTTGTTACTCTGGCTGCTGCTGCCGGTGCAGTGAGATTGATGATTCGCTCTGCTCAGAGCTGCCGCCGCTGGAATGGAATAGACACACAAATTTAATTAGCATTTATGTTTACAGTTATTCAGGTTGAAAACGAAACTAAACTGCAAAGTAAATTAAATTGAAACTCGAGTGAAATGGCCAAAGCGTAAGCGAAACGAGAGCGGTTCAGCTTGGTCAAGGGGGTTGTGTGTGAGTAAGCCACTCCCTCCATTTGTGGGCATTTCACTTTGCTCATGTAAAGCAGGAGTGCCCCCTCTTGATGTATTTCCGTTGAATGTGGCCTACGACTACTTGCATACTGGGCCCTTGATCTATCAACAAAAAAAACCTTTGCTGCAGCGACTACACTTGGAAAAAATACCTTGTTATATACATCAAGTAGAGAGCGTTTCTATATCAAAAATGTTAAATAAGATCCAATATTCTTCAATCAGGAATTCGTAACTCAAATTTAAACAATCTAATTATAAACAATCTACATAAAATCCAGAGAATATGTGTAAAACAACACCTTCACCTCTTCTTCCCACCACTTCAATATGTATCAAGCTTACTTGCCTTCAAAATAACTCTCAGACTACGATATTTCGTACTATATTGCCAGTTTAGCTATTTTCCCCACAAAATCTAAGTAATTTGTAAGGCCGAAGCCCAGAAATTTTTCAGTTTTGCAGCAACCTGCTATACCAGCTATTTTGAAGCATTCTATTTCAGTATGTGTCGTTTTGCTGCAGTGTAAGTAACATATTTTTTGGTACAGCTGTTCCAACCTCAAAAAAGAAAGGGATTTTTGCATCGTCTGCCGACTGTTATTGAAAATTGGGCTCATTATGATAACCCCAAGCTCCAAATACCATAAGGGGGCGGCCTGACCATATACCAAGAGCGACACCAAAGCGGAATATTGGCCCAATTGGACATGGTGTATTATAAGCTGCTACAACTGGGTGAAACCATCACAGGGCACCCCTACCAAACTCAAGCATTGAAGCAAAAACGGTCAAAGTACCAGCAAAGGCACTACAAGGTAATTTTGTTTAATACCTTGAAATGCTGAATTGAGAATGATTCACTCAATGAAGCATTCCCTTGAGGATCAGTATGATCGCTCTTCTGAAAAACTTTAAAAAAATTTTAGATTCGTGAATCACTTTCAAAAGACGCTTGGTTTTTTCGAGAAGGTAACCGAATATGGCCATAAAGATGGGAAAAAGTAGATGGAAAGGAGATAGACAAGTCTTTAGAGAATGAGTTAGCAACAAATTGTTCAAAACAAAATCCTTGAAAACTTATTTGTACAGTTAATAGGATAGGCCGAGATGATCAAGCGCCTTATAAGGGAGGGAAAAGGTATAGGAGAGGGAATTGACGGTCAGATACTGCGCAATCTCTCTATTTAAACCATTTTAAGGAATCCACAAAAAGAGCCAGGTATTCTAGGGGCACATTTGCCAGACTGCCCAGCTCTTCGAAGAATGGTTTACCCAAAAGCTGAGTCCGTTTCCTAAAAAGTCATATAAAAAGGTGTTGGATGTACAGATAATAGTCAGATCCTGATTTCAATCCCAAATTCGTTCTATCAGAAGACTCTAGAAGTTAATAATTCCAAAAAGCGATAAGAAAATTGGGGCGGAACTTTGACAAACAAAAGTTTTGTGCGAAGAAAAAAGAACCTTTAACAAACTTAGATTTATTATGGTAGTCCGGCTTACTTGTTTCAAGAACAAATCGGGAAATATTCGAATTATACACAATTTTTTACATATTTTATGAATTACATTTACAAGAAATTTCCGTGATAAAAAGAAGAATATTTTGTAAAAATTTTAAGTGTAAAAGTTCGGATTGTAAGAGCTAAACAAGTTTGATACTAGACCATATCAAACTAAAACTAAGGTCTAAAGTGTGGCATAATCAATACGAAATGAGCAATTGGTAATCCAGCGGTGGGCACAAAAAGTCTATGTAACAAAAGGTATTTGTTATACATATTTAACAGATTTTTGTTGAATTAAATCAAATTAATAAATCAAAACCAATTCATACCTGAAACAACCTAGGGTTTTGGGGTTTACTTCTATCTCAATTTCTCAACACACTTGATTCTTTTGCGAGTGTACGCCCACCTGCAGCTTGGGTATTCCCTCACTGTTTCCGCTAAATAACCATCCACATCTCCCGTTTATATATATATATATCTATATACATTTCCGTAGCCAAAGCAAGAAGTAAAAGAAAATCAAACAATTTGCTTTCAAGTTTGCCACGCAAACTGGCACACACACACACACAGCTGCAACTAACAACCAGGTAGGTTCCCAACTCTTTGAAACAACCTACCATCTAGAGGGCCGCACGCATTCGTGATCTATGGCTGGCCGCACAATCGAGTGAAGGTTAGAGTTCGTTGATTTGGGGGAGGGTGGGCACCCATAAGCGTTACGCTCTGGCTAACCACTGACCATTTGAAGCATTCAAGCAGCAGGTGACTTCCGTTTTTGATGTTTCTTTTGGTGAAACAGTTTTGAAGATGTACAAAATTTTAATATATATATTTTTTAAAAGGCGGGGGAAATCAATCAATTTCGACCCAAATTATGTAGAATATGTAGGTAGAATCAAACAAACTGCTTAACCGCCTGACAAGTGAATGGCCAGAGGAAATTTTAATGTGTGCCAATTTGTAGGCAATACAGTTTCAAAATGTCTTCAGATATGCCTTATAAGATCCAAACTGTTGCCACTTCTCCCAAATTGAGCTCTTTGCTTAGTTTAGTTTCGATGTCAAATCAAAACGAGAATGAAACTAAGTCATTTGCTTGTTAGATCACCAAATTGGCAGGAAATAAACGTCGTTATTATCATCAACATCCTCTCATATGACCACACACACACACAACCATAAAAAGCAATTACTGGGCCCACTGTGCATGGCAAAATATCTTTGGCTAACAATTGTCTATGGCAATTGAAAATAGCGGGCAAAATATGTTATTGCTGTTGTCAGCGTATGTGGAGTAGCGTTTCAAGTCTTTTGTTATAGTTTTTTAATAATGTTTTCGCTTTTACTTTTTTTTCCGCAATAAATGGTCAAAGGTATTTGTGGCCTTTTTTGGAGTTTTTGGAAAGTCGTCCACAGGAAATTGTTTGGCGACCGACCGACCGATTGACCGCCTATGGAGAGTATAAACAAATTTTTGGTTAGGCAAGTTCCGACGATAACAATTTCAACGTTGTCTCAATTGGTTTCTAATTAGCTGCGCCGCTTACGTCATGCAATCAGTCCGTCAGTCAGTTTAGTCATCATGGCATGAAAATGACTTGAAATTTAAGTTAACAATAAAAGGCTTGAGCAAATGCTTAAGGTAAGTGTTTCCCATATTGCAAATATGATATGATTAAAATAAACTATGTTTTCACATCAAAACGAAGAGAAAGCTACGGTCATCAGCATCATCAAGCCATATGTCATCAATGGATTGAGGTCATCGACTTGTATTTGTTTAAATAATATATAAGTAAAGAGTGTCATTATATTTACTTATAATAATCTGAGGCTGATGATTGTTGAAATTAGATTGTGAAAGTAGACAAAGATTTTTATACTCTGTACCGAAGGTACATAGAGTATTATAAGTTTGTGCAAAAGTATGTAACATCCAGAAGTAAGCATCTCCGACCCCATAAAGTATATATATTCTTGATCAGCATCAACAGCCGAGTCGATATAGCCATGTCCGTCTGTCCGTCCGTCCGTCTGTCCGTCTGTCTGTCTGTCCGTATGAACGTACAGATCTGAGATGGTAAGAGATAGAGGTTTGACATGTATGGGACATATGCTTCTTATGTCTGCAGGCAGATCAAGTTTATTTTCAATTTTGGCCACGCCCCCTCCCGCCCCTGCAATTTAGAAAAAACGTCATATCTCCCACAGTTTTGAAGAAAGATGGCTTGTTCCTTCTGGACATATTTAGTTATTAGGATAACTTATCGATCCTCCAAAGAAATGAAGAAGATCGGATGAACGGTTTTCGATTTATGATCAAAAGACAATTTTTCTTGGTACAGAGTATGTTATAGTCGGGCTTGACCGACTTTCTTTCTTGTTTTTTCCTCATCATTTGTCATGAAATATGGAAAATATTTGCTTTTCAGACATTTATGTTTAGTTTGCCAAAAAAAAAAACCTATAAATTCTTTAAATTCTTTAGCAGATTTGATGGAAATTTTTGCTACAAAATATATGGAACCAATTAGCCAGAAGTAAATTTAATCACTTTATTTTTAGTTTTGTAGTTTTTATTAACTAAAATAAAAGGCCAGCAAAGCTTGCGTCCTAGAATTTAATTTGATATTAATTCAAATTAATTAAATTAGCAAGTTTCGCTGAATAATATTCCGAATTTCTTTATTTGTTTTATTTTGTTATATTATGTCAATGATCATTAGAAAGATTCGAAGAGGGAGTGAGTCATACAGACATTTTAAGGAAATCTATTACTAATAAATAATGGTCGGGACTAGCTCTCTGGCTCTATTTAGAATTGTTTGCTCATGTATGTTTGTTTTACAACTGCCTCAGTTAATTGCAAGTGTGTCTGCGTGCTAGTGTGCTTCTAACGCAACAACAATAACAACAAACGAGAAAGCTAAGCTAACTTCGTCTGTGCCGAAGTTTTTATACCCTTACAAGTGCTGGCTTAAATATTTTCAAAAAATACTCTTTTTCCCATTTTCCGACCGATCGTTCGTATGGGAGCTATATGATATAGCCATCCGATTTGAACAAAAACTTGTAGAATTAGGTAAAAGCATGTGACAAACAAATACAAAATTTCAGTATGCTACCATCTCAAACAAAAAAGTTTTTCTAACTAAGACTGTTTTTAAGACCTATCTTTTGTATGACAGCTATGCCATATAGTTTTCCGATTTTAATAAAAGTTGGTAGAATTATAAAAAAAACATAGAACACCTACGATTACAAAGTTTGGAGACGTTTCCATTGAAAAGAACAAAGTTTTTCTTACTAAAACTAGTTTTCCGACCGATTGTTCCTATGGGAGCTATGAGATATAGTCATCCGATCCGGGTGGTTCCGATATATTAGTAGCGTGCAGCAAAAAGAAGACTCTGTGCAAAATTTCAGCTCGATAGATTTAAAACTGAGAGACTAGTTCGCGTAGAAATATATAGACAAGTTCAATCGACTCAGCTCGTCACCCTGATCAAGAATATATATAGTTTATGGGGTCGGAAATGTATATTTCTATGCGTTGCAAACTTCTGGGTAACTTGTACCTGTCTTTTTGGTGAGCAGACAGCATAGAAAAGCTGTTTGACCACATTTTGAAAACACTGGCTATTTTTGGTTAAAACGAATCGAAATCTCTGGTTAAGGTTAAATTATTTGTTTACACTTGGTAACATTTAAGGTGTTACATTTTTCTCACTAAAACAAGTTCTTCAACAGATCGTTTATATTACTAGCTATATCCCAAAGTCATACAATCTGATGGTTTTCGACATATAAGCAGCGAGACTAGTTTGCTTAGAAACAGACGAACGGACAAAGCTAAAAACTACTTAGCTCTTCATTGTGATCAAGAATATATATATACATTATGTGGTCGAAGCTGATTTCTTCTTTGCTTTGGAAACTTCTAAGTACGAAGGTCACGATCGACATCCTGGAAAAACCTATATGTGGTTCTACAAGTATGCTTTGTTTAAATATTCAACAGGTAGTACATAATATCGTCTATGTTCCAAGATTATAGATTATAGATTCGGGTTCCGAGTTGATTCCCTGGTTTGATTGAAAAAAAATATAACATTTATAGCTGGAGAAAAGCATTTTTGCACGTTTTATCAGAAATGTTCTGTTTTTGGTTATTATTTAAGTGCAATCTAATTTTCTTAGATGTGATATATTCAATATTTGTCTGCATTCGGTTAAAGTTTCCCAATTATTTCCAATTTCAATGACCAGATCATAGCTTAAACAATTTCAATATCTATATTCTATCTGCAGGGCTCATCGATAATGTTGTTATTCAAATCCAGATCATTTGACGCAAATAGAAATGTTTCCATTTACCTAAAACCCCAAAATGATTTCTCAAGTCTTATCTTTCGAACTCCGACTAGCCTAGTTCCCCTATTAGAGGCTTTGCTGATATTTTGCGATTTGTCTCACCAAGTTTTCCCATTTCATAACAACATTTACCAATTGTTGTTTTAATATATTGCTTGCTTGGCTGTTGCTTTTTTTTAAACTCTTGCCAAATCTTACACAATTGAACCAGTCGCCGTCGACATCGTCATTATCTCACATTCTCATGCCGAGCACGCAAAAATGTATAAAACAACAAGTATGATTTTGTACCCCCGATCCCCTGATGATGGTGGTGACTCAGCAACGCAGCAAAAAGCGTTGATCGTTTCAGGTTATTGTGATACAAATAAAAGTGGTATAAGTGGCTGGGGGTTTGCGTAGATTTGGTTGGCTTTTTCGAGCATAAATATTAATACACATCAAATATTTTTGAACAATATTGAAGGCCAAGGCATTTCAATTGAATTGTAAACATTTTGAACAGAAATTTGGGGCAATCTGTTGAATATTATTAATTTCTATTTTATTTATCAAAATTTGAGGCATTGGATCTGAATGGGAAATGATATTGAAATTATATTAAAAATATCCCAAAAATTTAATCAATTAGTTGAAATAACACAAATGGATATCTGAGGTTGATCAATAAGTGTCATAAATTAGCCATGAAGTGGAAACCTTATACTGTAGAACATTAATCTTATGTTGAATAAGAATAAAATCTTTATGCCTCAACAGATTATTTATAACAAAACAACAACAATTTAATGTTTATTGCCCACTAAATTGAGCAGAAAAGGATACCACCCATTCCAGGTGTGAGCTTTTAGCTAAGATTGAGCAAGACCAGAACCATTTTTTACAGGCGGCACAAACTTTTCTGGTTTCACTACAGTCACGTTTCTCTAGCTGAGAAAAATATGGAAATGTATATGACCAAAGCAGCAACTTCTGAAAGTCGAACGTGACAAAACCCAGAATCGGTCATTCAAAAATTTCTTTCCTTTATTGTAGCCAAGCAGAAATGCAAGAGAAAGTTCTACCATTCACTTAAGAGTATATTTAAATACACTAGAGACAGGCAATGCTCATAAGAGCCAAATTCTTTTTTAGAATTTCTGGCCAATGACTTGCCGCATGAATCAAAATCTGTTGTAGCCATTTGGTAATGCTAGCCCTGCGCTTTAAAATTCTGAGAAAGTGATAGATAGTAGGTAGCTAGAGTACCCTAATCGTTCAACGCCAAAACAAGTTGACGATCAAGACTGATATGAAGAGACCATTTGCTGCAAGACCTGGCCCAGCTTGGCGCTTAAAACTAAGTAAGAGATTTAAGAACATGTTCAGATCAGGGCTTAAAACCGTTCGGCATTTGTGGTTGGTTTGGTTTAGTGGTTAACCGATGTTTTAAATCCACGCTAAGTATTAAATCAGATTCAGCGCCACTCGAAAATAAATATTGGTTCGGTTCAGTGGTTAACAGTGGTTTTTGGAGCTAACTAAAAAGCGGAGAAGCAGAGAATTTCGTCTAGAAAAGAATAAGTTCCATGCACACCGTATTTATCATATTATATGGGAAAAAACTCTCCTGGCTTAGATTGAATTATGGTGAAAAGCTCTACAGAAAAAATGAAATTTTGACCACTAGAGGAAAGAATGCAAATTGATGACAGGTATATTAAGAGATCGGCGGGCAGAATACACTAAGGATTACATGTTGTAAAATTTGTGTCTTCCTTAAAGGTTATATCTATCCGGCATCGCTAAGTATAAAGATGGTCTCTAACTATGTAGAGGGTCTAACGAACGGTCGCATAAAAATTATTTTAGGGTTCGGTTCAGAACCGGTTTGCATACCTGATTTTTCATAAAGATCGTATAAGAAATAGCAGAGTTATAATAGGGTTTTATCAAACGTTAACTATTTTTCAGGGCAGTGATACGTTTACATTAATGTTAATGCTCTGTTCATTAACATAAGATAAGGCTATAAAGCATTTATTCCACTGATTAACGCGTATTTCGAAGTAGAGTATCGTTTGTTCTCGTTTCTTCACAGACTAGTAAAGCTTCTGCTTCTTTTCTTCACTATGAAGTATTTCTGTTGTATAGCCGAGCTAATTTCTCTAATAACCATGGATATTTCTAAAAATGTTCGGTCTGGCGCTTCGAACCCTTGGGAAAGTCTAAGATTCGGTTCTCGGACTGTTTATATTACTTATCAAAGCTAAGGTTTTGTTTTGACACTGGGTGCAGGGATTCTTAGATCCATCAGACATACAGTATGTTTGGTTATAAAAATGAAACATTTTTTTGATGAAAAAGGTGTCCAGCTTACTTAGCTAGGTAAAACTTTAAACAATACACGGATGGATCGTTATTTGTAATCGAATACTTATCGTTCCGCTTTACATAAATATTCGAATTGGTTTTGGCATTTTACCACTTGATTTATGCTTTATTTCCTTCTTGAATACGTAAATTACAGAGTTTAGACACGATTTTCAAATGAAAAGGATGCTCTGAGGGTATTTCGAAAAATCTTTCTGAAAGTTACACAGTACCGTTTTCTAAGCAGAAGGAGTGCAGGTATGAGAAATCAAAAATTTAGAAAATAAATAAATTGGCAGCAATAAAAGGAGGACTACTAAAACCAAACCGTTACCATTTCGGTTGATAATTCTTGTTAGGGCATTGGTAAGGCTTGTGGTTCGTTTTGATACTATTTAGATACCCACTCTTATTGAACTGTGGGACTACATTTCATAGCAAAGAATTCTTAAAAAAAAAAACCCTTACCCACTAATTTCATAAAGTTATTAATGATGGATTGTTTATAAATGCTGGAGAAAATTTTCCTATACAAGACTTGGTTTCAAATTGATTTACGTTCATCAAGAAACAAATTGATTGAAACTGGTGAGCAGCTACCGCCCGCTGATGTCATTTGTGTCATGTTATTCGGCTATTGATCCCCACTTTGATTGCTTTCTCATAACCAGAAATGCTAATTGGCCACAAATTTTACACTGTTCGCTCCACTGTGCTTAAAGCGCGATGACTATTGCAATAAATATGTGCGCTTAGCCGTGGCCAAAAGACAGCAAACAAGAAAAAAAAAACTGGCAAAATAACTTCATTAAAAATTCAAAAGAAAAAAATAAGAAAAAAAAGAGTTGCAAATTAGCCTGCAATTGTTGTTGTTGTTGTTGTTGTGGCTGCTTGTGTCAACTGATGTGTGTGTGCTGTTGCTGCTGCTACTGCTGCTGCTTACCTTTTTCGGCCGGCGAAGGCGGTGGCTTGCCCAAACAGAACTTGGCATTTGACTCATCAATGGCAGCACCCAATCCCACCAGGCCCGGCTGGTGACGTGGTGAAATCTCAGCCTTATCATGCATAATCTCTGCTATCTTCTTGATATTCTCGGGTGTGGTATCAGCTTTTTCCCGTCCATCGGAGCTGTTATCATCATCATCAGCAGCACCGGCAGCGGCGGCGCTGTATCTGTTGTGGGTGGCGGCGAGGGTATCATGTTTGACCCGAACTGCTGCGGCTGTTGCAACCTCTCCTGCTCCGGTTGCGGTTACGACGGTTCCTCTTTCTTCTGCCTGTGTCGAGGCTGTGGTATTTCCTGTAGTTGTTGTCGTTGTAGTTGTTGTTGCCGCCGCTGTGGTGTCATTTGCGTATGATGTCATTTTAAGACTTCTTTTTTTTGGATATAAAATTTTGAAGCTTTAGTTCAGCTCCCTGTGTGGTGTTGGTTACCCCACCTATTCGCGACGCTTTTCTCTTTCTTTTTTTTGTTTAATTAGTTAATTTGTTTGTTGCTACATTTCGTTTTCAGGGTTGCCCCCTGTTTGAACTACGCTTTACACATGCTGCTGCTGTTGCGTTTTGTGCGTGGTTGGCGTTTCCTTGGGCGAATTCCTGAACGTTGCCTTTGGCCAGGTCAGGGAATGAGACGGGGACGGGGAAAAGGAACAGAGAAAACAAAAATCCAAATTAGGTTTTAGCCCTTTAATGTTAATTTAGAGTTTGTATGTTAAATTGCTGTTATGTGTTAACATTCAGGGTCATGCAGGAGCGAAGCTGAGATTAGGAGGGCGTACAATTCCAAAAAGGGCTACTTATTTAGAACCAACAAAACAAGAACAAGCCTAGTTTCGAGTTCTATGAGTTCGAAAATCATTATGGTATAACATGTCCCAAAGAGATGGTACACTGCAGCCAACCCGTTTTCAGATTCACCCGAAACTATAATGCCAAAAGTGTCATAAGAAAATAATGGCCATTGAAATTACTTTTAAATACTCAAATACTATGTTTCTATCGTGCTATCTATCATTTTTTGAAAAGAAATGATTGAAAAATTGATTGGTTTATGATGATGTAATTAATTAATTAATTGAATGTAACACCTTTTGTGACCAATGACTTAATTTATAAGCTATATGTCTCGTGTCATTGGGATATTAAATAAATAAATAATAATAATAATATACATGAATATACAGTAAGAATTGTGTATGCATAAAGCTGCATTACCTGACTATCAATTTCATGATAAATTTGGTCAGTACCAGCAAAAACTTTGTGGTCTTACTCATCTCTCTCGACAAAAATATCTTTTGACCATAGTTTAAGGGTAGAATTTGGAGATATTTTGTCGATATTTTGGTTACACCATGAAATTACCTTAGGTATGACATTTTTATTTTATAAGGCATAAATAATCGATATGTGGCATTGCTTTTTGTATCTACAATCGGAAAATGGGCGTTATATCGCTAAAAATCACCTTAAATGCACGAGTGCGATATTGTATTATTAATTTGTATAGATTTTTCTTCATTTAACCTTTGATTTGGCGATACATTACTAAACAGACACGAATTCCAGTTGCCTCTTTTATATTTATATTCAAACTTCAGAATTCCAATGCGATATGCAAGAAATATATTTTTGAATACATTTAGACAGATGGTAGACTCAGTTCAAATGATTGCATATGCATATGGTTGAGACATCATTCAAATTGTGTTGATCTTTCAAATCACACAGTATGTATAACGTTTCAAAACAAATGTAATATATTTCCTTAATTTTCATAACTTTCTTAACTTAAGGAATGAAGGAATTCGTATTTCCAGAACGAAACGACTTCTAATCAGAAGAGACTTTATTTTCTCTAATTTTTTACCACCACTCTTAGAAGAAACTCTTTCTTATCTCTCAGAATAGACTTTTCCCATCATCCCAAAGAATCGCTTTCTTATAGCCCATTAGTGTCACCGCGGAAGTTAAAATAGCACTATGATATTGCAAAAGTGAAGCGATACGTACTAGAAGAATCGTATACTAATCTTCTGCGATAAGAAATGTTTGCTGGGTATGAACAACGTAGAAGATAAGTTTAATTATATCTTGTAAATAACATAATCATTTATGAAAGTAGAGCTAGTTTTTGCAATTAGTGAACAAAATGCACTTGTTGTTTTGAAAGACACCACAATAAATTCGATATATTGACATTTTGCTTTGCTCAGCGATAGTTTGGTAGTTAAGTACCTCACTTTTGACACCTGCAGCAAAGAAAGCTCACCAAAGCAATGATTTAGAAAAACCATGAAAACAGATCACAACCTGAATAATTAGAGCCATTACTTTTAACAGCTTAGTTAGTGTTGGTGTTGAAACATTAAGTCGTTAACGTTTAATTAACGGCAATTCGAATCGTAAGCGCCCCTCGCCACCAGGGCCCAGCGGGCATTCCTAAGTTCGCACCTGTACGCTTGTTAATTTCAGACACAGTTAAACAGTTACAGGACAAAATTATGTTAAGGAGCTGTTAGGACATTGTATTAAGAGATCGGTTAACAAAATATAAAAAAAAAAACAACAAATCGAACATTCTAGCCGTCTTTCCTCAAGGGACCGTGCGGTGACCTCCCTTCCTCAACCAGACGCACTGTCAACTACCTGACGCAACCACAACAACACATTTTCAATTGTTCATGACAGTGCGAGTTCTTATTGGACACATGGAAACTATTCAAGCGTTTTCTCGTAAAAATAGCCAGAGACCAAATAAGCGGCAGCAGTCTCTGCTTCAGCTTCTGCCTTTTCAAGGTTGCTATTGTTGTTGTTGTGTCGGTATTGAACTTAATCGAATTTTTGGCCAATCTCAGTGTTTTATTTTTACATTGAAGAATTTTGGAAACGGCTACACGCACTCACACACACATACACACACTCGCACGTACTTTCAAGGGCAGTGTCCGTTTGACTTGGACGCGAACTTTTCACGTCACTTTTTCCTCTTGTTGCATTTGATAATGAACTTTATCTTTTGTTTCACAGTTCCTTCATTGTCTCACATTCACAGTTCTTAGCACGCGCGCATTTAGTTTTAGCCGCACGCAAACACCAAACGCTTACTCACGACAATACAGTTAAAAAGACTGAAAGGCAACGGCGTCAGCCAGAGTCCGAGTACGAGTATGTGTGTTTTGGCCAAAAGTGACGTTACGGCAACGAAAGAGAGAAAGAGAGTAGGATAGAGAGAGCCAAGCAAACAGCTGCGCGCACAAATGAGGGGAGTTGCCGTTGTTAGCGCCGTTTAGGGTTGTCGGGTTGTCGTTGGAACTAAAGTTCTGCTCGCAGCTTCGGTACGTGTTAGAGGTGAGCGATTAAACTAATTTTCAGATTATTTTTATGTTTTTAAACAATTCAAAATTTGTAGCTAATGGTTTTTGTCTAAGCTTTATCTATACGATAATGAGTAGAATGAATTTGAGGTGGTCAAAAGAATCCGTTTTTAAAGCAAAATAAATCTTTAGTTCAATGTAATTATTTTTTTAAATATTCTGTGAAGTGTGTGTGTGATTCACTAAATATCTCCATAGATTAAGAGTTGGAATTTAGTTGGAACTCTTTTGAATTTTACTTAAAATATAAAACTTAAAGATTTCAAAAATCCCGCCAACATTTTGTATAGTATTTTGAACAAGTTGACAACCCTGAAGTTAACCGCGCAGCTGCGCCTCTTTCTCTCTCTCCCCTTTTTTTGTTTTAAGCAGGTGCTCTCTCTCTCATTGATTTTGGGCCAAAACTTCAACCCAAAGCAACCAAAGTAGCTAATTAAATCATTGATAATTTCCAGCACACATAAATAAATCAACGTTAATTAGCCATCAAAAGCGCTTACGACACTCCGAGTGCTTCAAATATTCACGCCTGAATAAACACAAAGTCATAGGCACAGGCAAGTGCACTCGACAGGTGGCCTTCATTTATTTATAAACTTATGTGTTTACTCTCACTTTTAGTGACTGCAGCAGGGAAATGGTTAAACTTAAATTTAACGGAATTCATTGCTAAAACAATAACAATTGCCGCGTAAAGTGATAACGCACACACACACACTCAAGCACTCTCTCTCTCGCGCACATTGCATGGGTATTTGTTCCGCCCCTTTGTTGTGCACTTGTTTAGTTGTTGACTTTTTTTACAGCCCAAGCTATTTAATGTTTGAACATTTGTGGCCACCATTTACACTTATATTTTAGTTATTATATTTTAAGAATTATAAACCATAATTACTTGCGTAAAGTTGCAAGAAAAGAACAGAGCGCGCCGCAAGCAGTGACTCGATCACCGTGACTGTGTACCGAAAATGTATCGAAAGTGGCATTTGAAGTTTCAAGGGGAAATAACGTAATTAAAATTTTAAATTTCTTTGATTTGGGTGTATATATGCTTCAGTGTTTCCATATTTCAAAGTAAATTATTGGTACAAGGGCACCACTAAGCTATCGATAGTTAAGCTGCATGTATCGATAACTTTTTTGTATCGTTAAATTCAAATGGAAGCGAAAAAAATGCCACAAAAATCTTTACCATTCTGCAGGATTTAAAATTGCATTTATTCAAACATACATTTCCCTGCTAAATGTATGAAAGTTATGTATTCTGGGTAACTTACACAACTAATAAAAAACAAAATACATTGGGCAGACGCTGACTAATTGCCTTGCAAAAGCACATGATGGGAATACAGATATCATATACATATCTAAGTGGATGTGTGTGAAAACATGTTCTCCTGGGGACTCGTTTTGTACACTGATTAAAAGTAAATTATTGGAAAGCACACATAATGGAATACTTTTTTTGTTGTGGGGGAATGTTAATGAGTTTCTCTGCTTTTAGCGTCCATTCCAATAGCCCACACGACCGTTCTCAAATGCCAGATTGATGCGCGGTTGTGGCAAGGCTCGGCTAGGCTGCAACGGTTCCAGCAATTGTGACGGTGTGGAGGGATCATCTTCAAAATACAAACATTGACGCACAAACTCTAGAAACAATATCTGAGTTTGTTGCGTGGCCAAGGAGAGTTTGGCCAGATTGTTATCGGTGCACAAATCACGCACCAATTGCTCACAGATACGTGTATTGGTGTCCACATCAAATAGTGGCACTCCAAAGTTCACATCCAACAGTGTCCACTCCTCCAGGCCATCATCTGGCTCGTCAGCAGCAAATTGCTGAGCCTCTTCCTTATCCAAGGGTATCTCCACTGAGCTCTGGGAGAGCAAATCAGCCCGACTAGCCGCTGCACTGCTGCTGCTATTACATTTGGCCAACTCGCTGGCCAACACCTGATGGCAATCCTCTGAGGTATACTCATTGGCGGGTCCATGCTCGGGAGTGGTAGCGAAATGGTTCTCGTCGGGACTTTTAAGCTGGAAACTGGTCAGCTCAGAGGCGGGTGTTATGGCCTCCAGCTCTTTGATTGGCACATGATTCAATTTGGGGGCAGTTAACGAGCTGCGTTTACGCTGCGGTTGCTTCAGATGCACCTGCAAGTCGTAATCCTCACAGCCCAGATCGGGCACGCCGGTATTCAGGAAAGTGATATAGCCACACTGATGACGCAGGTCCAACAGTCCGCTTAACTTTTGTACGGCACGATGTGAGGCCCATTTCGCCTGACGCATATCACCGACTTCGGTTTGGAATGGAAACGATTCGTATATCAATTGGCCCGGTGAGCGTATGCCATAGCCTTGGAGCAAAACACAACCATTTTTCAGCTGCTCATTTAGATTGCGAAAGTTCTCCGAGTTGAGAAAGTAAGCATCGGAATGTAGAATGTTCACAAGCAGCTTGCCATAGCCCAGAAACAAGCGGGGCAGGGATTTGAGCACGGTGCCGCGCGACAGGAACAAACTGGGCGGACCATAGCCTGTGTGGGAGAAGGAGAACAGGTAGATTTTGAAATTAGTTTTAGGTTTTTAGGAAATCTATACCATCTACTTCCAGGCTGAGCAGGCCGAGAATTCTATTTTGCTTTACTTTATTAGCCTAGAATCGACTCATTTCAGTTCTGTAGAGAAAAGTCAACACATCTTATATAATATTCATTGATTTATACCAACAAAATGGATCTCCAAGCGACTTTACCACTAAAGCTACAGCCCTCTGGTTGCAGTGCAGTGCCAACTGAGTCAAAATGCTTTACCCAGCTGGCCAAATCGCATCAGTTGCGCGACTCTGAGAAAATGTACAATGATCAGCAATTTGAATTGGATATGTTAATGCTGCGCAAGCACGAAGGCCTGGCAGTGCCATTGCGCATGTCCATGGATCGGAGTGCGGCTAAGAAAGTGGGCCGTCTACCCTTTCTCCGCTCCAGTAATCTAATGGATGATATCCTTACCGGACGTTCTGAAACGCTT
Organism: Lordiphosa fenestrarum; assembly: GCA_035044985.1. Lineage (NCBI taxonomy): Eukaryota > Metazoa > Arthropoda > Insecta > Diptera > Drosophilidae > Lordiphosa > Lordiphosa fenestrarum. The sequence continues at coordinate 358,356 of JAWNNO010002555.1, read as the reverse complement.
GCTTTTGAGGATTTCATGAATTTACCAGAGAATACTGGTCAGTTGCGTTCACCGCATGCTGTGATGGAGCAATGGTTGGGCATGAATTGAACACTTGAGTTACATTTTGATTTACATATATTTGTTATTTATCTACGAAAAGCAACCAAAACGCAAGCGGAATAAACACAAAACTCACAGCTCTTGGAGTAACACCTTGTTTTTGTGCCAATGTATCTCAAATTCGTGTTTAATGCTCTACAATGTTCTATGTCCCACACTGGATTGAAACCAGAAGAGAGAAGATGTTACAACGATGTTCATGCCTGGCCCGCATTGACTGAACTTGTTTAGAGTGGTTGTAAAGTAAATGACATTTAAAAGCAGGGCTGCAAACCGGTTTGAACTCGGACCTGTGAACCTAACCACCTTGAACCGAACCTATGTAGAAATAAAAGCTGAGCCCGAATCTGTTCTGAGCCTAAAATTCCGGTTCGGGGCAATAAAAGTTATGGACACAAGAACTTTTACCTTCTGCCTAGCGATTTCATCTGTTATATGGTTGGTTTAGTGCGACTCACACCCAAAATGGGCAGGAAGGTGGAATACAAAATCTAGAAAAACGTTGAGAATTACTTATACAATCCTAAACCCATAATAGCCTCAGTTTTTTAAACTCATCGACTCAATAACTTCTTAAATAATACTCAAAAGCAAAAGTTTAACATTACATTGGTAACATTTTTCTTCGAAAACTACGAAATGAAACGCTACTTAACAGTAAATTACAAATTGAATATTGCCATGTGTTCTACTAACCGATTCCGAAACCACATATATGTAAGCTGGCAAGATTAATTTCGGCTAAATCTACTTGTGCTTGAATAGACAGGTTTAAATCACTCAACTATTGTCATCTAATCTAGAAAAGAAGATTCCAAGCAGCGTAAAAAAGAGGAAACTTTCTACATTTTGAGTCCAAATTTACAGCTTCTTCGTTTTGCAACACTGTTTTTGGTAGATCAGCTGTTTTTGTGTCACATGTTACTGTCAAACATGTTCAGTTGAGTCTATAATTTAATTTTCTACATTTTAAGTGCAAATTTACAGCTTCTTCGTTTTGCAACACTGTTTTTAGCAAATCAGCTGTTTTTGTGTCACATGTTACTGTCAAACATGTTCAGTTTGGTCTATAATTTAACCATAAATTGGCTTACAAACGAACAACGTTTGCAGTTTGTTGAATTGTATTTTTTTTTTTAAAACACTTTTTTATGGGAATAGTGTGTTCAGCAACAAAGCTTATTATCGGTTCAATGGATACATGAACAAGCAAAACTGCCGTATTTAGTGTGAAGAGCAGCCAGAAACATTGCAAGAACTGACAATGCATCACGAAAAATGCATTTAAAAAAGAGATTCCTCACATTTCCTCTTGTTTGAAACCTAAGCATAGTCTATCAGAGACGTTCACCATTCACTCACCAGTGATATGATTGTAGAACAGTTTACTCCACATCGGCGTCACATCAGAGCTGCGCAAGAATTGTCCAAAAAAGGGTATACTAAACGTATGACTCAGTGCCGCGGTCAAGGGTGAAGCTGATATAATAAACTTGTATTTCTTTTCCAGCACACGATCCCTGGTCTGACGATCCAAACCCTCCAAACACTCCAAACGCAACAGATCCAAGCCGCCAGGCAATAAATGTCTCAACGAACAAATGGTGGATCTCAGGATGACCGCATGGGCAAAATAACGTGAGACATCTCCCTCGCCCTCTGCATCCAGCAGTGAGACCTGCTCCAGTTCAGCCAGAAAACTGTCCAAGCTTTCCTCACACAGTTTGCCCACCTCGAACATGGTCACCGCATGGTTCTTCAGTCCTGGAGACAAGTTGCCCATCATTAGGAAAGCGGTGAGAGTGGAATCGAATAGAAAACCCACTCGCTGGCCGCTTTTAAGTTCTATTTCCGGTTCTGCACCACCCGATGGAGGTGTTTGATTTAGCTGGGCAAAGCTAAAGTCACTGGTATTGCCATCTGAGGATAGATAGCCTATGGAGCTGCTGTCTTTGTCCCGTTCTCGTTCTCTTTTGGGTGTCTTAGGACTGGGACTGGGCTGCTCAAAATCAAAGTTGTTGTAGTTCAGGGGTGTTATCTGTGGCGTCTCCGGCAGCTGCTGACGCTGATAGTCCTGCCAGCTTAAATGTAGAGCGGCTGCCTCCTCCATGGGAGGCTTGCGCTGTGCAAATCCCAGACGACAGATGAACGACACCGCCTGCTTAATCAAATCCAAGTCCAACTGCAACATTTGAGACAATTCGGACATGGTCATGTGCTCATCCGCACTGACAAAGATCTTGTAGAGCAAATTCTCAAAATAGTCCCCACTCACACGATTCATTACGAAATTCCTTAGCGGTGGTATGCTTATACGATCCTCACCACAGATGGGTACATCCACATAGATCAGACCCTTGCGATAGAGACTATGCACCACCTCCAAATCACATTTACCCGCTGGCTGGCCACCAAAATCGATGAGATCGTCCAGCAGGCTACGCTCCGCAGGCGTTACAAAGCGGATATCTGTCTCCAAGACGTAGCCTATATCCAGACGCCACCAGGGCTCCATATGCACACGGATGGGAAAGCGTGGCAGAAAGCTCAAGGGATTCGGCTTGGCACTAAACAGCAACGTACGCGGGGTATGAGTCTTCAATTCGCTGATCAAAGCCAAATACTCATTGCGTCCTATACCCAGGACACGCAGGCAATCGGCTGCCGTGAAATTGGGCAAGGTATCATAGCTCTTGTCGCTCTTGAGGAGCTGACTTAAAACATCCAGGTAATAGTTGAAGGGAGTCACGCGTAGTCCCTTGGTCACTATATCCGCCAGATGGTAGGGAAACACACCCAGGCCATTGATGTTCTTCTGGATAAGTAGCTCATAGTAGCGCTGCTCCTGCCGGAACACTTTGCAGGCCAAATTGCCACGAAAGCGCAACTGATTCTTCAAGCTGTAGTTGAACACATATTTTTCATAGTCTCGCTGCTGATCGTTTAGCTGGGAACGCAGGTGCACGGGAAGCTGTTGCCAGGACACATTTCCACGAATGCACTGCTGGAGCTGCACCTCCACTTTCTCCTTGTCAGTCATTTTGCTGCTGCTGCTGCTGGTGATAACGTATATGGCTCTGCACCCAAGCTGGAATCACTCCATATTGCTGGGCTGTGAGGGATTAGGAAAGTTTTCTCGATTTGGTATTTCGATTTGGCAGGAAGAGAAACAAGGGCCCAGCTGATAAGAGTTTGCCGTCTGACTGTGTGCCACTAGAGCGATTTGCAACACTGTTTGATGGCCAACTTCGATAACTAGTCAATAGGCAGTGGGACACTGTATAAAGTCAAGGGGCAAAAATTTTAAAGTTGGAGCAAGATTCGGTTCTACCCAAAGGAAACTTCTAGAGAGGTGTACTCTCGAATTGATGAAATAAAACAGAATGTACTTAGATATGATGTGGCTTAAGATAGGTTAAAAAAAAACGAGCTGAAGGCTTGAAAAACTACATTTCGAGTGGAAACTACCCTTAACAAAAGCAAAAGACTGCAAAGAATATCTCAAAAGTCTGGAAAAGTCCCCAAAAATTTACTTAATGCTTTTCGAAGCTGTGATGTGTTCCAAACTCTGACCACTGTGTGCCCAATCTCAGTCACTGCAACCGTTAAGCTTTCACCGTGACCGATACTTCGATAGTTACAAGTGGTTATCTCTAGCAGGTATTTCCAGTTGCCCAACACTGGCCAATGAGTTTTCAATATTTTGCTTGTGGGGGAGTTAGTTAATAAACACAAACCATTTTGTGTTTCTAAACTCAGACTAGTTAAATTTTTGTTATGAATAGCTTTTAAAATAGTGCGAACAACAATACCAACTGCAACAACAACAACAAACAGATCGATAAGAGCTGTCAAGCTCTCCATGCAGGCAAGACAGGCGAGGGAGAGCAGAAGAGAAGCAGCAGCAGGCAGATCGACATCGATTTTTTTGCACCCTTTTTTCGCCACATTTTTTTTTTTGGGCACAACAAAGGAAACCCCGAAGACGGGAATAAGCACGCCATCACGGACATAGACGCAGTGAAAGTTCAATTGCATACCAAATGAGCGGTGGCGGCGAGGAACACGAAAAGCAGCAACAGACGCCGTTGCCAGGCGTCTCAAGGTGAGTAACGTTTTTCGTTTGTTGAGTTTAAAAATAACAAGCAAATTCAATTGCAGCGCCTCGACATCAGCGTTGGGTGGGCGTGCCACGCCCGAAATGAAACGTTCGGCCGTGCGCAGCCTGATCCAGCGTTATTTCCATCAGCTGCAATCCGGTTGCGGGAATGCCCATTGTACCAATGTCAATTGTGCCTCCAGTGGCAAAGTGGCACCCATGACGCCCAATGAGGTGGCAGCGCGTGCTCTGCAGCTCTTCTCGCAGGATGCGCAGCTATGCGAGAGTGCGGCTACAGCCACCGCCAGCAGCAGCAGCAGTAGCAGCGGTCCCCAGGATGTGGATATGCTGTCGCCCAATGACAGCAGTAACAGCAGCAGCAGCAGCAGTGGCAGCAACAGCTCCACTAGTACCATTACCTCCGCCAGCACTACCACCACCACCAGCACACCGTCCCCGTCGCAAAAGATTGCCGAGGCACCGTTGCTAGAGCTAAAAACCACCACCACTACCACAACGACCACCAGTTCAGGCACCTGTACACCCACACTGGCTACTGTGGAGTCACTGGATGCCCAAAGCCTGGAGTTGCTCTACGAGCAATGCCTGGAAACGAATAGCTATGATCGCATAAATCATGCCATCGGCGATGTCTTCTCCAGCATTGAGCGTTTGAGCAAGAGTTTTATATTTGTCAAAGATTCCAAGAAACCGGCTAGCAGTAAAGAACTCCAAAATATGTTGGCCAAGTCAACAGGAGCCTTGAATAAAGAGCAGCTGCGCATCTTGGAGGGGGAGCATGACAAAGATGAAGATAGTACACAGCAGGAGGCGGAAACGCATACACCGGCAGTGGAATTAGGCGAGACAGAAGAGGATGATGATGATAATGATAATGATGATGATGAAGAGGCGGCGGTGGATGAGGACGAACCTATGATTTCGCTGCCTAAGCCAACCAAGCCAGATGAGGAGGCTGCGGAGGCACAGCCGTTGAACGGCAATACTCAGGTAAAGATTGGCTGAATACCAAGTGAAAAGCTCTTAAATTAACTAATTATGTTGAATTTCCAGGTGGACTTTCAGGGATTGCGTCGAGTGCAGCGTCTGCTGTTTGCTGCACCCTGTCGCACCATATCCGAGAAGCTGACCAGCAGTGTGATCCAGTTAGCGGATTGCATACGCTATATGAGACGCTATACACCAGACTGGGATCAAGTGCTGCACTGTCTGGTTATATGCTTTGATATGGCCACCAATAGTAAGTTATGGCCCAAAAAATTCTCTCTCCTAGATTAATAGACTCTCTCCTCTGCCTTCTACAGCCAACAATAGTGTCACGGACATGGAGTACTTGGATCGTGTGCTGCCCAAGCTTTGTCAAGCGACCGTTGCCATGCCTATAACAGCTCAGGCACGTCTGGCCAAAATATGGGCCACCCATTGTGCGGATCAGCTGCAGGTGCTGGTGGCCTCGTGTCAGCAGCAGATAACGCTGCAGGTGCTGCTCGATGAGGAATCGGTGCGCGAGAATGAGCATATCATTTGTGTAACCAAAGTGCTTAAAATCGTGTTCTATGCCAATATATTGGCCAGTGAGCTGGAACAACCCTCTTGTCGTTTTCCCCTGTCCAATGGAGCTGAGGAGAGTGATGCTGCAGGTGGTAGCCTAATGCCCAATGGTGCTGCAGCTGTTGCCGCTGCTGTAGAGGATGATCTCTTCTTGTACAGCTCGTCACTGAATCCGCATATGCCCAAATTTGCAGAAGATCAGCTGGAGAAGGCGTTGCAGGTGTCGTGCATTGATTGCCGCAAACCCATGCTGCCACTGGAGGAGTTCTATAACGAAGCTCTTAGCGATAATATACAAATGCATCATGACTATCTCTCCTACAAGACGCTGGCCATGGAGAGCGAGCTGGGCTCCAGTCATACCAACTATTTCTCCTTTATGCTGTACGCTTTCATATTGACGCCGGCCACCAAAGTGGATGCACTGTACTATGACAGTCGCATGCGTATGTACAGCGAGCGGTACTCCTCGCTCTATTCGATACTCAATAACTTTGGTCAGGATGGGCAGGATGGTACACCACGACCAGATCTCAAGTTGACTGTGCGTCGCGATCAGTTGATCAATGATGCTCTCATAGGGGTAAGTAGAGTGGCGAAAAGCTCGTATAGGTGATCATTTACAATATGTTTTCAGCTGGAACTGGTGGCCATGAGCAATCCCAAGGATCTAAAGAAGCAGCTGGTGGTGGAATTTGTGGGCGAACAGGGTATCGATGAGGGTGGCGTATCCAAAGAGTTTTTTCAACTGATTGTCGAGGAGATATTCAATCCAGCTTTTGGCATGTTTGTGCAGCAGGAGGAGACCAACAATATGTGGTAAGTAAGGCCCTAGGATTTCATATTAATACATGATTTTATTATTATTGGTTCTCTCCTTCATCCCATTTAGGTTTAATGCCACACCCTTTGAGAATGGCGCTCAGTTCACCCTAATTGGCATTATCATTGGACTGGCCATCTATAACAACGTCATTTTGGCTGTGAACTTTCCCATGGTGGTTTACCGCAAACTGATGGGCTATCGTGGCACCTTCTATGACCTGCAAGACTGGAGTCCCATTCTGCACAAGAGTCTCAAGTCACTGTTGGATTATCAGGGTGACGATATGGAGGATGTGTTCGGTCAGACCTTTAGGATTAGCTATAGCAATGTGTTTGGCGAGCTGGTGGAACATGAACTGGTGCCGCACGGCAAGGAGGTTTTGGTGGGGCAGCACAATAAGCATCTATTTGTGAATGTCTATGCAGATTTTCTGCTTAATGTGAACATCAAGCAGCAGTTTAATTCGTTTCGCAAGGGCTTCGAAATGGTTACCGATGAGTCGCCACTGAAGTTGCTCTTCCGGCCCGAGGAGATTGAGATGCTGGTGTGCGGTAGTCGAGTGAGTATCCAATCAATTTTCACACTTTAAGTGCAGAATTGATAATTTGCTTGCTTAGGAATTCGACTTTGTGGAGCTGGAGCATTCGACCGAATATGAGGGTGGCTACACAGAGGAGACGCAAATTATTCAGGATTTCTGGAGCATTGTGCATGCCATGCCGCATGAATCTAAACGTAAATTGCTTGAATTTACCACCGGTTCGGCGCGAGTGCCGGTGGGCGGTTTGAAGTGTCTGAGACTGTTGATCACACGCCATGGACCAGACAGCGATCGGTTGCCCACATCGCACACCTGCTTCAATGTGCTGCTGCTGCCCGAATACAGTAGCAAAGAGAAGCTGGAGGAGCGCCTGCTTAAGGCCATCAACTATTCCAAAGGCTTTGGCATGCTGTAAATTACAGTTGCACTCACTCACTCCTGGATCCTCCTCCAAATGTAACTGATACCACCTCTCTCTAAGAATGATGTTTTGAATTTTAGTTTGTTTTTAAGTTTTGCCATTTATTTTTGATATAACCTGTTCAAAATGTGACAATATACCTTATATATATATGTATATACATCAGATATATGTATATAATATATGCATACACACACACACACACATACATGCTATAAATGTGTATATCAATTTCGATCTGCTCAATGTCCAATGTCGATGGCAAGTAAGCAAAAACAAACTAACATAATTTCGATTTCAGTTTAGTTGAACCATGTCGCTCAGTTATTTGTACATAACAATACATATAGACACATACCTATACGCATACATACAAACACACACACACTCAATGTAATAATTTACATAATTTTGCTAAATAAATTGTAAGTTGTGCGCGCCAAATGGATTTCTTATATGCTTCAAATATCGATAGATATCGATAACGACTTAACGTTCATGCTTTGCTGCAGGGATGAGCGTTAAAGTGACTGTGACTTTTCCGTGACTGCGAGCTGTGATACATGAAGAAATACATTTAGTTAATCAGTTCAATTTTCACTTTAAAAATGTAGCTTTTATTCTTAATAATTTGACTCAGTACAGAAACTGGCAAAATTTAGCTCAGTACTAACAAAAAAACTTTTAAAAAGGGTTAGTACAGCGCCTCCAAGGACATTGTACAGCAGGAACTAACTATTTTAAATAAAGTCACCAACAAGGTTTTGAAATTGCTGATGAATTTTGGCAATTTTAATTAAAAAATCTTAAAGGGAGTTCCAAGGTGGATTGGAAAAACAGCCTTTGATATAAGGTGATTGGCTCTCTTAGCCATGAGTTATACAAGTTTTATGCAAGTCTAAGCAAAAATTCTAAATTAGTCTTGTACCCAAAGTATTTGCCTTCAATAAGATCTTCCTTTTAGCTAGTCTTGCCATGCTTTTAAGTTTATATGTCAATTGTATGATCCAAATGTTTAGATCTGAAAGAATTTATATTCTTTAAAAGGTCCAAACCCCTTTTTTCTGTCTGCTAACTAAATTTTAACACAATTTTCCACCTTTTCATTTTTGAGTTCCGCTAGCAAACAAGGAATAACTGTCACTGTTTATAAGTCGCAGCGACTCAGTCACAGTTAAGCGAATGCTGCTCATCTCTATCACCCCGCTCAGCTGATAACTGTATGGCGGGCGTCGTCGTCGGCGTTGCGCTGCGCTGCCCCAGCAAAAGAATCTCAATCTTCCCCCATACTCATTCATGTTTTCATCGTTGAACAGAACGGAATAGAACGGCTTTGTTTGTTAAATATACAAAGTTCTTAAATTTCGCGAAATATGCTGCAATTATAAGCAGAATTTTTGTGTTTTCATATTCTGCATTGCTAAGTGCTCGGGCGTGTGAGTGTAACTGCGTGAGTGCGTGTGCCTGTTTTGTGTGAGCGAGAAAGAGAAACAACAAAAGTGCCATGTATTTGCGTGCAATGATATTGTTGTTGCTGGCGTGGGCGTCACAAGGAGCAAAGCCAGATACAGATGGTGATGTTGAAGTTGTGGCTGCAGCTATAGAGCCGAATGTGAATGGTTTGTATACTTCATATTTCATTTTTTTATGTTCCATGAGAGCATCACTCGAATTAGTAGGAATAGAAAATTAAAAGTGCATTCATTTGCGCCAGCCTGTGCATGCATGTTTACTCTACACACAGACAAATCTGATTGGAGGATTTCTGTTTGTGCTCCAGTGCAAGATAGAGAATTCCTATGTGTGTTTGTATATAAGTACATATGTATATGCACTTATCCCGTTTCTCATGGCATATGCAAAAGTAATTTTTGTTTGAGTTTCATGAAATTGCTGAGTTGTCCAAGGCATGTTCTAAATTTGGCAGTGTCTTGTGACCATTATAGATGCAATTTGTAGCTAATACTATTAACATTACCCTTTACTTTAATTGAAAGTTTTTTGTTGCTAAGGTAACGGCAAGGTTTTAAATGATTATCATTCAATAAGACCAATTTTGCCTTAAAAAATGCTAGTTCAGTTATTTTCTAAGCTGGCCAATAGATGGTGCCTCTACCATGATTTACGATGATAATGATATATTGATTCGGATTGGTCAAAATAATATTATAGTATTAATAACTGGCCAGTTGAAAGAAGCCAAAATTAAAAACCAATCAAATTTTCTCACTAAAACATGCTTTTTGACCGATCGTTCCTATGACAGCCATATGCTATGATCATCCAATTTTAGCAAAACTTTGTAGAATTGAGTGAAAGTACAGAAATAAAGTATATCCAAAATTTGAACGTGCTACCATTGAAAACAATACAGTTTTCCGTACTAAGACTAAGTTTAAGAGCTATCTTTTCTATGGCAGCTATACTATATAGTTGCCCGATTTCGACCAAACTTTGTGGAATCATGGAAAAGCATAGCAACCTAAGAAATACAAACCTTGAAGGCGTTTTCATTGAAAACAAAAAAGTTTTTCTTACAAAAACAAGTTTTGCGACCGATTATTTCTATGACAGCTATATGCTATAGTCATCCGAAACGGCCTATTCCCATAAATGTGCAGCGTATTTGTACAAGAAGACTTCGTGCAATGTTTCGAGAAGATAGCTTTCAAGCTGACGGAGAAAATCGCATAGAAAGTGACAGACATGGCTATATCGACACAGCGCGTCATGCTGATCAAGAATATTAACGGTCTATGCGTTTCAAACATCTGAACAAGGGTATAAAAATATATGTTTGTAACTCATCTAAACTGCATAGTTTTCCGAGTTCCGACAAACTTATTGGAATCATGGCAAGGCATAGCTAACTTAAAAGATAGCAATTTGAAAATTATACCCAATATTACCGCATCATTAACTCAAATATCGTGCAAGGGTATCAAAAAACATTAGAAATACGAGGGTCACTCGGGTTCTTGCAAAAGTAACTCGGATCAGCTTGTAGTCTGTGCATGATGTTTTGAAAGCTCTAATAGAACATGTAAGAAAGAAACTAAAGCAATACACTCTGTACCAGCGAAAGTGTATGCTCAGCTGAAACTGTTCATCCGATCTTTACCAATCCTTTGGCAGATCAATAAATAATGCTGATTACTAAGTCTGACCAGAAAGTACGTACCTACTATACATAAAACAAAGGGAGATATTGCATTAGGTTTTTCAAAGTTGTTGAACTTATAAGAATCAGAAAAATAATGATTTCTAAATATGCTTTCATTTCTTACCCGCTCTTCGAATCTACTAAATGATCATAAAACTTTAAGTTTGACAAGCTTATGCAAATACAGTCGAACTTCTATATAGCGAATCTCAAGGGGATAAACTTTGTCATATAGAAAATACGTAAAATAAAATTGTTGGAATATTGAACGAAATTGCAATATTCTGGAAATTAATTCGCTTTAAAGAAACTTCGTTGTACAGAAGTGTTCGTTATAGCGAAGTTCGACTGTATTATATAAAGAAATTTGGAATATTATTTAGGGTCGATTTCACATCTTCTAGATAGCTGCTATGTGTCAGATAAACTCACAAATTAGTTCCAATTTCTCATCTTCTACATAGCTGCCTGTGTGTTAGATAAACTCAGAATTTGCTCTGTTATTTGTGGGTTTGTGTGACAGATAGCTCTATGTAGTAGATTAGAAAACGGCTCTGACTCTGTTTTATGTAAGATTATGGAATAGATTTTGCTATGTAGGAAATACTGGCTTGTTTCGGCCTGGACTTCGAATTTCGTATCCAAATTAGCCCTCTTATCGAAAGCTATAAGGGGTCTAGTTTAGAAGGCAAATTGATTTTAAATAAAATTGGTTGATTGATCATCATTACTTTATCTATATTTTGCAATTTCTTACACTTTTCTTTACCCTTACAGATAAAGTCAAAGCGTTTACCGTAGCCACCGAACCCACGGATGGCTATGTACGTTACATACGCTCCGCTCGCGTCTATGACATCGAGGTAAGTTTCCCCCAACCAAAACTAAATAACAGCTTTGAAATTTAGAACATGCCAAAATAGACAAATAGACAACTCAAATGTAAAGTTTATAAATTAATTAGCAAGCGGTTCTTCACTTTACAGTTAGAACAGTTCCCCCCACCTTTTTTGTTAATATGCAGATATACAGAACTTGATTTTCGGTCACTAAATGCCGAACTTTTATTGATGAAATTCAAAATTCTATGACAGAAGACGAACGAACACATCTCAGCGCTTTTCATTAGTTTGTTATTGTCTAAATGTGTTGTGCCTCTGGGTTGCCTCAGCATCCGGCGTGGGCCTCCACTGATGTGTTCCACACAGATTGGCTGGACTTTATATGGAGCACATATGTGCTCAGAATATGAACGTTTTAGTTGTTTCTTTTTCGATTCTCGTGTTTACTTGGTAGTTTTGTGGTTTTAATCACGTAGTCCCAATGCATATGGCCGATGCCGCCGATGCTCGGGGGTAATTAGCACAATCCTCCTCGATTGATAGCTTAGAACTTTCTACTCACAATGTACTGGGATTCTCTTATCAATCTAAAGACTGCGCCGGTTTTGTGTTGTTTCAAGTGTGTGTGTGTGCTTGTGTTTTAAGTAGCAGTTCCTCATGTTCTCGAATTGAATTTGTTGATAAGCCGGTTGGGTTTGTCGTTGACCGGCTTGGTGTCATGTATAACATTTGGTATTTGGAGAACTGTGGGAGCAGTTTGGGTTTTTAAACAGGCTAGAAACCATCACTTGTCAATGTATGAGCTGGGCTAGCAACTAAGTCATCGAATTATAAAAAACTTTCGTTTTTCTTTTAAAATGTTATGACAAAGTTGAGCAAGTGCCAGAAGAAAACATTTCTAACTAAACAAATCGAATATTCTTGATTAGCTTTAACAGACGAGAAGAATGAACACGCAGATTTAAAAAAATCATTCAGATTTCAATCAATTATGGTTATCAGCATTGTTTTTTGACTTGACAAGTTTGGTAAAGATCAGTTTCAAGATATGCGGGATATAAGCAATCGCAAATGAGCCTTAGTTCAAACTCAGAGGTACAAGGTACATTCGTTTCTTACTTTTCTAAGCTTCGATCTTAAGAGTATACATTTTTTCCATGTAGGAATGTCATTCCTGGGAAACTTTCTTTATAAGATGTTTCATCTTTTTTTGTATATTCACTTTTCCATTCCTTTTGCCTCACTAAGCTCCATTTTTTGACTCTATTTTGGGAATTATAAAAAAATAACCCTGTAAAAACTTTCGAAAAAAAATTTGATTTATTGGCCCATGGGGGGATCGAACCCGCGGCCTTCGCGTTATTAGCACGACGCTCTAACCAACTGAGCTAATGGGCCTCGATGTGACACTGTCGCCTATTAAATGTACACTTTAAAATGTGATAAGATATCGTGCTGAACGATTTTATTTAGAAAGATATGAAAACTATATTTATTCATATATATTTATAAGGTTCGATTCAAAACATTTTGAACTAATTTAGCTAGCAACGCACAAAAGAAAGCAGCATTCAAGTCCCTGAATAAATAAATAACCTAAATATCTGAGGTCGGCAATTTTAGCAGAGAACTTGCCATTCAACGCTATGAAAATATTTGAAGTCCTGTTGTTAACTTTAGTTTCTGTCGCAGAAATCCTAGGCAGAAAATACAGAATGTCCTCGTCTTATTAACACCTTTGCTCTGATATGCAATCTGATATGATTTTGAGCATCTTTCGGATTTGATTCATAAAAAAAACTAGAAAACTAAGCTAACTTCGTCTGTGCCGAAGTTTTTATACCCTTGCAAGTGCTCGCTTAAATATTTTCCAAAAAATACTACTTTTCCCTTTTTCCGACCGATTGTTCGTATGGGAGCCATATGATATAGTCATCCGATTTGGACAAAAATTTGTAGATATAGGTGATGGCATGTGAAACATACAAATACAAAATTTCGGGATGCTACCATTGAAAACAAAAAAGATTTTCTAACTAAAACTGTTTTTCAGACACAAGTTTTGCATGGCAGCTATAGCATATACTTGTCCGATTTCTATCAAACTTGGCAGAATTATAAAAAAGCATAAAAAACCTATGAATACAAAGTTTAGAGACGTTTCCATTGAAAATAAAAAAGTTTTTCTCACACAAACTAGTTTTCCGAGCGATTGTTCTTATGGCAGCTATGAGATATAGTCATCCGATCTGGTTGGTTCCGACATATTAGTAGCGTGCAGCAAAAAGAACACTCTGTGCAAAATTTCAGCTCGATAGCATCAAAACTGAGAGACTAGTTTGCGTAGAGAGACTAGACAAAGCTCAGTCGACTCAGCTCGTCACCCTGATCAAGAATATCAAATTTATTGGATCGAACATCAAAGAAAGAAAGCCTTGTTCTCAATTCTCACTTCCGCATAAGTTAACCGATACTAAATCACAAAATTTGTGTGGAAGTGGAATTGAGAACAAGGCTGAGAGCCTTTTTTTTGCCGTTCCTTGATGTTTAGTTTTTGTAAATTTTAATAGCAAGGATATTGGCAAGGATTAACATTTCTATTCTATCTACTATATTTCTGTTCCTCATAACTTTCCATTTATATTTTCCACAGTTTAATACCTTGGGCATGGGCGAAGAATGGAAAGGTGGAAATATGAAAAGTGCAGGCGGTGGTTACAAAGTAAATCTTTTGCGTGAAGCCGTGGCTCCCTTCAAAGATGACCAGGACACCATCATATTGTTCACAGACAGGTAAGTGTAAGCTGCCAGTTTCACCCTAATTGGCATCTTATCAGAACTTTACTTTCAGCTATGATGTCATTATCACTGCCACACTTGAAGAGATTTTGGAGAAATTCAAAGAGTCGGACGCCAAACTGCTGTTTTCCGCAGAGAAATATTGCTGGCCCAACAAGTCTCTAGAGTCTCAATATCCCGAGGTGGAGGCCAAAGCTTCGCGTTTCCTCAACTCGGGTGCATTCATTGGCTATGCACCGCAGGTGTATGCCCTGCTGGAGGATCATCCCATCGAAAATACTGATGACGATCAGTTATACTACACCACAGTGTTCTTGGATGAGGCTAAACGTGAAAAGTTGCAAATGAAACTAGATACGCAGTCACGTTTGTTCCAGAATCTGCACGGCGCCAAGAATGATGTCAAGCTAAAGGTGGATTTGGACAGCAATCAGGGTGCATTGGAGAATATTAACTTTATGACCCATCCAAGTATTGTGCATGGCAATGGACTAAGCAAGGTGGATTTGAATGCCTATGGCAATTATTTGGCCAAAACCTACAGCAGCGGCGTTTGCACTTTTTGTCAGGAATATCCACTGGAATTGGATGTGAGTTAGAGAAGGTTGCACCACCATACAAATGGGTACAGTTCCTAAGCCATTGTTTTGTCATATATTTACAGGAACAAAATCTACCCGTTATATCCTTGGCTGTGATTGTGCCACAGGCGGTGCCCTTCTTTGATCAATTCCTAGAGGGCATTGAGAAGATTAATTATCCCAAGAAAAAACTACATTTGTTTTTCTATTGCAATTCCGAGTTGCATGATGAGGACATTAAGTCGTATGTGAATCAGCATAAGAAGGAATATGCCAGCACCAAATATGCCTTGTCCTATGATGAAGTGGATGAACGTCGTGGCCGCCAATTGGCTCTGTAAGTATAGTTTATCCTTAATTTCTCCATACTTAAACCTAATTATCATCCTGAGAAAAGATAGACGAATTACTGAAATCCCACCTTCTGAACCTTATTTAAAGTTCTTCGAAATGTGTCCGAAATTGTAGGCCATTCCTAGTTTTGAAATTAGTAAGGCTTCAAGCTCCAAGAACTGTATAGGTTCGAGGTTTCGGGACCCCTTGAATGGAGCATGTTACAAAGTTTCGTCAGACTGTCCTTTAACCACTTGAGTCACATACCAACAATGGTAATATGCTCACTGAATATAGCATTTGATTGCCTGGACATCGCAACATAGAAGGAAATGAGTCTGCGGACAAACTGGCTAGCGTAGGTACCACCATTGAGCTCCTTTCAGAGAAGAACACCATAGGAACGCAAATGTCAACATACAAGCTTTATTTACAATACACTACGACTCGCTAAAGATTGGTGGAAAAACCTTTCCTGACCAAAATTCAACCCAAAACGAAACTCTTGCTGCTGCTAAGCTCCAGTGATGCAGTATGGGAAGCTGCCCTTGGCTTTGCAAGAAATGAAACCTAGTACTTGACTCCGGCTTGCACTGTAGCTAGGGTCACGAGGCCCACTTCCGATCTAAAATGTACCAGTATCCTTTTACCTCAAATCAGAGGAAACATCTCACTACCAATTCGAGCCCTAACGGGTCAGTGCCTCATAGGTACACACGCAGCACGCTTGGGCGTCGCTCACAACGACTTCTGTTGAAGCTGCAAGAATTATTTGGCATTGTCCAGATCAGTAATGTAATTAGGCCCTCTCCCTGTACTCCATTTCGTACTCTGTCTCTTTCTATTCCATTTCCATTGCGTGGAGGTAAAAATTTGCTTAATCGCAAACATTTTATTCAAGCAATTCATAAAATTAACAAAGCATTCAGCTGTTTATTATACTCTGTACCGTAGGTACGCACAGATCTCAGAGATGGTAAGAGATAAAGGTTTGACGTGTATGGGACATATGCTTCTTATGTCTGCAGGCAGATCAAGTTTATTTTCAATTTTGGCCACGCCCCCTCCCGCCCCCGCAATTTAGAAAAAACGTCATATCTCCCTCAGTTTTGAAGATAGATGGCTTGTTCCTTCTGGACATATTTAGTTATTAGGATAACTTATCGATCCGCCAAAGGAATGAAGAAGATCGGATGAACGGTTTTCGAGTTATGATCAAAAGACAACATTTCTTGGTACAGAGTATGTTATAGTCGGGCTTGACCGACTTTCTTTCTTGTCTATCGATTAAAATATCGATAATTTTTTCGGGACTGATCTAGCGGTTAAAGTTGATCGGTGAATGAGCAGCGGTTGAGTTTGTTTCTCCTGTCACGCCACACACACAGCCTGATACAATCAAATTGACTAACCGGACATTGAGAAATCGTGACTTAGTAATCAATTTAAATTCTGAACGTATTTCTAGATATTTTATTAAACTATCCTGCCTATTGTAAGACTTAGGTCGGATTTCTCATCTCCTTAATAGCTGCTTTGTTTCAGATAAACTGAGATTTTGCTCTGTTATATGTAGGTTGATGTGACAAACAGGGTTCGAGCCCGGAGAATCGTCGTTCTTAGAAGCTTAAACAGCTAGAAACAATTATGATTTTTATGAAATGTCGAATACAGTTAATGCTGTTCTAGGAACTCTGAGGAACGTTTTTGTATACTCTTGATTTTAAAAAGTTTAGGCGGATTTTCTTCCTTTTCACTGCTCATTTTGAGCATGAGCTATGAAACTGAGTAAAATCTACCTAGAAAACGGCCTTTTTTCTTTAAAATGAAACTATATCGGTATAATATTTCAATAGTTTTCAGTCTTATCGGTTTTAAACACTTGGGTTCTGAAATAGAAGCTCTAAGTAATGTGACTCCCGCTCCGAATCTGAACCGGGGTACAGCTTCTACAAAAGTTGGTGACAACTATTATAGGTATAACCCCTTCTTCAAGGCCTTTTCAAATATCCTAGAACTGCACACTTTGGAAATATTAAAACTCCAACTCAACTCCTATCTTCCTTTTAAATTTCAGCGACCAGGCCCAGCTGCATCATAGCGACTATATATTCTATATAGACGGTGATGCTCACATTGACGATGGTGAGGTGTTGCGCGAGCTGCTGAGAATTAACAAGTAAGTGGGTCAAAGTTTCCTCTTGGTTTGCTGTCCAACTAAATCTCTCTACACTCTGCAGGCAATTTGTGGCTCCGCTGTTCTCCAAATACCATGAGTTATGGAGCAATTTCTGGGGTGCACTCTCTGACACGGGTTACTATGCACGCTCTCATGATTATGTGGATATTGTCAAACGGGATCTCATGTAAGAAAACCACTTGCTTTAATTTTCACTTGGTTTTTATTTCACAAAAACAAAAAAAAAACCCACAACTAATCGAAGGCAATGGAGAAATCGGTCTTAAAACTGCGCCTATCAATCGAATACATATTATCCGCCGTGCACTCGTACAGACCCGCATCCATTTGTGTCGCCGGATCGATTTCGATTTTGGATTTGACTCTATCGTCGCCTATGCGCCATTCATGGACATGCATATACAAATGCTGATAGATTTCGGCACCATCCTTGTACCAGGTGATGTGCGGTCGTGGATTGCCCTTGGCCACACACAGGAAGGCAATTTTATGGCCCAGCACATACTCGAGATCAAAGTGCGAGGCCTGTAGAATCTTGGCGCCCTGTTTGAAGAACAATGAGCCTTACAATTGAGCCTCACCACGAATATCACTAATACTCACATTATTGTTGTTGTAATACTGATCCGATTCGGGATCCCGATATTTGCCTGTTATGGGTAAGCCGATTTGTACCCTCGACTTGGTGCGGCCACGACCACGACCACGACGCGCCTCACACAGGGGCGGGGCCAGCATGAGCAGGCCCAGGCCGAGCAAGATTAGCAGGCATTTGACTTGCATGCCGCGGTGTAAATACAAAAACGCGCGCTCTTCAACCAGCCGATGTTGCTGTGCGAATCTCGTCTGCGCGTCGACTGATTCGGAGCCACCATTCTGGGTTTTGTTGAGTCGCCATCTAATTTGCCACAATTGGCGTTGAATTTTGGACTTAGCTCACGTTGCTTTTGCATTTCCACATGGTTTTTACTCAATTTCATCGTTTGATTTGATTTGCGCACTCGCCATATTTCTCTCACCCTTTGTTTTTTTCGGAAATTTGTGAGATCCGCATATTATATTTACTGGTACAGTGGTTTAAAAAGTCAGAATAATGATTAGAAACGTATTTAAGATGACAAGTGAACAATATTTCTACATATTTATTGTCTTAGTTTGGAGGCCAGGGTCATCTTTGATTCATATCTAAAGTTTTAAGACGTTTGTGGCTGACATTTTTGGTATACAAAACAATGATCGGTGATAATTCAAATTGCCATGTGCTTCTCAGATTTCCGCACTTTCACTAGGGCCCATCAACAACCATTGACTCACAGAGGTAATGGAAATACGTGTACTTTCCATATAAACGGGGTATGAGTGATCATACTTAACCTTCTACTTCGTCTGAGTGACCAAAATCTGGTTAAATAGATTATTATTAAGAGAAATAAAGCTTGCATACTTTAAAAGTTGCTTAGCATGATATTTTCTTGTTTATAAACAGCGAAACACATTAGCAGTACGGAAATGTAGTTGTATTTTGTGCCCACCACTGCTGTGAAGTCATACAAAGTTGTTTTATCCATAGTTTTACTCATATTTTGGACTAAACAATGGTTCAAGTAAATCAAATATGAAATAGTTTCGATTCGAGTGAATCAGCTACTATTCAAAGGGACTCCAAACCCATCAAACTCCACACAGTTATAGTTCCAAAAGATCTAGCTATAAACAGCTCAAGAAGCTGGATTTCCTTAGATCAAGTCAAGTTAAAACAAGAAAGAAAGTCGGTCAAGCCTATATACTATACTCTGTACCAAGAAATTTTGTCTTTTGATCATAACTCGAAAACCGTTCATCCGATCTTCTTCATTCCTTTGGCGGATCGATAAGTTATTCTAATAACTAAATATGTCCAGAAGGAACAAGCCATCTATCTTCAAAACTGTGGGAGATATGACGTTTTTTCTAAGTTGCGGGGGCGGGAGGGGGCGTGGCCAAAATTGAAAATAAACTTGATCTGCCTGCAGACATAAGAAGCATATGTCCCATACACGTCAAACCTCTATCTCTTACCATCTCTGAGATCTGTGCGTTCATACGGACAGACGGACAGACGGACATGGCTATATCGACTCGGCTGTTGATGCTGATCAAGAATATATATACTTTATAGGGTCGGAGATGCTTCCTTCTGGATGTTACATACTTTTGCACAAACTTATAATACTCTATGTACCTACGGTACAGAGTATAAAAAGAACTTCTAGTTCTGTAGTCAAGTCCGACAAGACTTGGGGCCCCTGTGGGATCTTAAGACTTGTTTTATACAGCGAGATGGCTCTGTTGCTTTCTGACCAAAAAGTTCCAAGAAGTTTTAGCATATATCTTAACATTCTTTAATAGAGTATGGACCTTGCCTTTCATTTGATCTAAAATTTTGAAATTTTAAAAAAATTCCATTTCTCTTTTATTGGCCAACTCTCGACCCACTGTGCAGCCTAGTACATTCCAGACTAAAATAGTATTTTCCACTCGGTTTGTTAGTTTTGCTTTCATACATTTTAATAAAATAAATGCAAAAAAATTGTCTTCAATTGGATAATGGAGCCAATTTGTCGGCAAAACGAAAAATCCAACTAGGCGAAAGGTCGAGAATTTAATCAGAGAAGAACTTGAAAAAAATCACAAGGAAAACTACATTTTGGGTGTTGATTTTATTTGCAATTGTAGCCTAAAAGTTAACCATGACATAGTCTGTGCGAAAACCTCGACGATCGATGGCATAGATGTTGTCCGCCTGGCATTCATAATAACCTAGGGGTGGAAGAAGATGAAGTCACAAGAGGGTAACAAAGACTTAGATGGACTTAATATACCCGCATCCATTTGTGTGGTGGGATCGATTTCCATTTTAGACTTGATAACATCTGCTTCAATGTGAGACTCGTGTACCTAAAAGTCGAAGCACAAATACAATCTACATCTGTTCAGTTCAGCTAAGCCCAGAATTTTACCTGAAAGAAACGGTGTTGATACAGTTCGGCGCCATCTTTAAACCAGGTGATGGTGGGACGTGGATTTCCTGAAAACAAACACATCTAATAATGTACCTTCCGCCTCTTAAGTATACCTACCCTGAGCCATGCAGAAGAAGGTGATCTTACGTCCCAGTGTATAGTCCAACTCAAAGTGCGAGGACTTAATTATTTTGGCGCCCTGTCAATATCATTTATCACCAACTCAAATATCATTTAGTCTACATCTCTCACTTACATTCTCATGATCATAATAGTTGACTGCATCCTGTGAACGATGTTGTATGACCACTGGTTTTTTGCCCGTATAATTGCGACGCAATACATTGCGTCCACCCGTACTTCCTGGCATAAAGAATCATATTTATTAGGGAATTTTCTCACTTTCTGTCCACTCACTTTGAGCTGCTGCCGCATCCAGTTGACTGAGGAACAGCAACAAACTTAACAAGAAAAGCGCTGAAGTGCCACCAAGGCTCGGCATTGTTTGTGAATTCTTCCTGTGTGGGTCAGCAAATCTACACCACCAGCCCAACGAGAATGTTGTTTTTATACTGCACAGCTTTTCTGTCCATTTCATTTCGTCCCCTGGCGCGTAATATTTTGATTGAATTTAATGGAGCGACGCTACTTTCCATTTCCACATTGCCATTTGTTTTTGCTCTGCCTTGCCTATGCACTTTCATCACTTATCTCTCTCCCCATCTCTATTCTGGTTTGGATTTCAGCGGGTTGTTTAACGTACCCCATGTGACGAGCATTTTTTTGATCAAGCATAGCGCCTTTGATGCGATTAAGTATGAGCATCGCGAATTTGACCCCGATATGGCGATGTGTGATTCATTGCGAAATGCGGTAAGTATAATGGATAACCGGGGGGTATGGGTTAAGCTTTCGCTAGGGTATATCTGTTAGGTCAAAATTGAGATCTAAATAATATCAATCAATTTTAACATTGAAATGGGTCTGACCAGAGACAAAAAACAAGAAGTTAATACTAGTGAATGCCAAGAGGGGATATTTTAATGTGGACCTTCAATTTTACATAAGTCTGCTGTGTGTGTGTGCAAAGTCTGTCGAACAAACCAAGCACACTAACTGCACACATATGTAAAAACGAAGGTCCACAATGCAAATATGTCTTTAAATTTCCCTGACAACCACTTGTATGGCCGTTAAGTACAAATAACAGCGTCATTTAAAAGGTTTATCTGTCAAATAGCACCTATTAGAAGATGAGAAATTGACCCTTAGAAAGAATTAACAACGAATGAAGCAGAATAGTAAACTAGTAAAGGTAAATCAGAAGAAGTACTAGAAAAAAAAGAGTTGGTCAGCAGCAACAAAGAAGATATGAAGATAAAACAGCCGAAGAAAGTAGGAAAGCATGCTAAACCAAAGCAAGGAAGCAGTTGGAAAAGATATTCTGAATACACTCAGCGATAAATGAAATCAGAAAAGTATGTAGCAATAGAGTAGTATCACTAACAACATAGTTAGGTCCAAGGATTCCCTTAAAATATAATTCAATATCATTTTCCTCTCTTTTTTTTATACAGGGCATCTTCATGTATCTGAGCAATCAGCGTTTCTTTGGTCATTTGATCAATACGGATAACTTCAACAGCTCTGTTGTGCGACCCGATTTCCATACGCTGTTCACCAATCGTTATGACTGGACTGAGAAATACATTCATCCCAATTATTCCATGCAGCTGAATGAGAGTACCGTCATCCCTCAACCCTGTACGGATGTTTACTGGTTTCAGATTGTCACCGATGCGTTTTGTGATGATCTGGTGGCCATTATGGAGGCCCACAATACTTGGTCAGATGGCAGCAATAGCGACAATCGTCTAGAGGGTGGCTATGAGGCAGTGCCCACCCGTGATATACACATGAAGCAAGTGAATCTGGATCAGATGTATTTGAAGTTTTTGCAACTGTTTGTAAGACCACTGCAGGAGCGCGTCTTTACCGGATACTTTCATAATGTAAGTCCCTGCAAAATCAAAGCTTTAATTTGTGAGATTTTAAAGAATTTGTATACCCCTTAGCCCCCACGCTCTCTGATGAACTTTATGGTACGCTATCGACCCGATGAACAACCCTCATTGCGGCCCCATCACGACTCCTCGACCTACACCATTAACCTGGCCATGAATAATGCGGGAATTGATTATGAGGGCGGCGGTTGTCGTTTTCTGCGCTACAACTGTTCGGTCACCGAGACTAAAAAGGGCTGGATGCTTATGCATCCAGGTCGTTTGACACACTACCATGAGGGTTTGCTGGTGACCAACGGTACACGCTATATAATGATTTCTTTCATCGATCCATAGATTGAGCATAGATTAAGAGTCATTTTTAAACTTCCAACTGCCATATGGGCCACTCCAAAGATCAAAGTCGAATCAAAGCCTAGTTATATAGTTAAAAAAGGAAAATGATGGAGTATGTTGAATAAGCCTGAGATTTGTTTATTGAAAGTTTCTACAGAATTTTACAAATTAGGTTCGAATAGCTTAAGAATTTTCACACGAATCTGTTTAAGATTTAAGTTAAATGTAAGCTGTATGTTTTATGTGGAAAACTATGCAATCAAATAAAAGCAATTTTTTAAAATCAACGAATCACGCTTTAAGATATGCACCGTATTTAAGTGCTTAAAATGTTTGTCAATTTGAAAGGCAAAGAATTTCTCTGCCTCCTAAAAGTCGGCAATATATAACGGTGTCATATCCGCTTCCTTCAGTTTGTTTGGAAGTCTTTTATTTTGGAAGCACTCGATCCAAAGTTGGTGCGCTTCTTCTTCTTGGTCACGTTTCGGTCAACATAAATTCATCATACTTCATAATAACACTAGTTTAAAGCTTTTCGATACCGACCCAATATAGAAAGTTTTCCCTATTTTCAGGCACTAGAGCCACTCCTCTGTTAGCTTTTTATGTACCGAGACGCTGAATCCATAGCAGTTTTCTGTCTCGACAAGGAATTTGTATAATGTAGCTGCTATTTTTTTTTGGATTTTAGTCTCAAAAACACAAATTTTCCTTAATTTTAGATTCTTTTGCAGACACTTTTAACATATATTTAGTTATATCCATACATTTTTCTTAACAAATCTAGCAACTTTTGGTTCGTATGTTCTTTCCCATTTCCGATCTAGTAATAATCCGTAAAAGGTGAGCTTCTTTCTCGAACAGACTATGTTCCTAAAGTCAGCTATGATCAACAGTTATTGTTGGTAAGCAGCTATCCATCAATTAAATGTATTTTCATATTACTTATCGAAATTTAAAATAGGAGAGTTAATCCGAAATTCACCCATATATTTGTTCGTTTTGTATTTGTTGATCGATTATGATAATGTAACGGCTTTCTAAAAAATTTCTTTATCTGATGATATCGGTTAACGGTTATGGTTTCAGTTCCAGTCTTAAACTCTGATTGCTAGTCATTTGTATTAAAAAGACTACTTAAAAGTCAATAAATCAACCATCACCAGTCTTACACCAGCTTAAAATTACAATTTTCATAGCATACTTTTGAGGGTACTCAGCATTTGACTGAAATTAATTTGATAGTCGAAAAAGTTTAACATTTGAAATAATAATACCCAATAAATATTCGTCCAGTTTTTAGGCTAATTGTATTCATGATCCAAATTTCAAATAAATCCCAATTATCCATATACCACAGTGCAATGTTAGCGAGCGCTCAACTGTTAGCGCAGCTGTGCTGCTAATGTCTCACTTTTAACAGTCTGCACACCCCCGCATAAGCATGCTGATAGCAACAGCGCAGAAACGATAGGCCCCATTTACACCCGATTGGTGGGCAAGGGTAACGTTTTCATAATTTGTTTCAGTGAGTGGCAGTGCAAACGGTTCGTCGTCGTTGCACAGGGCAGCGGTTTCTTGTTTCCGTTTCGTTTCGTTTGCTTTCAGTCGCCAGTCGCAGTCGATACGTGCGGGTGTGCGAAGCTGCTCGCTGCCATTCTACAGTTAGACTTGTAGCCTGTTTAAAAATAGCAACAAACAAAAAGAAACCACAACAGCCCTTACATATGTACATATGTAGTTGTGATAAAGTGTATATGGATGAAAAGAATAAAATGAAATTATTGTTATTAAAAAGCCGCATCCTGTGAAAAGTTTCCGTGTGTGTTGTGAAACAAACCAAAAGGCGAAAGTTTTGTTATTTGCGCTCACACCAGGACTCGCTCTCGCATTTGCACTCTCTTTCTCTCTCTCCTGCGGCTGTCTGTCTGCCTCTGCTCTCTCCGCCCAACGGTACTTTTGTATGTTGCTTCCTCTTTCCGCGTGTGCGTGTGTTGCTTCCTTCTGTTGTTTCGACTCTATCCTGGTTTCATTTCCCCCACATTTCGTTTGACTACTTTATTTACACCTGCCGTTTGCCTGGTAACGGGAAAACAACAACAACAACAGAGGATTTTTCCATTTTTTTTTGTTATCACTATTCTAACGGTAATTGGACTGCAAGTGAACATGGAACAGCGGCTACAGTCATTGTTGTTAACATTATTGTGGCCACCGCATCTCTACTTGACTTTTGCGACTCGTCTGTGTCGCTGCTAACAAGGTGCCGACATTAACGCTGGAGGCTGCATGTATGTATGTAGGTTTATTGGGTGCTATTTTGTATTAACGCCACATACCGTGTGTTCCTTCTCCATCGCCAATTGCCTTTGCCTAGAGTATAAACCGCTAAACAGCTGCTAAAGGTGCAAAGGCAAGTGCCAAGTTGGAAAGAGGAAATCATAGGAGAAAGTTCGTGACAATACAATTACACTGGGCTGTGAGGTTCTCTCGCATTTAAAGTTATTTAAATTGTACTTTTAAACTTAGTTAAGACTGTGCCATCGACCATGGTCGCATGGTCAAGCTTAACCCGATTATATCTTAGGTGATTACTACACCCCCTATACCCTATTCTCAATGGCATCGTTAAGCTATTGAATGATTTCGATCTCAAACAAGAATTATGATAAGGAACCCAAAACATTGCCCCAGGTATCAATTAGGTAAAAGGTTTTTCTTGCAGTTTATATCTTTTAAGATCGCAGTTGAATAAAGTAAATAAAGTACTTTGACGCGATCTACGACTTTCGGTAAAAGTCTGGATAAGGAAGAGATTGAGATGAGCTCGGCTTGTGCTGTGTACTGTTAAATATTTATATATATTTTTTTTAAAACCGATTTTGGAAAAATAGAAATTTATAAAAGTAAATTGTAGCCATGAGAAAAGGTTTAGAAATGTCATAATTTTGAATAGATTGACCTGAAACCGCAGATTGTATTTCTCTAAAACCAGACGACTCATTCAAAAGTGGGTTTCGAGTCTTTGCAATACCAATAAAAAACAATTTCTTACAAAATGTAAAATTTTTAATTATTTCCGCTGTCGACAAAAGTCTCAAGCCTTTAGGCATTTCTGGAGTGGCCCACTGGGTCATAAGTACACATTCACTTTAAAGCAAGAATCTCCTTATTTATGCTTATTCCCTGGTCCTTTGACATATGCGTGCGTGCGAAATCTGCAAGCACAAAAATTATTAACAAAGGCTCCCCCGAGGAGAGGCGCAAGTATGGGAATGAAATTGTACTACGACGACGATCCAGTACAGACGCAGCAGCAGCACCAGCACCAGAACCTAGTCTTTGCCCCCATGAGACAGGCGCAGTGCGGCTGACAAAACAAAGTCCAGCCCATCATATGCTCTCCCTCCTAACGCTGCTATTCTGGTTAATGGCATTTGTCTGTGCCAGTGTGTGTGCTTTCGAGGACCCCGAGGAGTCAAGTAATTTGTGTCACGTTTTAATTTTTGACGCCGCAAAGCAGCATAACGACGCTCTTGTGTCTCCATACTGTGATTATGACAATTAAGATTGCATGGAAATTTTGTCTGGTTAGTTTAAAGATTTATTTTGGTTAAGTTATGACTTGCTGCCTTCAGTTGACAGCTTCCTGGAGTTTTGCATTTGAATATACAAGGCGGTGACAGGGTCCTTTGCTTTGTTGGTATATGATTTTTATGAGAGCGTCTATAAACAATTTAAAACTGGCTGCAAATCGATATAAACATTTGAGCTCATCCTCGAAACCGCTTCTTAACCAGTAAAATATCAAACTTAGACACTTAGAATCCCAAAGTAGAAACTTTTGAGATATTGATTCGAACAGTTTTTGAACCGACTCATGGCCGGTTAAATATCCAGCTCCAAAATAACAATCTACATACCAAATTTTAAGCTCATAGCTTAAACTAGTTCTGTCAAATTGTTCAAAACTATTTTTTAAGCTGATTTTGAACCAGTTAAATATCCAACTCCATATAACCAACCTTCAGAAATTTAAAGTTGTTAGATTAAGTAACTTCTGAAGTACGGCTTCAAACCATTTTTAACCGGTTCTATACTGGGAAATGTTCAATTTCATACTACCAACCTATAGACCAAAGTTGTTGTTAAGTTGTTAAGTTGTTACACAGATAAAAAGTGATAAAATCGGCCTTCGTCTGCAAAAATATCAATTAAAATATCAAATTTCACCCTATATTATAACTATTTGCAAATCAAAAGGAACCTACTTACTGCTAAGTATATGGATCAAATCATCTTGATATTTGTTCAGACGAAGACCGATTTGATACTGAAAATACCAGTATGAGATAGTAAATATCGTGATCATTTTCTTCTGTGCAGCTTAAATAGCTTTAGAGTAATGGCTCCGAATTACTTTTGAGCCAGTTCGGAACCGGTTCATAAGCAATGGTATATCAAACTCCATATTACCAATCTACAGACCAAATTTCAAGTTCATAGCTTAGGTAACTTCTAAGACATGGCTTTGAACCACTTTTGAATCGTTTTTAACCGCAGTCGAACCGGTTCAAAGATAGGACAAATGAATATTTTAGGAAAATGATTATGAAATTATCGGTTCAGCGGCTAAGACACCTATAAAGAAAAAACATCGTTACATTTTCTTTAATATATTGCCCTCTCATTCACTTCTTGACGCCACCGCGCACAAGAAAGCAGAATGAGAAGTGCAGTTGCGTCGCTTCGAAGCAAGTTTAAAGAACTGGGCTTGGAACATCTCAACTCAAACTTACTTCACAGTAAGTTAAAAGTTTGAAGTTGATCGATTTAAGCCCTATTTCACATATACTAGAATCTAGATAGATACTATGTGTCAGATAAACTTGGAATTTACCTTACTATTTATAAGCTAAGAAGATGTGAAGTCGGCCCTGATCATATATGCCGCTGTGCAAGAGGCCGTGGGTCGGAATCCCGCCTAGGGACCTCTATTGAAGCTTACCCAATCGCTTTACACCCTTGATCTGTCCAAACTGTTATTGAGCCAGTAAAACTAAATAACATAGAATTGCCAACATGCTTAGCTTATGCTACGCAGAGCAATTATGTAGATTTTAGAAGTTGAGAAATCAATCCTTTGATTTCGTATGCCTTAAGGGAGCAACATCTCTTCAATTCTCAATTAATAAAGCTTTTGACCCAAACTGGTTGAACTCTATTACTTTATTGAAAATTCCATAAAAGAGTACTTACTTAGCTTCTCCTCTCCATCTCTGAACTGAGCTGCCTACTGCCAGCGGCAGCTACCGACTACTGCGTAAACATGACAGTAGCAGCATCAGAACAGGACATGGCACAACACAAACAGACAGGCCATCAACATCATCGTCAACAAGGAGAAGACGCAGCCGGAAAGGGGCTTCAGTCAATTTGACAAACATGACACAGAAACTCCCGGCGCTGACTTGCAGTTTGTTGAACAGTCTCGAGGCATTCCAAATGAATGGCAATTTAATTTCTAAAATGCCATTTCGAAAGCAATTAACAAATGCCAGGAATAGGAACAGGAACGCAGGACAATTGAATTTGTTGCCAAGAATTCGCAAATCTCAAAGACCAAGGAAAATGAAATCAAGCATTGTGTGTGTTTATTTTCCGGCGCCAAGTGCCCCGGCGCCCTGTTGGCTACTTTTTCTTTCTGCAACTCATGTGCCAAGTTGGGATTTTTTGTTGTGTTGCATTTTGACTCGTGTTTTGCTTGCCGCATCATGATCCTACTCATCATCAAACACTCATCCTCTGAAGGTCCGTAAAAGCAATTTGATGGGCTGCTGCCCGCTTTGCAATTGCCATTTCCTTCACTTTGTTTTTGCAATTTAATTGGCAATTTTGACAGTTTTTCACTTTCCTCCAACTTTCTTGGCTGTCAGCCATGAACTTTGTCTTTTTATTTTTGGCAAGCCAACTTAATTTGTAGAAAGATTTATATACATACATATATATGAAATCGTTCGATTAAAGCAATATGGAGAGAAACCGGAAAAACGAATAGGAATTCTAGGACTTGGACTGTGGAACTTTAATTTATAAATTGTTATCAGCAATTTTTTTACAAACAAGATTGTAACACTTTTTCGCTTTAGAAAGCGTTTTTAATGAAACCGCACATTGAATTCTGAAATTGTGGGCCGCTGAGGGTGTATTTTTTCCTATAATCTCGACATTTGTCATTCTCCCATCGATAATAAACTAAACGCTTTAGTAGCAGTCAATCCGCATTTCCGTACCAAACCAATACTGAAAGAGACCGAAAACTCCAAGAACAATAAAAACGCTCTGCATAAAGCATAACTTAAATTATGTTTATCCGAGCAGTTGGTAAGGCCTCTCAGACATGAGTTGTTCCTTTGCCAAACGGGCGATATCACAACAAAAAGCATACTATCTACAATTGTACATAATATATGTGTGAAAATATGAATGTGTGTACAAATGTACAATGATATTATCAGCATAGTGTATAAGTAAACATGTGTATGCTTTGTTTTATCAATGAAAGAATTAAGGGAGAGTTGAATGCCTCTCTCATTTTCTAATCAAAGTCTACTAATTGTAAAAATTGTAAAACTGTTGTGTTAGTCAAGAAAAGACTATGTTTTATATCAATAAATGTGTGCTAACATGCGAACGTCGCGTAACAAACAAACTTTAATTATGAGTTGCGAATAGTTTTCCTAACGACTCTCACACATACACAAAGTGCCACCCCTGAAGTTGAGGAAGTTGGTGGTGAACTTTAACTTTAATCTATCAACTGTTGCGCAGACGACAAGTTTCTGGTGTGAGAGCACAAAAGTGGGCGCAACAGTTGGCCCACTATCGCGAATGTTTGCGTGCGTTCAATCGATGACGCGTTACGATTGATGGGAGACATTAGGATAGAATTGGGAAATTTTATTCAAATTTAGGTGCTTCAGTTTGGGATACAATGGAATGTTATCGAACATTTGAAAGAAAAGGTTGCGTTTTTGTTACAATGCTGTTGTGAGCAAGTGGTTGGTATATTCCAAATCACGTTTTATGATGCGCGACATGCTGGCCTTGCTAATTTTCTTCTCAGGAGACATGATTTTATGCTTGCGCAGTGGATTTCGACGAGTTTGATCTTTTATTGCTTCGAGTGGTCTGTTATTCCATCAGTATCCTTAAATAGCTTCACTACACAGAAAACTAGATTCAAAAAAGATCCATTCCGAAAGGATATGTCTTAAATATTCTTTTAATCATCCAGCGGAGGTGCAAAATCATCCAAATGATCATAATTTTTCATATCTTTTGTATGATTTTTAGAAATCTAAGACATATCCCCTCCATATGGATACCGGAGCAAGCCTCATTTCATGATTGCAAACAAGTGTAATATAGCTTAAGTTTCACTTGTCAAAAAGCCGTCCAGTTGCAGTGGATGCGTTCAATGGTTCTCGAGAACAAGTGTGTTCAATACGAGTACTTAAACCATTGCGAGTACTATGTACTTGCAGGCAAATCAAGTTTATTTTCTTAATTTTGCAGTCAAACGTCTTATCTCCCAAAGTATGCTAGATAGAAGGTTCGTTCTTTTGGATTAATGTAGTAATCAAAATAATTTATTGAGCCTCGAAGGATTGAAGTTGAGTTATAAGCAAAAGAACGTCAGTATACACTTTTGTGGGTACAGAGCATATTACATACTGGCTTGACCTACTTTTTTCACCGTTTTATCAAGTTTTCATTGAAAGAACCAACCACCAGTTTTTCACTGATTCCTGCCCACTGTAGTCATAGGCACATTCATATTAGCCTAATGGCCATAAAACACCTGGCCAATTCCAGTTCCAACCCAACCCATTGATGTCCGGTAGGCATTAGCTTCCACATACAAATTTGTTGTCATAAATTTTATGGATAAACTTGCATTTATTTATATAGATTCCATTGTGTGGCCAAACAAATTGGATCCAAATTTTGTGGGAGATATGAAATGATAAATCGTATGGCTTTAGAAAGCTAGAAATCTATAAATTTGTCATAGATGGTGCAAATCAATATGGCTAAGCGATTAAACTAATAAAGAGACATTTCTCTTCTATATATAGTTTAGTTCTCTTCTTTGTTAGACATTTAAGTGAATAGAAAACGCTTTGACAACGAAGCGTAAACGTATCCAATGCAGATTTAATGCTTAAATCAATATTCGATTTCTCAAAAATCTGTAAAAAGTTCTGCTTGATTTGCTGAAATGACTAAAACCAGTTGGGGAAATTTTACTTTGAATAGTTATTCAAGTTGGTAAGTCAATTCTATTTATTGTTAGGAATAGTCATAGAAGTGAAAAATTAAAACAATTATTGAATATATCGACATTTAACCTAATATTGTGATTACAATTTTCAAACAATCGTCTTAAATTTCAATATTAGCAACAATACCCAACCAAAATTTCCAGAATTCTTCAAAGGTTCAGCTGTATTTATACTTTACAACTTAAGATCTCTGAAATCAGTAATGAGCTTAATACAAACATGGACTAAGATATTGTATTTAGTAAGGAACTTCTCATTTTAGCCACAAAACTCCCCATTAATTGTTGTCAAGAAGTAGAAGGAGAGTACCCTTTGTCATTGGTCTTTGCTGAATGTGACCATTGGTTACGTTATATATATGACTTTTGTGCACTATTATTCACATGACCATCAGGGCATGCAGTCTCCATTCTCTCCCTCTCTCTCTCTGCCTTTACCCATGCTTGCCATAATCCATTAAATATGAAATATGATTTTGTGGGTTCCATTGCAAAAACCAAAAACCATTCAAGCTGAACGCACAGAGTAATGGCGCAATTCCCAAAGATCTCTCCAAGAATTCCTGTTACATTTAGATAAATGTCGATATTTTTTTATACAAAGGACTCGGTTTCACTTTTGTGCTTCTGAGGATGAGGATGTTATGAAATTGTGGTTGCCTTGCACTTACAGTATACATAAATATTACTTGATGGCCCTCCACAGTGGGACATTTGGTTTTGTTGTGGCGCCTCTTGGCGTCAGCATTATGGGCGAAAATAAATTGAAAAGTAATAGAGAGAGAGAAAGGGAGAACGCATTTCAAATGACCTTTAAAGTTGTTCATGGCACAATATAAGTAAACGGGAGTCATTTTAAGAGCATTAAATATTGTAGGAAACCACAAAGACGCTGCTGGATTTTATGAATGTAGTTAAAAAGTCATCTCCTTTAGAGTATAAATGGGAAGTTAAATTGTTGTTTCTTAAGTTGGCCTTACATTGTTTTACAAAGGGACCTTAAGTGTTTCTGTAAGGACTGGTGGAAACCAGAATCTAAATATATTTATACACAGAAATCGGCTACGTTTCAATTAACAAATGTGTTTGTGTAAGAAAACTAAACCTAATAATGTTATATGTTCAATAATTCAACTTTTCAAGCGCAATTACTCAATAATCCCCCCTTCCAATTATTCAAAGTAATTGGAAAAGTAATTTCAATTTGAAATAATCGTTATAGTACCCTTGCAAAGGGTACTATAATTTTGCCCAGAAGTTTGCAACACATAGAAATATTCATTTCCGCCCCCATAAACTATATATATTCTTGATCAGGGCGACGAGATGAGTCGATTGAGCTTTGTCCGTCCGTCTGTCTGTCTGTTTCTACGCAAACTAGTCCCTCAGTTTTGAAGCTATCGAGCTGAAATTTTGCACAGAGTTTTCTTTTTGCTGCACGCTACTTATATCTCGGAACCGACCAGATCAGATGACTATATCTCATAGCTCCCATAGGAACAATCGGTTGGAAAACTAGTTTTGGTATGAAAACCTTTTTTCTCTTCAATGGAAACGTCAAACTTTGTATTTATAGGTTTTCTATGCTTTTTTATTATTTTGCCAAGTTTGATGAAAATCGGACAGCTATATGGTTTGGCTGCCTTACAAAAGATAGGTCTGAAAAACAGTCTTAGTAAGAAAAACGATGTTGTTTTTAATGGTAGCATCCTGTAATTGTTTGTTTTACATGCTTTCACCTAATTCTACAAATTTTTGTCCAAATCGGATGACTATATCATATAGCTCCCCTACAAACGATCGGTCGGATAATGGGTCGTTGTGGGAAAAAGATTATTTTAGAAAATATTTTAGCGAGCACTTGCAAGGGTATACAAATTTGGCACAGACGAAGTTAGCTTAGTTTTCTCGTTTAAAGTTATAATTAAGATTAGGGAATAAGAAAGGAAAACCAACTTCAACAAAAACAAACTTCTCTCTTTGCATAAGACAACACTGAACCTCGCTAGTGCATCTACTAAATTCTTAGTCCACTAAATAAAATGTTAGTCAATCTTTTCCACATTATACTAAAACCACCACACTCACGTCCACAGGAATATCCAAAACTAAATTTTCAAAGTGTGCGTCTAACGCAAACCATTTAAACCTGCTTATGTTGTTATCCAGTAGCTTTTATAACCTATGACTGTGTCGTACCTGTGCCAGCATTTCCATTCAAGGACATTTGCTTGAAAATGGCATCCGGGTCTCAAGTGCAGCTCCCTGCTGGCACTGGCACTGGCACTGGAACCGAACAAAATGTTCCATTTCC
Source organism: Lordiphosa fenestrarum (assembly GCA_035044985.1). NCBI lineage: Eukaryota > Metazoa > Arthropoda > Insecta > Diptera > Drosophilidae > Lordiphosa > Lordiphosa fenestrarum. Next base: position 324,854 of record JAWNNO010002555.1, on the reverse strand, counting down.
CACTTCCGACTCCCAATTGCGGGATTTTCATTTTGTCAGCACTTTTCACCCACTCATGTGGCATTTTGTTGTGGTACACTCCACACACACAGATCCTCCTGCCAGCTGCCTGCTCCTCCTGCTGCTGCTGTGAATGTTTATGTGTCTGTCTGGCTCGGGGTTTTAGTTATTTTGTTTTTGTTTTCGGCTATGATGTCTCTGTCAGAGGGCGGAGCCGGTGCCGGTGCCGTTGCCGGTGCCGGTGCAGGCAGAAATTGTCATGTAAATGGGTTAAGTTCTGACATTAAATTGTTTTCACAAAAGATTTTCCATTTATTTTGGTTAGTCCTGGACATGTGGATAACGTAATAATTCATTTTTGCCTGACTGACCCGATGCTATTTCCTGTTGATTGTATACAGGGATCCCCTTTTACAGTTCTTCTCTGTATATGCCAAGACCTGCCTTGGGGTTGGTAGAGATTTGACCATTTTAGATAATTGCATTTTGTGCTAAAATTCGGAACAAAACGAAGATACAAACGGCGCCCAATTTTTGTTTTTATTTTTTGAATATCATGCCAAGCCAAGCAAAACCTAAAAATGGCCATTGAACTTTTATATCAGCAACTGGCCAAATGGCGCAGGTTTTTGTTTTTTTGCACTGTTTCAACTGCACGCGAACGGCAAGCATCATAATTGGAAATGTCTGTAAGAATGGAGGGAAAAGGGGCGTGATGGCACAAAAACACACCATACATACAACCACTTCCACTCAGAGTCAAACAAGAATCCACTTCCGCTGACTGTTGGTATGATAGCCACCACCCAACCATTCCATTGCATTTCGTGAAGATGTTAACAATTTTGTGCAAATTACAATGGGGAAAGCGCAATCTAAGCGTTTAGGAGGTCGTTTGCTTAAGGCACTTACAAATGATTACAGTTGCAATTTACCTAAACGACAGTGAGAATTATAAAAGAAGACCAACTGAAATATTGGTTAGTTGAGACCCATTTTATACCCTTGCAAAAGGGAGCATTTCCAACCACCTATCTCTTCCACCAATTTTAAAGCTATGGCTACCAAACTTTGCACGAAGTCTTCTGGTACAAATACGCTACACATTTGTCGGAACCGGCCGAATCGGATGACTATAACATATAGCTGCCATAGGATCGATCGGTCGAAAAACTAGTTCTAGTGAGAAAAACATTTTTATTTTCAAAGCAAACGTCTCCAAACTCCGTATTTACTAGTTTTCGATGCTTCTTCATGGTTCCACCAAGTTTTGTCAAAATCGGACAGCTATATAGTATAGCTGCCATAGAAAAGTAAGGTTAGAAAAATAGTTTTTGTTTGTAAGAAAAACTTTTTTGTTTTCCATGTAAACCTTTTTAAAATTGGCATATATTTATTTTATAAGCTTTCACACAATTCTTTAAAGTTTTGTCAAAATCGGATGACCATAACATATAGCTGCCATAGGAATGATCGGTCGAAAAACTAGTTTTAGTGAGAAGAACTTTTTTGTTTTCAAAGAAAACGCCTCCAAACTTTGTATTTCTTAGTTTGCTATGCTTTCCCATAATTCCACTAAGTTTGTTCGAAATCGGACATCTATATAGTATAGCAGTCCTAGAAAAGTAGAGTCAGAAAAGTAGTCTTTGTGAGAAAAACTTGTTTGTTTGCTTAACTTTCCTCTATTTTAAAATTATCAAACAGTTTTGTAAGCAAAATTTAAAAAAATATTCTTGACCGTCTTGAGATTGTCCCATCAATAAAAAAAAACACTTTATTTACCTCATAAGTTACTTCCTAATCATATTATTTTTCACTTCACTGATCAGAATTGTCCACAAAGATAACACATATTTTGATTTAAGGCCGTCCAACTTATTTCATCAGTTGTAAATTATCATCAACTTTTTACCATTATAAAAATCTTTTGCCAATATCTAAGCAATAAATAATTTTAATTTAGATGTCAAATTATGATTATAATTGACATTTGCCCATCTGGGTGGCAAATTTTCTTTTCTTGTATGCCTCATCACATGTTTTTGGTTCTGTTTGAATCACCAAAACAGCAAATGCGATTAAACTTGATAAATGTTTTAATTACTTTATGTTTAAAATCAAATTGGTACTGTGATAGATGTATACGGTGAAGTGGAAATTCCTTTCCATGTGTCTTTTAAATGAGTTTGATAAGAGGCAAGGAATTTCCCCATTCGTGTAGACTTGTCATGTGAGTAGGTTTTTTTTTTTAAACATATTTGATTTATTTGTTGGTTATTTTTGGTTTATTGTTTGGTATAATAAGTTATCTTTGCATACTAAATTTAAACATTATGGTTGACTTATAATGGTGGAAAAGTACATTTGACTTTGGCACAATGACGTTGAGTTAGCGGTACTCAAAGTATTCGAAGAAAAAGCAAAGAACCTCTTGAAACTATTTGAAACCAACATGTCAATCGTTTTGGGATTGAAATCAAGACAGTGGGTTGAGTGTATAAAAGAAGTGGTAATGGAATTTTTGGCAGCAGTGGCGCTTTTGATTTCTCATAATTTGCACGGGTAAATTGTGTCATAGTTTGTCTGTGTTCGCATTAAAAGTTTATTGTCCAAGCACATTGAACAGAGTTTTATATTCTGTATCAGGGGTACACAGAGTATATTAGGTAAAACATTGGAAGGTACTAAGTGTATTATAGTCGAAGTTTCATTTTAAACCTATTTTTGACGCCTTTAGAAAGTTGGTTGTAAATTGGTTTTTCTCCGATCTTTTTCTTGTATGAACCGTTCCGAAATTAAATCTATTACCAAATCATATTACCATTAAAATACCCGTCGGAAGCACAAACAAATCGTGCATATTTGAAGTCAATGGTGAATAATTTCTTTGGAAATACTGAAATACGTTCTTTAGCTTATTTAAACAGTTTCCTATATTAACTACAATATCATACATAGCTACTTCTGACAAAGGTTTGTCTTAGGATCATAAGGATAACTTTATATTCAAAACAATACACTCAGCATAAAAAATTAAGGAACATTGTTCTTGAATTAACTAAAAAAGTTGTCATTGTGCGGCAAGTAAACCATATCATACCATAAACCTGATCGAACCTAGAATTCCGACTATTATTATACTATTCATTGAACTTTTTTCGAAACAACAGCTCAACCTGAACCTGTTCCGAAGGTTAAGTTTTGGTTTGGTCAACCAGATATAGGGGGTATTTCAAAATTTGACCTATTACCTTGCAACTTCTTTTGTTATTTGGTCGGAGACAATGTCCTAAAATCGGCACTAATTATTTCTTAGAAAATCTAGAAAATCAATCAGAATTACTTACAAAATACACCCATAATACGTGAATCCTTTAACCTACTGCTTAATCTATAATTTTGAGTATTAAATTGACTATTAATTTTTGTTGTTCATATTGTGTAGAGCATGTGCTGACCATAAAATTCTTGAAACTAAGTAAGTTGGTATTACAGTAGATCAAAAATCTACCATCTGTACATAAGAAATGTGTTAGAACCAGTTGGGAATTTCAAGAACAGATTGGCTTAAAAGTAATCCACAATGCTGGTTAGGCATTGTAAGTCGGTTTTGTGCTCAATCCAAGATTATGGACTCTTTTCTTAAATTACAATAAAAATTGTAATTCAAGAACTTGCTTACCTAATTTAACTACTTCCAAAAACAAAACCTACTTGATATTTTAAGTCTAAACGGGTGTGCATACCCTCCCAATCGATCTAGAACTCTGTCAGTGGATTTTTCTGAGTGTATGCTAGCTTTGTAACATTAGATTAAATTCTGAACTTGACCTGATTTGTTTTTTGTTTTATGGTTCAGAGTACACGTCAGGTTCCCTTTAAAAAGAAAAAAATTCCACTTTCATTACGTCTAACCCATTATCTTTCAAGGCTATGCATATGATATTATCACAGGTACCATAAACCTACTGCCTTTCTCATACATGCGATTTCGGGTCTAGATAATAACATATGTATATTTTTTTGGCCTCAAGTTCTTACCGTCTGTTTTATTATTTGCCAGGTCGTTGTGGACATGACATGGCATACATATAAATGTAAAAAACGAGGCGGCAACTCAACTCAACTAAGAAAGTACGCAAAAGTTCACAACAACAAAGAAATGCAGATACTCCAGGCGGCTTCGCTTTAGCGTAAATACAATCAGAAAGTATGTGAAAACCCCAAAAAATTATGCTTGACCAGCAAAATGAAACAGAGAAGTCAGCGTTAAAGCAAATTCAACATCAAAACGAATGAAATCAAAATACCAAGCCAGAGTTACGAGACCAACACGGAAGAAACCATCAAAATGAAGACACTCCCCAACAGTGGCAATCACAGGAACAAAATGGCCCTGGGCAAGTCCATTAAAATGTACCTGACCATATTTATAGCAACTACCTGCATCTATATGGTGCTCTATCAGTATCACATGTCCCGACAACCCATGGCGGCCAACGAGGAGATCAAGGTGAGTCTGTTTGATAAGAAGTCCGAGTAGTTTGCATCAATAATGAGATATTGTATTTGTTTCTCTAATTAGTCAAGCACCAACAAAACATCTCAGCTTCAATTAGTAGTCGCATTGCACCTGAATCAGCCTGATTAGATGTTATTGCTAAAAGTTGTAAACTCGAATGAGACTGATAAAGACACCAACAAGATTGATAGCTAATTATTCGAAATGGAAGCCTACATGTTTGATAGGGTCTGTTATCAATTTGGGTTAAGGATTAGTCAAATTGATGAAGTTTGGCAGAGAAACTGGCTCTTGAAGGCTCCATTATCTATTAATATTCTACTGAAATGGACACACAAACCTCGCCAAATCAATTCACGTAAAAGGTTTTCATATTTTAGACATCATTTATCATGTGTGGAACTTCATATACAAACTTAAGCACCAAGAAAACATATCAAACTTACCAAATATTACTCAGAATCTTAGAGTCTTGCAGCCTTAGTTACTGTGTACTGTCTACTTTTTACTGGATAAAAAGAATCCAAAAGTTGCCTTCTACAGAGCTCTTCCTTTGCTAGATAAACAATGTAAGACCTACCAATCACCGCCAGGCTTTGTGGGTTAGAGGGGCTTGGTATATTACACTCAACTTTATGGACTCTATAGCTCCAATTAATATTATATTATAAACACTTCGGTATATACCATACCTGACTACCTGCATATCCTCTTTCCGTTCATCAAGCCATATCCTGCCTCCTATGGTCTTTTATTAATGCATGTTGTATATCCCCCGCCTCAGATCGACTTCCAAAACATCGGATTATCGTTCGATCTATTAAAAAAATGCAAATTATTTTAAATTCCCAACTGGTTCTAACCCTAAGTGATGTTAGATGTCTGACCTATAGTACATTTTACCGTCTTAATCTTTTCCTACTGTCCCTATATACTTACTTTTTTTTCCCCATCTAGGGCTATCAATCTTGCAAATGTCTTTATCCAAACTAGCTTCTAGCTGACTAATTTTAGTTTAATATATTTACCTATAGTTACCTGTTCATCTCTATGTAATTTTGCGTAATGTTTTGTTCATTGTTCTTGTTCTATTCCTAATTGAAAAACCAAACGCCTCATGCCACATCCAATAACATCCAACAAAACCAACTTTAGCATCAAGAAAAATCATCGTCATCGTCATCCTACATCGCTTCATATCTGTGGGCGCCCATATCCTTGCTGTCAACAACAGTCAACAACTACAGCTTCACCACCAACTCGAACATGACAACAACAGCAACAGCAGATCATTCTGTGGACATTTTAACAGTTTCCTTAGCTGATACCACCATCACATCGGGGAGTAGCAGTCCCACATCAGTCGGAGTGACCGCTACAATTGCCACAAGTTCCACCACCACCACGACGGCCAGAACCACAGCAACAACAACCTTAGGTTCTGCCGCCACAACAACAACAACCCAAAAACTACCAACAACAAGTACAACAAACAAACCCACAAATGTCCAACATGATAGCCATAACTTCCGCTCAACATTCCAGGCTGTCTCAGATCCCGTAAATATGTTGCCCTAATCCTAGTTTAACACCTTTTTCGCCCACTTAATTCGAACCAAAGGAATCCACCGAACTACAAAAACTAATTACACTGAAGAGCACATTTTCTTTACACCATTTTCATTTTCGTTTTCCTTCATTTTTTTAATCTCTCAAAGTGCACTTGGAGGCTTATCTGCATATTGCATTTCCGCTTGTACTACAAATTTATGTTGACGCTTTCTTGGTGTGTGTCATGGTATGTGTATGTGTGTGTGTGTATGTGTCTGTAATTCGGAATGGGAACAAGCACTTGCTGTAGTTACAATTACCACCAAGTTCTACCTCATTGAAGATAATGCTTGGGGGTTTGGTTATTATTTCAGTCATTTTTTTCAATTTAGTTAATTGCTTTTTTTTCAAGTCGCTTCGCTGCAAGTCGCAAGTACGTTGTCCAAATGGGAGTGGTGTGAGATTAGGGATAGGTTATGCTATAAAACGAAACATAGGTCTGAACTTTTTGCAAGTCATTTGCAAGGTAACGACTACCCAGTCCCTTCCTATCACTAAGTTCCCTTACTGTTTCTGCTAAGCTGACTGGTGCTGCTTTTAAATACTTAAATCGATGTATCCTTCTTTGTTATCTGCTTCTGTTCATGGGACTTAGTCGGAAGTCATCGCGCGTCCAGTACTGAGCCTGAGTTGTCAAACAAGTAACTTTTTTTAACCATTGCACCCATTGCTCCGAGAGTTATTTTAGCTGATTCAAAATTGCTTCGCATCTTGGCGCCGCCACACACAAGGAGACAATACGACAAGTGCGATTGCCTCGCCTCGAACAGAGTAAAAACCACATATCTATTGAATTGGCTTGCTTCCAAACTCACATTTGCTGTGCCCACTACTGCTTTGGAGTGCTCTTAGAATGTTCGGCCATTGCTGTGCCATCTTGTGTCCTCAAAAACCTTCTCAGCATTGTCTACTGTTTGCTTTCTTAATCCGAACTATCTTAATGCTACCACTCGATCACTTCAATTGAAGCAATATTACCTTGTGTCTTTCCTGATGGATGAATATTCTGGTATATTTTTATGGATTCACAATTTTCAGCACTTGGCTTAGAATGCCATCTGCTTACTTTGGTTTTGTTTAGCTACCACCAGGTTAATTGACACTTTATTTGGGAATAGATGTTTCAATATATCCTTTGTGCCCAGTAAATGACAAGAAGGCGCGGAGTTATTCTTCATGAAAAGTTTATACCTCATTTAATTAGCTGCCAAACTCACCAAGTTCAACTTTATTGTCTGCAAGCACATTTGTGCCTTGAGATCGCTGTGGTTCTAATGTTCGCTAGATCAGAGCTTCCCAAGAGCACCTAATACTCGCGTAGTCACAAATACAAATGAAACAAAACAAAATGTAACTGCCTTCTTTGTAAATCGAAAGATGGGGCCGAAGTCCTTATTGTCATCAACAGCTTAAGAAATACGCAAGCAATAGCTAAGCAGGGAGATTCTCAATCATGGGAAGCACAACCAGAATTAAGGAGGCTCAGAAGCCAACGACTCACCTATTAGTCTTAGTGAGAGGTCTACTGTATGATTACTATAAGCAGGACTCAAATCCCCTATCTAAATAGGAAATACAATCAGGGGAAACTTTACCTTGAAAAGTAAGTTCGGAATATAGAATTGGGTTTTTTGATAGTTAAAACCCGTTTTCGATGCGGTTCAAAAGTGTTTCAGAGCCATATTTCCGAAGATATTTAAGCTAAGAGCTTAAAATTTGATTTATAAGTTGGAAATATGGTGTTGCCTAGTTAGTTAAGCTTATTTGCTCTTCCTAATGCTGCAAGAATTTCATATAGTATTATTTTACAGGTCTAACCTATCTCGAACCGGTTCAATAATGAACCATTATTATATATTGGAAGATTCTAAGAATTGATTTAAGAGCTGGAAAAGTGTTTCAGATCCACAACTTTCGATAAGAAAATAGCTCTGTAGATTTGTAATCTCAATCTTAGAAATTACTTAATCTGTAAACTGGAAATTTGGTGATTTGAAATGGATATATGTTGATTGATATTTCCTAAATTGAAACTAGGTTTGAACATATTAGGACGAGTTCAAGTGTTAAATGTTCGCAATGCAAAGGCCAAATGCAGAGTCCAAATTAAACTGAAATGAGAGTTTTATTCATCGACATGAAACATTCAAACATTGACGGATTTTGACAATTTAAACTTCACTGCTTTTCAAATACTTTCACTGCACAATTCCTGATTTTATTTCCAGTGCATTGATCCATTTTGCATAGGGGATGCATATTTACATACCCTGGCTCAGCATATTATAGTATGTTTGCTTTACCATTAAACTTGGTTTCAACAATTACCATCGGTCCCATTGCACATTTGTGGCCTGCGGCATTCCACTTAATTCTCATTATTTATTTAGCCAACATTTGTTTGCCCAAACGAGTTTTCCTTACTGCTTTTTGTTCCCTATTTTTTTGTAGGTTAATCAGTTGCAAAAATTTGTATTTGATATGCAAACAAAAAGATTTTCATTGCAAGTGTTGCATGAGCCTAATTTGAAAATTGCTCCATGCACATTGAAACCTAAAAACCGAAACCGCTGACAACAACAACAAAACACAAGCAGCAAACAATAAAGCGCTTTGAATGCAGTGGGTGGGTGGTTGGTTAGGGGGTGGAGCATAGGGTGATGATGATGATCTAGATTCTAGATTTATGCAAAATGCAAGCCAATTGAAAAGATTCGCGCTCGCATTTGTGTTTGGTCTCGGTCATTAAGTAAGAGTATCCACACAATTGTGTCAGGTTATACCCTACAGTCAATGTCAAAGGTGAGCTTTGTTGGTGGCTGGATTTGATCGTCTTTTATGTACCCTCAACTATCAATTAAGCAATGCAAATTTCTGTCACAGAAAGCAGAAAAGCGTCAACAGTCGAATCGAAATAGTCTGTTCATCAGCTGTCTATCTATTCCAAACATCCTTAAGAGATCGACCCAAATCATAAAAATCATGTCCAGCATTCAACCTTAAAGCTACTAATACACTTCTCTCAGCCATTGCAACCTAACCTAACCTGACCTACTCCAATTTTTGGTCATAATAATCGTCCGACAGGTTGTTACACTATCGGACGTCATACCGCTCGAACCGAAGAAATTATCGCAGCCGTTAATGCATTGCCGTAATTAATGCTATATAAAATGCCGTAAATGCCATAAATAAAGTTGCAACCACCGACTCAGATTTTCGGTAGTAATATTTAATAGCTTCCAACTTTATCATGATGAAAGTGTTGACATTAACTAATGTTTTAAAATTGTCACTCCACTAAAAAAAGTTTACCAAAAGATACCAAATTGAGTCCCTAATGGAAAACCCTTTTCTATGTATGACAGACAACACCCAAACTGCACTCCAATGCAGCGCACACTGGAACAGAATAGACGCGAAAGCATAGCTGACTTCGTCCAATCGTTCCTATTCCTATCTTCGGATCCGTACGGCTCTGACATATTAGCAGAGTGCCGTTAAAAGAAGACTATGTGCCAAGTTTCAGCTCGATAGCTACCCAAATGAGGCACTAGTTCGCTTAAAAGCCGACAGCCGGATGAACAAAGCTCTATCGACACAGCTGAGCATGCTGATCCAGAATATATATACTTTACATGGTCGAAGTTGATTTCTTCTTGTAAAAATTTTCAACGCTGTATAAAAACAGACCGTCAGAAATTAATAACGTCGATGTCTCTGTCTTTTAAACTTGTCTAAAACTGTGCTCGGGGGAGTGAAAGGGGTTATATTCTAAAAAAAAACCAAAAGGATATTGTTTCATAGGATTTTTGTAGCTCTAGTTTAGTTTTTCGGCCATATTTTTCCGTTCGGGTTGTAGGGGGTCGACTTATGGAGAGAGGAAAGGGGTACAAGTATACAAAATGTCAAATGGAGAATCCTTTTTTAGGTTTTTGGGTGCTTCGATTTCATTTTTGGCAATTTTTTACGACCCGCTTGGAAGGCGCTGACTTATGGAAGGGGGAGGGGGTAACAACTAATCAAAAACTCTAATGGGGTATGGTTTAATGGGTTTTAGAGTGTTACGATCTCATTTCTATCAATATTTTTTCGAGAAGGTGGCGAAGGGGGCTGACTTATGGAGGGGGGAGAGGGTAAAACTAAACAAATATCAAATGGGGTGCCTTTTAATAGGTTTTAGGGTGCACCGATTTCATTTCTAGCAATTTTTTTTCTGATCGGGAGGGTAGAGGCTAACTTATAGAGGGAAGGAATGGGGTAAGACTAAACAAAAATCAAATGGGGTGTCGTTTAATAGGTTATAGGGCAATATTTTTCCGATCGGGAGGGTAGAGGCTGACTTATGGAGGGGAGGAATGGGGTAAAACTAAAGAAAATGTATAATGGGGTATCGTTTAATAGGTTTCTGGGTGCTCCGATTTCATTACTGATTCAGGGGTGAGTTTAAACTTATGGAGAAGTGAAGGGATAATATGAATAAAATTATAATGGATCATCGTTTCATAGGTTTTCGGGTGCTCTGATTTCATTTCTATTAATATTATTTCCAACTTAGGGGAGGAAAGGGGGTGAGATTTAAAAAAAATCAACTGGGGTTTCGTTTCAAAGGGTTTTCGATGCTCTTATTTCGTTTTTGGGTTTTTTTACGACACAAGCAAAAGAAGGGCTGTGGTTTTCTTACATTTTTCCACAAAATAAGTTCCATATGGGATACGCCTAACACTAGGACTTTATATATTCAGTCCCAGTGTGCAGTAACCGTTGAAGATATGACTCTAAAACAGCACAGAGAGACTTCCATTTAGATTATTCAACCTATTTCCCTTTTCCAGGAGCTGATTCGTTTAGATAAGTCCATTACAATGACTGTTCCTTTGGTTCTGAAATGCCAGGACCACTCAAAGCTAAAATTTATGCTCCCAGCAGCGCCTTCGAGACACTCACCCCGATAATAGCTTTCGTTTTCGACTCATGAAAATATATAACTTTTTTTGTATAAAAACTTTCATGGTAATATGCTTATTTGCCTCTGGTTATATACCAGATTTATATACATAACAGCGGTCAGTTTATCGCCAAGCAAACCTCAATGCTCGTTCTTTCTTTATACAAAAAAAATCAGCAACCAAATAAATTTGAATGCACTGGTTTTCTTTTTATATCTAAGACCCACAATAAACAATTTACAAATTGCGCTCCAGTTTTCTCTGAATGTCAGAGAGCTATGGATTACCCTGTTGAGACACGCAGCCATGGATAAACCCGGTCAACTAGTCAGTCAACCACTCGGCTGTAAATTAATTTGCATAATTGCTCATAAAACGTAGCTCATGCCGCGTTACGCATGTAAACACAACGCCAACCATTCAGCCATTTAGCCACCCACCCACCCAACCCATCCCACCCAATGCAGCTAGCGTATAGAGATAGTTAAGCTACTTAACATGGCTTTAGTTGAATACTCATCCCGCTCACCTTTTGCACCCTCAGCCGCCTCTGTACATCATTACGCCCACTTATCGCCGACCCGAACAGCTGGCCGAGCTGACGCGCCTTGGTTATACGCTGAAGCATGTGGTCAACCTGCTGTGGCTGGTCATCGAGGATGCCAACAAAACAAATCCATTGGTGGCGCACACCCTGGATCGCATTGGAGTGCCCTATGAGTATTTAGTGGGTGAGTACGGACCCATGTCATGCATGTTCACATACCATTTGTGGTGACGACTTTGCCCCCCCACCCCCCCAAAACAGCACCGATGCCCGAGCAGTATAAACTTACAAAGCGAGCCAAGCCGCGTGGCGTCTCCAATCGAAATCGAGGACTGGACTATTTGCGTGCCAATGCCACCGAGGGTGTACTCTACTTTGCCGATGATGATAATACCTATGATATTAGCATATTTGAACAGGTGTGTATGCGGAATTACACTTTTGAAGCAACAGGAATTGAACCACATTCTGTGCTACTCCCAACTAATCAATCTTCTAATCCATACCAATTACAGATGCGTTATATACAAAAAGTGGGCATGTGGCCGGTGGGATTGGTGACCAAAACCGGTGTCAGTAGTCCCATCATACGTAATGGCAAAATTGATGGATACTATGATGGCTGGATAGGTGGCCGCAAGTATCCTGTGGATATGGCTGGGTTTGCGGTTAGCGTAAAGTTTCTAAACGAGCGACCAAATGCCAAAATGCCCTTTAAGCCAGGCTACGAGGAAGATGGATTTCTCAGAAGTCTGGGACCACTGGACAACTCGGAAATCGAACTCTTGGCGGACGAGTGCAAAGATGTGAGTACTAGAAACCGAAAAGAAGTACTGAAAAACTCAAATCCCAAGCCGAATTTGTACTTAGATACTCACCTGGCACACACAGACCAAGAAGAATGCAGCCGCGCTGCCCTTTAATGTGACACGCTATGGCAACACGAATCTGGAGTACATAGAGAAGCTGCTGGTGCGTCCATAGGACGCTGACGCTGATGCTGAGGAAGTAACGATAGTTAGCCAAGTGTAGTTAGGTATTGTAAAAGCTCACAAGTTGTTGGTGGCTTTAACCAGTTGTACAGGTACAATTTTGATTGTAAGTCGTATTTATTGTATGCTTAAGTATATAGTTAGGCTCTAAGCGCACATTTGACCCCAGCCGGCTTTATACACACACACACATATACATAACTATAAGTTAGATATTGAATCATATCGTCCTAGACTATCTTATCCCCCTCGCCTCTTTTTTTGTACATACACAACAACCTATAAGCCCTGCATGTAAATTTTATAAACTAACTCAGTATTTAAGCAAAGCCTACAGCGAGAACTGAATATATAGAACTATTCAAATACGGAAAGATTTATTTTAAGACCTGCTCAGGTCAAGGTCCAAGAGCTGCAAAAAGCTACCAAAACGGAAAGTGAAAACAAACAGCAGCAATCCAAAAAATGTGGGCCGCAACCAGTTCAATAATTCATGTTGACAACCCCATTCGGAGGAAGGCTTGGTGCACACAGACATGACATAGATAAAGCAGACGACCCAGCCAGGCTTGGCTCTGGGGATTCCAAATCGCGTGTAGCGAAAGTGCAAGTCAACTCAGATACACCCAAAAAACAATCGAAACAAAAGCAATTGCCCAAAAAAAAACACAAAACAAAACACAGAAACAAACAACACATTTGAGATAATGGCTCAGAGTGGCAAAAATGAAACAGTTTTACTATGCAAATATTTATACGTACAATGCTAGCGATTAAACTAAGATTTGAGAATGATAAACTGTATAGCCAGAGACACCTTAAGAAGCTTTCAGTTTTATGCAGGAATGATAAGAACACAAATGAGCGGATAAGGAAATCAGATAGCCAGCAATCGGCACAGGAAACAGGAAACATTAACTCACATCACAAAAAACCATAACTTGAGCAGTTTTCGGTGGGTATCAGTAGCTTTGGGTGTGTTCCAGAAAACTTTAAAGATTTTCGTATAAGTGCTTGCCTTTATATGTGAAGTGTCTTCAAAACGCAAGGCTGCTAGATCAGTTGACAAATGGTGACAGATGTGACATCGACTGCTTGATTTTAAGAGTATGGTTTTCTCTTCCTATAATTTAGTAGGCGATATTATTCTTGACACTTTATATATATAAAGTCCTACTAGTTTAGTTCAAAATCCAAGCGATTGTACCAAAATCCCCCAATTGTATTTGTATCACCCAATTTAAAATATTGAAAACATTTCTGGAAAATGTTATTTTGTTACTTTAAGCCAGCGATGTTCACCCATAGCCCCCAGGGGCCGAACACTTTCGGCAATTCACGCCGAATGCTTGCCGAAGTAATGCTACTGTGAGTGTCAGAGAGAGACAGAGAGCGTCAGAGAGCCTCTCTTCTTGAACATCCCTGTTTTAAGCATAGTATTCAGGCAAGCTGAAACGATTTAGCTGGGTGTCAACTCCATTTCTAAACTAAAGCGTAAGCTAAGCTCGGTTAGTCAGGGCAATTAGTGTTTAATAACCTCATGCGGCCCAGATAAGTATGCAACGTTTTTTTAACTCTGCCATTTATTATCCGATCTTTATGAAAATTTGTGAGATTGTAGATATTGGCCACATACACTAAACTGCAAAAACTGATATCTTAAAAAATGTAGGAGATATTCAACTTTTTTTTAAGGGGTCTTGGCAATAATTTGAAATGAACTTGATCTGCGTGCAGACAACAATAGTCTACTTTTAAAATTTGGTGGCTCTAGCTCTTCTTCTAGGTGTTCATGCAGACAGACGGACAAACGGACATGACTACATCGTCTCGGCTATTGATGCTGTTGAAGAATATATACAGTTTATAGAGTCGGAGACGCTTCCTTCTGCCTGTTACATACATTTGCACGACTTCAGTATAACCTTTTTACTCTAAGAGTAACGCGTATAAAAAGGGTAGCCAAAGAGTTGCTAAAAATGCCGACTGGTCTTTCGCTTATACCCTTTTAAAAACTCGTTGCGCCGCAACCTTGACTAGCTAAACAGCTGATTTAGTTTAGATGGGTAGACATTGTCGTTGCAATTTCGCTTTGCATGGAATCCTATGTGCTTGAAATGGCTATACAACTAATGCGGCCTAAGCTTGCGGGCTCCCCTGACTTAGACAGTATGTTATTTCTTGGCTCCAGCTTTATACCTGGCCGTTTTCTTAAGTTCGTTTTAGAGATTGTTGAACCAAATTGGATAGTTGGTTTTCGAAAAGCTTCATAGCTTATTAAAAAAAATAAAGATCAAAAAGAAGTCTGGCCGATTCTAAATGTATTTTGTCTGCTGAAAACAAATCTCTTTGTTTATAGATGATTTATCACGCCTGAATTTTTGTTAAAGAGCTAAAATGAATCTATACTTTTGTCTTGAATTTATTTAATAAAACCTTGGCAGTGCACAGTCTATGGCGCCCATAAGCTTTTCCAACTCTTCTAAGATCCTCTAACCCTTTCCAACCATGGAAACGCCACAGAACAACAGCTGTTACTGTTGGTGACGTTTAAGAAATCGATAGCACTTCGATAACAAAATCTAGCTTTTTGTTGAAAAAGGCGATATCATTTAGTCTTTGTCTTGGCCATCCGAGCCAAATGGACATTTATCTATTATGAGAAAATACACAGACGGAATGAGGTTATTTAGTTCATCCAGAGAAGGAGCTCCAGAATGTGCCAGTTGAATAAAGGCTTAAGTCTGTTAGGAGGATCAGATCAACATTTAGACATGGCTTTTAAAAGGACCCTACTGACACACAGCTTTGTTAGGTTCTTTTGTTATAAAAATATAAATTTTTTTAAGCTTTCTTTAGGGTTCCTGAATCAATAACCAGGAATTTGATTAATTGCCGTCTAAGGATTATATGCAGACTCCATGCATCTCAATTTTCAAGCAAATCATTCAGCGTACAATTTTCTGTTGAGGAGTCCGGGCTTGGGTTGTTGTATAGAAGTATCTGCACATGATCCGGTTTAAGTTTAAGGTTCGGTTTTTCAGGGTGCGCCTCAAAACCAGTAAGCAGTTTTGGTTTGAAGCCACAGTTTCGGTTCGCCAATGGTTTTTAGGGGCTCAGTGCTCAGCTCAGTGGTTCAAGATAAAAATTTCATGAATTTTCGGAATATTTGTTTTCAAATGATTATCTCAGCTGACAAGTGAAACAACAGGCTAAGTTACAGGATTGACTTGACGAGGTGGAATGCAATAAAGACCCTTAGCATTCCAGACACTTAGTCGGAAAACCAAATCTTTAGGACTTCCCTAAGAACGGACCTCCCTAAGTACCCAAAATTTTTGGTTTACCTTACATTTTTAGTTAAGAATCAAAGCTACCATCCAGTTCAGTCTCAACTGGCCTTTCTTCGCCACGTGTTCTGATCAAAAAACAACATATTGCCACTCCGCATAATTAGCTGCCGACTAAGTTCTCTAGTTCTACAATCCATTAATCTCTTTTCCAATGTTTAACGTTTGCCGTACGCCACAAAATAGTTTATACTTTTTTTTTTGTAACTTGTCAATCCTACACCACTACAGTTTCTAGCTCTAAATGCACCAAGTTTTTAAAACGTTAAGTATTAAATAATAATAAAAAACTGCACTGAATTTGTATATAATGCGTAAGGGACGAGCACTAAGTATACATATATACCATTATTTTGTAATAACCAACCCTAAGTTTAAAATCAAGCAAAAGACAAGAGGCGAGAAAGACAAAATGGTATTACATACAAGATTTATATAAATTATACAAATTGCGATTGAAGTAAACAAAGAAAAAGCAATTAGTTAGGTACTTACCAAAATCTTTAAATAAAATAACAATCTAACCTCAAGGGTAAAACTTCATAAACTTACAAATATTCTCCACAACTTTTCAAACTCAACTACAACTTACTTACAAAACAGAATGTTTCAAAACGGGCAAAGAGAAATTGCAATCATTTTTATGCAAATTGAATAAAATAATTATAACATTTTCTTAAACATTTTGAAATTGTCTGGGCGTTTATTTAGCTAGAACAATGTTTTTGTTAACAACTTTCTTTGGGTTCTTTCAAGAGCAATTTGGGTTCTGTGGGGTAGCATGTTGGTGATCTTAGTTTGGGAGATTTTCAGTGTTTTTTTTTCTGTCCAGGACGGCAACCTCAACACCAGAGTTGACCAGTTCCATCCAGTCGCACTAGGTTTGTATGTAAAGAGAGGCTTTGCAGCAGATTTGTGAAAATTTTTTTTTGAGGAAATCTTTTCAAAAATATGCTTTGCTTGGTTTTACATTCGTTTAACGATACTTGAAATATTTTACGTGTATTTACCATCGCTGTTTCATTTCAAATCAATTCATCTTTTTATCTTTTTTAAGTACCCATTACAGATTAGTTCAGTTACAGCGCCTAGGATCTAAGTGCATCTAGATTAGAATATCTTCCGCTAACGCCTGGCATATCCTCACAGGGTAAGAGTGTTGCCATGGTGCATTTTCATTAACTATTCAAGCTGTCTAGGGTGCCATGTCTAAGGGTCTACTTTTAATTCACTTACTTGGTTCAGCTTACTACTGAGTGCATTGGGTCATTCGCCAAGAAAGTCGATTTATATCATAGATCAAGAGACAACATAACAAGCTTACATGCTTAGGTGAGTTTGGGTTTTGTTTCTCAAATTGGATGGGAACGGAATAGACCTTATTAAAATCTAATTGAAATTTCTAATCATTTGGATAATTCACGGTTGCTTGTGTGTTGATAAAACGAAGTAGCCAAGGTCTGAACATAATTTTAATCAGTTGAAAAATGTTGATTAAAACAACAACCAAAAATAAAAAACCACTTAAAATGATTTCATCGATTGGTAACGTATTATTCTCTATTCAGCTTATCAGATAGACCATACAATAATTCGTTATATTTTCGTTTACAAAGAATTATTTTATTATCTCCAAATAAGCGGAAAGGTCTGTGATTAGATATGAGTATTATTGAGAATGATCAAGTAAAATTCGGCGGATGCCTTTTCATACCCTTGCAGAGGGTATTATAAAATTTGTGTGGATGTTTGTAACGTCCAGAAGGAAGCATCTCCGACCACATAAAGTGTATATATTCATGATCAGTATGTCGATGCTATCTCCTCTGTCAGTTTAACTACTTTTAGTGAGAAGAACTTTTTTGTTTTCAATAGAAACGCCTCCAAACTTTGTATTTCTTAGTTTGCTAAGCTTTTTCATTATCTTACTAAGTTTGATCGAAATCGGACATCTATATAATATAGGTGTCATAGAAAAGTGAAGTCTGAGAAGTAGTCTTGGTGAGAAAAACTATTTTGTTTTCAATGAAAATGTCCTTAAAATTGGCATTTATTTATTTGATATGCTTTCACACAATTCTACAAAGTTTTGTCAAAATCGGATGAATATAGCATATAGCTGTAGTACGAATGATCGCTCGAAATAGAAGTTCTATTGAGAAAAACTTTTTGTTTCAAATGGAATCGACTCCAAATTTCTTACAAGTTCGCTTGTTAGTTTTTTGCATGATTCTACAAAGTTTAAAGGTATAGCTCGCTTAGAAAATTTAGGTCCGAAAAGTAGTCTTAGTAAGAAATACCTGCTGCAAGGGTATACAAACTTCGGCCCAGCCGAAGTTAACTTTTCTCTATTCTTAGAAATCATTTTTGGAAGAAAAAAACTAAAAAGAAACCAATAAACAACCAGTAAGAGAGTCGGCCAAGAGACCTTGCAGTTTTTTGAGAGAGAAGCTAAGAAAAGCAAGTATATCGACTGCAGTCTCTCCTGCTCACACCAGCACATTTTCTCTACTCTCGGCATTTGGCTGGGTCTGCTTAAAGCTGTTGTCGTAAGACAGCTTTCTCTCTTTGAGAGAAGCAAAAATAAGAGTTCTGTTCAGAGAGTGTGCGAGTCAGTTTTATTTGTACCTGTCATTTTGGTGAGCAGACAGCACAATCACAATCGTTGACCATATTGTGCGAGTTTTGATAAAAATAATGGTTTTTTTGTAACTTGTTATGAAACACAGTAATGAAATCCCAGTTTGGGGTATTACAGCTCTTAAAGAACCGAATTCTTTCGGAAATACCGGATACAACTTACTCGGAAGAAGTCAAGAAAAAAATATAATCAATACTTTATCTTAAAAATCATAAAATAACTCCATGCATGCAAGAAAAAATATATGAAAATATATCGTGAGGTGAAACAGTTAGTTTTAGAAGAAATTGTGATAGAAAAAAATTTAATTCAAGGCTAATGTTAATCACACAACCAACTGTGAATACCAAGGCTTCTTTAAGCAGCAACTCTAAGAAAAAATGCTATTTCAATTCTAATTTTAAATGTTTTTGATCACTGATAAAATCCCCTTGATGACACTAGACAGTAAACTTTTTAAACGTTAGTCCTAAATCGCATCAAATCTTGCTATCTCTTGTCCTAAAATATGGATCGCATCACAAAGTTGGAACAAATTTTTTAAAACAAATCTAACAGCTCTTGCTCGCTCTTCCGTTTCCCCTTTCCACCTTACTGTGTGGTACTAAAAAGATAACTCAACATCGATGGCTGCACGTGAAAGCTTATAGTTGCCTCTTCCCACTTGGTATGAATCAAACGCTGCAATGGCGTATTCAGCATTGACTCCTCCTTGGCGACCGTGGCAACATCATTGCCACCGCTAGTGCCACTAGCACCACCAACACCGCCGCTAGCGCCAGCCACACCAACACCGGCAGCAGCACCTCCCGCAGCAGCAGCACCACCACCAACGCCGCCCACATACTCATCCTTGGACGTTAGCGAGGTACTCTCCGGTGTGATTGGTTGCCGCTCCAACATGACCAATGCTTGCTCATTGTAAGTGCGATTATCGATGGTCATCAGAATCTGATGGCCCGAACAGCTATAATAGTTGACATCGAACCGCGATTCGGCATGATAGTTGCGTAACAGATCCGGATTCCGGTTGAAAATGACGCCAAAGTGGCCGGTAGTGCTGGTTATCCAGATGGGATAGTTGGGCGTTTTCAAGCGTGAGCCAGGCTGGCGAGACTGATTGACAGCGGCCTGTGGTAGAGAATAGGCAGATAAGGACATTCGTCATTCATTCGCGCTGTTTACTAACACTGGACGACTCAATATCCCAGAGCAGCAGGCCAATCATACAACGCTTCAATACTCCATACTGCGGCACTGCCTGCCAGAAGTGCAAAATTCCAGTTCAATCTTCTCTTATCCTCTCCAATTGCTGTGTACTTACATAGCTACTCTCATCGCCCACATTGATGACGCCATTGTGTATATAGGGCGTGGCACGTCCAGTTAGCAGCAAAGTCACTATCATCAGTGATCCCTCCTCGTGATTGCTCATCGTTAGAGGCGAAGATTTCGAAGAATCCAGATCCGTGCGTACTCTGATATAAATATTACAAGTGTTATGGTTAAGGAGTACAGAAAATCTATATATTATATGTATATATATCTGAGAGTAAGGAGGCCAATTGCACACAGAGTGTCTAGTCTAGCTGAAATCTTACTTTCCCATTGAACGCGTGAGAACGGCACTATAAAGAAACAGCAAGGTGCCCGGTGTCTCCTCCTCTGAAAACTTTTAAGCAAACGAATTAAATAGTTCTTAATGAAATCTTTCGATACAACAACCATACAGTGGTTACTGATATGGCTCAGTCATCTTACATATTTGAAATTTCGCTTTATAAAGTGTTCCAGCTCGTCATTAGGTGAGAGGGTGAAAACATATAGCTGCAAGATCAAAACGGAAATGAGTATTACAAATAGTTTGATATTTTTTTTAAAATTTGATTTCATATTTAATCTGTTGTCCAAAGGTGACTCACATTGATTGGTAGAGAAATATAAAAAGCTTTCAATGGATTTTACCTAGCGAAACTAATTCTTTTGGGTTTGAGTCGTTCCAGTAAAACACTCGAAAATATCGCTGTGAATTGCACGCAAGTGAGTGAGCTGAACAATGAGAGTAGAGAGCATTATACAACAACTAAGGTCCGGCGCCCTCAGCAAAGTACTTAAAACGTGCAGTGTTTCGCGTACTCTTGAAGCGTGAAGTTCTTCGCGGATGTCGTTTTATTTTTCACACTCACGCTCCCAATCTTCCACTATCTCTCGCGCTCTTGGCAAAAGTACTTAACATAGAAATGAGCGAGTGAGTTGAACAATGCGAGGAAAGAGAGAAGAAAAATGTGGGCAGACCTTTTGTTTGTATTTTTGATGCACAACTTTTATTTAAATTCGCGAATTAATTGGTCCCCTATAAATATTGTGAAAAGCTGGCACCAGCAGCGCAGTCAAGCGCAAGCAGCTGTTCGTGTCGTGAGTGAGATGAAGAAGAACTGCAGAAACGTTAAAGTGTAGATCAGAGATGGGCTACACGCAGCCCGCACCGTTATTTTACTCAGCATACAACGCAATTCGTTTACCGTTACGCGCCTCGGCTTGACCGCAGTTTACAAAAAATGTTGCTGCTGTAGATGTTAGAATCCCCTATAGTGTAGATTCTTACAGTGAAAAGTTAAATTTAAGTTATTTTTGTTCTTTTTTTTAATATGCAATGGCTCTTAAGTGATTTTGTGTGTTTAATTTTATGTATTATCTCTGCTTGGACAATATGTTGGAGCCTGGAAGCTGTTACACATGCTGGTAAGTTGCGTGCATGCACACACACACACACATGCAAGCAAACAAATTTACATATCTTTGTTGTTGTTGCTTGCAGGTATGCCCCAATATGTGAGACTGCGGCGGACTTATCAGGTCAGTGATGCCTTTATATACATACACATATTGAGATCGGTTGATAATGTCGCCTAATGTGGCCTCCTTGATGAGGTGCCTCGGTGGGCTGTGATTTGCCTGGAAAGTTGTCCTGGTACTCAGATAGACGTTGTGCTACAATATATTGACAATATCTGCTACTTATTCCCACTTTTCTACAGTCTTTTAAGTACTTTGCAAGTGCAAGTGCTTCATTTATGGCCCACAAAGCAGTGAACCAGCGAAACAACTCAGCCCACATTCCTAATCCTTTAACATAAGGGCCCTGCTCCGAGTTCCTAGTCCATTTTCGAGCTACCGTTTCCATTTTGAGTTCAATTTGTATAAATTTACTGGATTTCGTCTGATTTTAGGAACAATTTCAATCACAATTTCGAAGCAAAAGGGATCAGGATATAGTTCGCACACAGGCGGACAGAAATTCATAGTAAGTTGTCAACAAATCCAGGCATGCTTTTAGGGTTTGCCTGCTAGTCAGTTTCATAACATTTATATGTGGCATACCTCTTTGCTACTCTGACTAAAAGTAAGATCTTAAAATTTGGTTTAATATTGTTCACTTACCTTTTCGGTGACCGAGTCATGAAAATAGCTGGCGCTGTGCTCCACAAACACCTCATCTTCTGAGGGCAGCACCATGGTAACCTTTCCCTTATCCGAAATTGTACGCAATATCTCCACCAAAGCACAGAACAAGGCCTCACGCTGCATCTCAGCGGTGGCCAGGAGAGGACTGAAAAACACACACACACACACACATACAAAATGAATCTCACCGAACCAGTACTTGACATGTATTCACTCCACGCACTCGACCTGTGAAGTAGCCCGATTACTTTTACGTGCGAACAGCAAATACTTCAGCACAAATCCCTGCACCACGGACAACAGACCCCGCGTGGCATTTCGAGGGGAGCGCAGGCCATAGGCCAACTCTTCCTTGGGGCTACCGAACACAAAGGACGTTTGCAGCCATTCGGCTCGCATGGGTATGGCCGAGGTACCAAAGACCAAGTTACGCAGATCCTAGGGATGAAGCGTTAATTGCAGCAGCCGGATGTTGTTGAACGGACGGCTAATTACCGTGGCCAATTCAGGCGTAATGGGCACTCCGCCCTGCGTGACAAACTCCTTGTTCATGGCTTACTAATTGGAGAAATCGTTTTGCTAATTTTCCGACTTCCGCTCGAAACCTTTGCTTCGCTCTACGATTCGTGGCCAAATGATTTGCTGGCCGCCGCAGGGAACAGGTCTAAGCTTACTGGCTCTTAACTGGCAGACAGCCGCCAGCCATTTCAGTCAGCCAGTTTGAGGCATTTCACACTTCAGCAAGGATTTTTTTTTTAATTTCATATTTAGGCGTGGGGCGAGACACGGCAATGCCAAAAGCGAGGCACAGTGGGGCACGATCCATGGCAAACATGGCCTGAACGGGTGCATTGATTGCTCAGCCAAGTTGCGCCACGGTACAGGGAACTCTGAACATTAGAGGGTCGTTTTGTGCTTGTCTGTCAGTCAACGAAAGTAACTTTTAAATGAAATTGAATTGAATTTAGTTCTGTGTTTGAGGCACACGAAACTCGAAATGGATATGCTTAGGCGGGGGGCGGTGCAAGTGAAAGTGTTATGGAGGGCACCTCCTCGTCCACACAACCGGAAATATGTAGTTGACGCCCATTTATGACTATTTTGGGGTGTAGTAACATGTGTGTATCGGTCTTTTACACTCCGAAGGGCCAGCGGTGGGCTCTTCCATTTAAATTTGGACAGTTTTGTGAAAATTCTGATTGATTTGTTGTGTTTTGGGGCCTAAATGTAAAGTGAAAGTTAGCCTGGTTAGCAATAACAGTTTGCCCGTTATGAGTAGCGGCCTTGTGGCCTTGTCAGTTGCAATTTAATTAGAATGTGGAGAACTCACAACATGCATATTCACCCATCCCAATCTCCTATGACCTATGAACATGCCAAAACTATACTAAATAGATAAGTTCCCATGGTCATAAATTGAGGCAGTTGTAAACGATTTGAAATGGAGGGGCCGGAGAGGTCTCTTAATCCTGGAGGAAAAAGTGGAGAACATAGGACTCCAGATTACCAAAAACAGGCCATGAACGGTTTTTTCGCTTGTCCTACAACTTAAGAATCATCACAAACATGACTTAAGCTGAAATGTTCCGTTTTTGAGCACATTTTAAACTCAACTAAGTACAAAATTTGATTGAGTTTGGCTCAGGATATGTAAATGGTTCTCAAATTGTGGGGGTTCTGATCTTTAATGATCGGATCGGTTAGCTGCAAGCGCTTGAGATGTGATGCTGCTCCGGTCGACTATATTACTTAGAATCTGATACACTTCTTGTACGTACAACAAGTTTGGCGACAAACTACCCTGCTTACCTTTCTATGCTTTATTCTGGAAAGAAGCAACAGTCTTTGTTGGACTTGTCTGGAGTCAACCCCACGACCACTTGCACTCAACAACGCCGACCATTCTTCATCGTTGACTTGGTGGATATCCCACTTAGCTCGCAATACAATTGGGCTGCTGTTCCATCAAGCTGAGGCTATCATCCAATCCCCCCTAGTAAAGTAATACTTAGCGAGAGGGAATCAAAGAACAGTGGTGAGGAACTCCTAGTCCCACACTTTAAGGTTTTTTCTAATATTCCCCTATAACAAAAACCAGATCGAAGAAATTCGAGCTAAATACGTTCTCAGCTTGGTGCTTTTCAGCACTCATTTGAGAGAAGAACGTTGACCGCACTCTCACAGATTGGTTTTTCGGGGAGAGCGCCATCGATTTTTGTACTCATGTTACTTTGGAATTCCCAATCAGCTATGGTCACATTTTCCAAAGTAAACTGGTTCGGTTCTTGTTTCGGAATACGCACAAAAATAAAAGTCTTGCAAGAATCACCATTTCACCATACAATTTTCTTACATTTTTACATTTTATCTTATGTTTGCAAATTTTGGAATAGCCCTAACTAGTTGCTTGTTCACCTTGCCCAATTATTGGAGTGTCACAGATGCCACCATGGTTGCCATTTCGATACATGCAACTGCAGAGATATCTGTGACACACTGCCTAAAAGGGAGCGGCGTCGTTGACAAAACTTTGATTCTTATACACTAAAAATATAAATACTTCTAAAGATCAGGATTAAGCATATCACGCATAGCAGTTCGGGCCGAGGCTGGGGCTCGTCCCATCAGATACAACACATTGAAATACCAGTCGATCATGTTCAGCTTAAATGCAGATATCCAGAGGCAGTACTCAAAATAGGCACGACGACATACCCAACGGACATATTGCACAGGCGATGGACTCCCAGACTGTTGCTGGTAGAGACAGCGCTGGGCATAGCGGGCCATGACACGAGGACGATCCACCACATCACCATGCTGATGACCAATGGCTCTAACTGTATTCAGATTGCGCACCTGTCAAAAAGATGTGACCTAAGCCAAGAAACTTTAGTCAGAGGACGGGTGGGACTCACCACGAACAGCATGCTGCGCGGCATTTTCTTGAGTGTACTCATAATGGAGTCAAAGTTCTTCTTTGCCACCATCTGCATATAGTCAATGTCCTCCTGGGAGAGAGTGCTGCGTATGCGTCCTGCACGTACACGCAGCGGCTGCTGGAACAGCACCTCGGCAAATCTCATGTAGTCCGCTATGCCAATTCTTTTGGCGGCCGCTTGCATCTTGGGCTCATTGCGCAGCACAGTGGCCTCCCAGAATTCACACAGCGGGCCACGTACCCGCTTGGGCAACTCCTCATAGAGACCATGATCCAATAGTATTATGTCCGCACGACCACTCCGTGCATTACGCTGCACAAAGACTGAAAGTAGTGGTGAGGGTGTGGATGCTGGTCTAAGATATGGAAGTGTTACCCACTGTTGCCGGGATGCGGATCGGCGTGCACAAAACCGGTGGAGAATATTTGCTCGGCAAATGTCTTGAATAGCTTCACGTCAATGTCGTTGAGACTCAGCTTCTGGGATTTAATTGACTTCAGATCGTTGATCTTGCAACCATCCATCCATTCCAAGGTGAGCACCCGCTGCCAATGAAATGTCAATTGTGAACCCAACCTTTCCACCGGATTTGCTCGTACCTACCCTCTTCGTGTGTGACCAATAGATACGTGGCACACGCACAAAGTCCAACTTTTTCAAGTCTTTGGCGCAGCGCTCAGCATTCTTGCCCTCCTGGATAAAGTTGAGCTCCTGCACCAGATTCTTGCGCACGTCGTTCAGTATCCAGCCGAAATTGTAGTCCTTAAAGAAGAACTCCACTATGTCCTGCAGAAAGATGATGGTGCCCAGATCGCTGACGAAACGCTTCTGCAGATCATTGTACTGCACCTTAACGGCCACCTGGTCGCCAGTATGCAGTCGCGCCTTGAACACCTGAGCGAGACTAGCCGCTGCCACGGGTTTATAATCGAAATCCTGATAGATCTCCTCCGGCAGCTGACCAAAATCCTTGCGAAATACCCTTCTCACGTCCGCAGAAGTGGTGGGCAGACAGCTGTCGTGCAGCTTGGACAATGTGCTGGTATACTCCACAGGCAGAATATGATTGATGGCAGCAACGCCCTGTCCCACCTTAATGTAAAGGCCTCCATTGAGGAGACAAGTGTCAAGCAGGCGTTCAGCGCTTTTCTTATGCAGGGTCTTCAGTTTGATTTCATATGCGTCATCCTGCTCGTCCAGTTGCAGATAGTCGGCGGCTATGAGAGCAGCCGTTTTCAAGGATCGCACAAAGCGCACCGAGGCACCGCAATAAGTAAAGTCATTGACCAAGCCATCGTAGCCCAGAATTCCCCCCGCCATGGTGAGCACACCCCAACGCAGCACGGGCAATTTTTTTTTGTTGAGCTGCTGTCTGTGGTTTTGGGATTGATTGACCACAAAGCGCTGGCTCTGAAAACGCCGACTTCTTATCCTACAGACACCCAGCAGGTGTCGCAAACGCTAGATTGAGCAAGGTCAGGATTGATACATGTTGAGGCAGGAAAGGGACTAAGTAACTTACTAGGTTTTGCTGCATTGTGGTAATTGGACCAGAGGGACACCTGTCTTCCCTACTAACCAGCTGTGAAATGACATTCTGTCAGCGGTCTGGCAACCTTGTGCTGTCATTTGTGGAAAGAACATAATCAGGGTAGTCACGCACACTCGTACACTGTGCAAACAGTGAACTTCTTAAAAAATATAGCTAAGAACATTTCTCCAAGAAACCAACCAAATATCGAAAAAAAATCACCATTTTTGAATATTGCTTTTTTTATTCGTTGCCTGGCTACTTTGAGTGTTAAAAATTGCTCTACGATTGCAGTTACAAAAAATTGTCTGGAGCGGAGTTCGAGATGCAGATGTCATGTATGAATATGTATGTGTAAATATATATGTATATAAATATTTA
Organism: Lordiphosa fenestrarum; assembly: GCA_035044985.1. Taxonomy (NCBI): domain Eukaryota; kingdom Metazoa; phylum Arthropoda; class Insecta; order Diptera; family Drosophilidae; genus Lordiphosa; species Lordiphosa fenestrarum. The sequence continues at coordinate 297,923 of JAWNNO010002555.1, read as the reverse complement.
GAAAAACTTACAAGCTAAGTAAATGAGACTTTGAACGATAATACTGCCGAGGCATACACAAAAAAAATCAAGACAAAAGAAAATCTTTGAGCATGCAAAAAAAATCTAGTCTGGGGGAGGGGCAAGAGAGTTGCTAATGCTAATAAAATGGAGCACACACACTTTGAGCGTTAAGTTTTGGCACATCAGCCATCATCAGCGAGCGTTGTGGCCTCTCCTAATCAAAGGCCACCTTGCGTGTGAATGAGGTAAGCGAGGAAATCTCACTGGGATTAGAATCAGAGGGCAAATGGCTGAATTCAATCTCTTCGCTAGCGGCAGAGGCTACTATGTTCTCATTCGACTGTGTGGTCTCATCGCTGTGATGCATGGTGGGCCATTGCTTGTGACTGGGGGCATACAAGATGAGCAGGGCAAATATATAGATGTTCCACATGCCATAGACGCCGGTGAGGAAGGCCGAAGTCAATTGTATTTCAATGTCATCATTCCATTTCCAATGGCCTTCGGCCATTTGTCCCATTATAAAACCGGCCACAGTCAGAGCAGCACATAGTAGAGTGGCCAGCATCAGGAATTTGAAGCGATAGATGAGTCCTAAAAATGAAATGTAGTAATTAAAGCTTTCAATTGACTGACTACCCACCTTCGTAGTGCAGGCGACGCGCCTGCGACATGGAGGGCAACGAAGTGCGTTTATCGCCTATATTCTTGAACACCTTCCAGATCATGAAGCACAGAAAGAGAAAGTAAATGGCCGCCGATACGCCAGCCAGTATGATGAAACTCATGGCCACTTTGGCGCCCAATGGAGTGGTCCATATGGAGTAGAAGGGATTGCGCAGCTGGACACCACGTTCGCATATATCAAACACAAACAACGAAATGCAGCCCACCACCACAGCCAACAAATGCTTCCAGTAGCGTGATCGTATGGTCGACTTATGGGGTGCATCCTGTATGAGCAGATGTTCTCCAGCAAAGACCAGCCAGAATGACAGCAACATGGCATAGAACATACCCTGTCTGATATCGCTAAGCAGCAGCATGTAAGGCATCTCCAGGCCCAGCGTCAGATACTCCAGTGGCAGATTGAGAAACGTCAGGGCACCACCCAAATAGATGAGCATGTACTCCAGCAAAGCCGGTGAGCGCTGCAGAAGATGTACGCGACGCCAGAACCACCACATAATCCCCACCACAAAGGGGAAGAGCAGTGTCTTCAGCATTAGCCACACCTTGGTGAAGCCTCCGTTCTGATGTATGGCAGTCAAAGTGAGATCGTGCATGTGGCCAAATTGCAGATTCATTTGCTTGGGTGTGTCCAGGGGGAAGCGTAAATTCAACAGGTAGAAACTGTGATGCAAGGCGCCCAGCTCAAAAAGGGGAATCATGTCGCAGGTATACAAAGTCTCTGAGGGTCCCACATGTGCGGTAACGCAATCCAAGTAACGATGCTCCACACCATAAGCATACAGCTTCCAGTCTCCATCCGCATCGCCCTTGTTCCGATAGGCCAGACGCATATCGATGGTCAGCTGCAGCTCCCTAGGCGGCTCCCTCAATTCTGTGGACGAATCATAGCCAAATCCCACCTGCAGCACTCCAATCAAGTTCTGCTGCCAGCGGGAGTAGTCCAGGACACGGTTATCACGGGGCAGGGGCAATTGGAAGACATGCACTATTTGGTTGGCCATTTTCAGAGAGTCCTGCTCTACCTCCTCCCTTGTGACCTGCTGGCAAGCTCCCTCGCCGCGTGAGTACAGAAAGAAACTGGTGTCGTTCTGGCGAGCATGATTCTCACGGCACAATGAACCCAAAATAGTTAAATGTCCAGCGGGCACCGGTGCATACAGACCACCCAGCAGGAAGCAGAAAACTTGACAAAGCAGCAAAGCAGTCACCAATATGGACAACTTGCGCCCGCTTAGGTTTTCGAGTATGGTGCCCGACATGGCAACTAAGACTAGCCGGCTAGGTGATGTGTCGAATTCTTGGAAGTTTAGGGTTGAGCTATGCTTGTAAAGTAAACAATTTGATTTGTTTAGACGCCAACTGCACCAAAGTAAACAATTTTGCTAGCGTCTGAACTGCACTTGAGTTGGTGTGGGCCAGTGTTGTATAACGACTATCGACTAGTGAGACCATTTCCGACTGTCGGCTATCGCTATCGATTGTAAGATAGCGTCGCGATAACAGCTACAAAAAGAGCTGAAAGTTGTGCCGGTACCGCTATAAAATTCTGGCCATACAAAAAACAAGAAACAAGCTTAAATAATTGACCCGGCAGACCTGATATTTGTATACCAAGCAGAGAATGGATATCAAAACTTGAAATGATAGCAGGATCCTGGAAGTTCGTTCTGCCCATTGGGTTTGTTTTGTACTCCCTGCCGCTGTTCCTACGTGTCAATGGTACCTCGGAGTTCGTTATCGATGAGGAGTTTCACATTCCGCAGGGATTGGCTTTTTGCCGCAAACAATTTGATGTGGTGAGTCAACTCCAACCACGCTACCTGGCCCGGCTTAATCCTCGATTCCCCTTTGCAGTGGGACTCCAAAATTACCACTTTCCCCGGTCTGTACCTCCTAAGCCTGGTGTTGAATCCCTTCAACTATTGCACTGTGACCGGTTTGCGGCTACTCAGCTTAGCCGGTGCAGGCATTAACATTTTGCTGCTCTACAAGATTCGGCGTCGCACCCTAGCCGGCTTTGGTGGGAACTCCTATGCTGCACATGATGCCATCACTTTGTCCGTGCTTCCACCCTTGTATTTCTTTAGTCATCTCTATTACACGGACACCCTGTCGCTCACCATGGTATTGCTCTTCTACAACTATTGGCAGCAGGAGGCTCATCTGCCGGCAGCTGTTTGCGGAGCGGCTAGTGTTCTGATGCGTCAAACCAACATTGTGTGGATATGCATGGGCTGTGGCATTACCGTACTGGAGACGCTAGTCCAAGAATATGCCAAGACTTTGCCCAGTGGCAAGGAGCAGACTAGGTTAATGAGCAAACAAGTGAGTGGTCTCTTCCTCATTTCAAAATCCTTTGACTCCAATGTGGTCTTTTCTGTCCTACAGCTTTGGCTACAGCTATTGACTAATCCCCAATTGTTGTGCAGCTGTGTGCTACGTATTATGGCCAGATGCTGCTTCTATGTCTCCATCATTTTGCCCTTTGTGGGCTTTATCTGCATCAATGGTTCCATAGTGGTGGGCGACAAAAGTGCGCATGAGGCCACTCTTCACTTGCCACAACTCTTTTACTTCGCCCTCTTTGTCATGGGATTCGCCTTGACGAACACTTTGCGTCAGCTGCCAGTAGCTGTGCAGCTAATCAGACGCCATCGATTGCTCTCCGTATTGGCCCTCATTGTGATAGTGGCAGTGGTGCACTTAAATACCGTGGTTCATCCCTATCTGCTGGCTGATAATCGTCATTATACGTTCTATGTGTGGAGTCGTTTATATGGTCGCTTCTGGTGGTTCCGCTATGCCATGGCCCCAGTTTATTTGCTGGCCCTGGCCGTGCTGTTTTGCGGCATGCGACATATGAACGACAGTTATCTGTTGATGTTCCCACTGAGCCTAATGCTGGTCTTGTGCTTTCAGCGGCTGCTGGAGGTGCGCTATTTCCTGGTGCCGTATATACTGTATCGTCTAAATACGCGACCAACGCGCAAAGGTTATGCCGATTGGCTGGAGCTGGGCGTGCATTTAATGCTGAATGTAGTCACATTTTATGTGTATTTTACCAAAGAGTTTTATTGGCAAAATTATCGCACACCACAGAGAATCATTTGGTAGATATAAAAAAACGTATTTAAGGAAAGACAAAAAAAAGATATTTCAATGGATTAATCATAGATTTCCGGGTGTTTTAGAGCATTTGACATAATCGTTTTGTTGTTCAGTGGGGGCATACAAGATGAGCAGGGCAATCAAATAGATATTCCACATGCCATAGACGCCGATGACGAAGGCCGAAGGCAATTGGGTTTCAATGTCATCACTCCACCTCCAATTATATTTGCCCATTTGTCCTATAACACAACCGACCACAGTCAGGGCGGCACATAAAAGAGTGGCCAGCATCAGCCATCTTATGCGACATATGAGAGCTAAAAATGAAATGTAGAATTACAGAACAGCCCCAATGAAAACATTACATTAACCGACTACTAACCCTCGTAAGGCAGGCCATGTGGCTTCGTCATGGAAGACAACGAAGTCAGTTTATCGCCCATATTCTTTAAAACCTTCCACATCATGAAGCACAGAAATAGAAAGTAAATGGCCGCCGATACGCCAGCCATTATGATGAAACTCATGGCCACTTTGTCGCCCAATGGAGTGGTCCATATGGAGTAGAAGGGATTTCGCAGCTGGACACCACGTTCGCATATATCAAACACAAACAACGGAATGCAGCCCACCACCACAGCCAACAAATGCTTCCAGTAGCGTGATCGTATGGTCGACTTATGGGGTGCATCCTGTATGAGCAGATGTTCTCCAGCAAAGACCAGCCAGAATGACAGCAACATGGCATAGAACATACCCTGTCTGATATCGCTAAGCAGCAGCATGTAAGGCATCTCCAGGCCCAGCGTCAGATACTCCAGTGGCAGATTGAGAAACGTCAGGGCACCACCCAAATAGATGAGCATGTACTCCAGCAAAGCCGGTGAACGCTGCAGAAGATGTACGCGACGCCAGAACCACCACATAATTCCCACCACAAAGGGGAAGAGCAGTGTCTTCTGCATTAGCCACACCTTGGTGAAGCCTCCGTTCTGATGTATGGCAGTCAAAGTGAGATCGTGCATGTGGCCAAATTGCAGATTCATTTGCTTGGGTGTGTCCTGGGGGATGCGTAAATTCAACATGTAGAAACTGTGATACAAGTCGCCCAGCTCAAACAGGGGAATCATGTCGCAGGTATACAAAGTCTCCGAGGGTCCCACATGTGCGGTAACGCAATCCAAGTAACGATGCTCCACACCATAAGCATACAGCTTCCAGTCTCCATCCGCATCGCCCTTGTTCCGATAGGCCAGACGCATATCGATGGTCAGCTGCAGCTCCCTTGGCGGCTCCCTCAATTCTGTGGACGAATCATAGCCAAATTCCACCTGCAGCACCCCAATCAAGTTCTGCTGCCAGCGGGAGAAGTCCAGGACACTATCCCAGGGCCGGGGCAATTGGAAGACATGCACCATTTGGTTGGCCATTTTCAGAGAGTCCTGTTCCACCTCCTCCCTTGTCACCTGCTGGCAAGCTCCCTCGCCGCGTGAGTACAGAAAGAAACTGGTGTCGTTCTGGCGAGCATGATTCTCACGGCACAATGAACCCAAAATAGTTAAATGTCCAGCGGGCACCGGTGCATACAGACCACCCAGCAGGAAGCAGAAAACTTGACAAAGCAGCAAAGCAGTCACCAATATGGACAACTTGCGCCCGCTTAGGTTTTCGAGTATGGTGCCTGACATGGCTCGTTGGATGGACTAAGTTTACTAAACCAAATTTTTTGCTTTTTGGGGGATGTATGACTGACTACTATATGCGTTGTATTCCATGGAATTTTGCTGTATACAAATGTTTATTAGCTGTTTATTACCGGGCTGAAGGTGTTGGAAAACTGTGAAAAACACTGCCAATTTTTAGTTGCATGCTTCGGGGGGCGCATGTGCATCCAACCAATGATGTATGGAAAACAGAAATAAGAAATGTTAGGATTACTCGTAGGCGTATTTGATTTAAAAATCTATTTTTAACATTGAAATGTACAATTGTTTTTGCTGCAAACACTTTAAACAAGTGAACGTGTCGTATGCGTTATTTTTGGAACTTTTAATCAGCTCTGTAAGCCGCCTTATCCTTAAACTGAGGCTCGGATTATTAACATTTGGGATTCTGGAGCGACCATATGAGTAATCCCGGCTTGTAGCTTTAGCCAGGGCTGCTAGCCGTTTCATACACAGAATTCCGACTTTCAGATTACTGTGAACCGAACCTTTTGAGGTATTAAAGCTTAACCTAAACCTATTCCGGCCCTAATATTTAGGTTTGGTTCAACAAAAAGTATAGACATAATAAAATTTGACCTATTTCCTAGCAACTTTTTCTGTTATCCTGATGGTTCTGGAAGAATAAGTCTTACCATATTACAGTCTTACCGAATTACCATAAGAATCCCCACCCATATACGATCCTTGACTCCAAAGCGTATTGAAAGAATGCTTTTAAAATGTTTCCACATCAAAATGTTTCTGTTTTCACTCAAGTTAATTTGAATCAGGACTGCAAACCGGTTTTGAACCGATCCGGTTCGAACCCGGAATTCCGACTTTCAGATTACTATGAACCGAACCTCGAACCGAACCTCTTAAAGTACTAAAGCTGAACCTGAACCTGTTCCGAACCTATAATTTCGGTTCGGTTCAACAAAAACTAAAGACATGAAAAAATTTGACATATTTCCTAGCAACTTCTTCTCTTATCCTGATGGTTCTGAAAGACTGAGTCTTACAATCGGCAGGAAAGATTAACGCAAGCATCTATCAAAATGTTCAGAATTACCATTAGAATCCCTACACAAATAAGCCTCTGTTTTTTAAGATCCTTTTCTCCAAAGCTTATTGAATTATTCACAAAATAAGAGCTTAACATTACTGTGGAAACACTTTTGGTACGTAAATCGATTTCGTATTTAGGTCGATTACAATATAAACTTGTATAAAGCATGGGCTGAACCAAGGTTCGAACCAAAACCGTGGCCCAAAAACCTTGAGCCTCAAAATTCTGAACCTGAACCATTGTTAAATTTTGGTTTGAACCCGCGAGCCGGAGCTCCCAAAATATTTTTGGGTTTGCAGCCCTGATTTGAATTCTAATACGCTAATTCTTAATTCTGCGAATTCAACATCAAACGTATTGGTCCGATTTACTTCATCAATGTTGAAAAACAATCGGAACTGGACCCATGGCACTCCCATTGATCCACACATCTAATTAGCCTTGGCATTTTATTTCTTTTTATTTAAATTTTTGTAAATTAATTAATAATGACTAAATACTTAGGTGAATTAACACAGTTTCAAAACTAATACATATGTTTAATATATATATATATAAATTTATTTATGTGTATGCATGTTTGTTATGTATCTATCCGATGGGAAGCTGCAGTCCTCTCCCACCCCTTCCTTCCCATCCCAAAGAATCAACTAAACTTGAACGAAAAAAATATTCAAAAATATTTTCCCAGTTCCACGATCGCTTGTTGCAACGTGGCGCCGGTGCTTTGATTTGATGCTTTATAGACAGCCATAAAAATCAGTGAATCAATATCGAGGCTAAACTTAAGTACAGATGCTATATCATCATATAACTAGTTGGATAAGTACTAATCTAGAACTAGCATTGAGCCTGTGTCAGAGACGACGACAACAACATGAAGAGGATGTGTAGAGTAGAGATAAAGTGCTGTGGACTGCATCCAGCGGGGGCTATTCCTCCACAGCCGGTGGTGTGGGCGTGCGTAGACAGCGCTCAAAATCCTCCACCAATTGATCAGCATTCACATCATCTTCGCTGTCCTCCACCTGAGCCAGAGCCTCGTCTAAGTCGAATTGCGGTGACTTCAAGGTCTCGCCGGTGACATCCACCAGACGTGTGCGTAAACGCTGTGAGATTTCCTCCAGTTCGGTAAACTTTCTCTTAATGGCCTGACCCAATTGTAAATGATTCAAGTCCAGCGATTGCTCGAACTGTGCGATGGAAGTGTCTAGATTGGGCAACGCTTCGATGTGAGCCTCCAGACCGCCAGTGACGCGTCCATTGAAATCCACAATATTGTGCCAGCCATTGGGCAAGCTGCTGCCGGAGAGTTTCAGGGCAGCAAAGCCGATGATGGCATCTTCCAAGGGAGTGGGCTCAGTACCTGAACCCGCCTTCTTCCACAGCTTCAAGATAAACAATTTCTGGGGCTGTTGTTGGGGAGATGAAATATTGGCTTAATGATTCACTGAACTGTAACTATGCATCACACTCACATTACTCAAATAGTCCCGGCTGACCTCCACCTGAAAGTTGCTCCTCCATTGCGGCGAGGTAGATTTCTCCACTATGGGCGTGGCATAGACCATACCCTCATGCGATTTGTAGGTAGCACCTTGACTATGCAAAGCCTGAAAGGTGACATAGGTATTGGGTGGCTCATTGGGTGGAAATCGTTTTTGTCGCTTGGCCTGCTTCTTGTTGGTTTTGCCATAGCCAGGATTAAGTGGCAAGCCCGCTGCTCCTGTGATATGCAGGTTAAATAGGAAATTGTGAAGCGGCGGCGTAGGCTGGGCCAAGTTGGGCGGAGCTTTGGCCGCTGAAGCCATGGCTATGGGCGCTGTTAAAGCACTTTGCAGCATATCCAATAGATCTGTGGTCCGCCTCATGGCAGGCACATCAAAGCCACGCAATTGCTTGAGCTGTGCTATCTGGGTTTCACTGCCAATGGCCAGGAGTACCTTAAGCTCGCCCAGCTGAGTTTGGCTCTGGGCGTGCAGTATGGGTGCCCAGCCATCAATGGAAATCACGGGTAGCTGGAGAACACGGACAATATTATATCATATTTAACTTAGTCGACTCTCTCCACTAGACTCACCTTTCCCTTGCACAAATGATTGGTGATACTGGCATCTCGATAGGCGATATAAAACTGATGCAACGGCAATCTCACCTGACCACCCAAAGGTCGGAGTTCCATTACCAACTGTTGACGTTCCACACTCTTTAGGAACTTCTCATCATTGATGATGGCAAATTGTTCCTTCAATTGAAAAGCCTTCAGCTGCTCATCTAGCTTTACCACCAAGGGCTGCTGTTGCCAAAAGGGTTGAATGTGCAGCTCCTGGCATTGAGTCGTCGTCTGCACTGGAGTTAATTGACGCAACTCTCCCGCATAGATATAGCCACGCAGGAGACGTACCTTGGAGGTTTCTGCCATGAAGTTGACACTGTCCAAGTTGGCTTTATTATTATTGTTGCTGGGCGGCTGTCTGGGTGGGGCCTTCGAATTGTTGTTGTTGTTGTTGTTAACTGAAAGAAACAGACGGAAGAGAAAACAGAGCAAGATTAGCTTTTGCTAGCTACTAACTGCACCTTGATCCCTTCTCCAGCAGCCATGTGCCACATAAACTGTGAATCAGCAGCTTATCGCCAATGTGTGAGAGATTATTGATTAAGCTGCTTGAACTGCGTCTAAGCGGTTACATCATGTGCCTATCTCGTGCGGACTGCTCCCGTCATTGGATTTAACAAAGCGGGCAACTTAAACTAGTTGGGTTATGTACATTGTATGGTTATAATTACTACTACAATTTAAGCTACTTGAGGTCTGAGGGAAGGTAAATGCAGGAGCACAGTGGGATGATAGCTACTAAAAAAGTACAGAAAGTTAGGATAAATTTGCCAATTAAAAGGTATGCAAAACGGAGTAATACAATCTTAATTTAAAGAGATTTAAACAGGGAACGTTTGAACAAGGCTGCAAACCGTTCCCGAACCAAACCCTTAAAAAAGGGTGACATATAGTCTTAAGATTCTATGAATAAGTATAGAAGCTGGTTTAAGCCCCCAACCGAACATTCTGCAGAAATCTAAAACGAAAAACTATCTTAAAGATTGTATAAGCCATTTGGGAACTAAGACTGATTCGGTTTAGAGTTTCGTGTAGGTTTTAGTAAGACAAAGATCCACATAATAGTTTGACATATGATGTGATGGATGGATGTGATGTGTTTAGTATGATTTTTAAACTCGATTAACTGGTTATTCACAAAGCTGACACTCAAATTCCTGTAACTGTTTTAAATTCTTAAAATATGGGATTGCTTGACGCCAAATTTCTGGTTTTAGAGGCTTGTTCTATTCGGTATACACACCAAATATGGTCATTTCAGACCTGTTTTGAAATTTTTAAGCCCTCAAAAAGAATATACTTCATTGGTGCGAAAGTTATGGAAAATCTCATCAAACCAAAAGGACAAACCTTAACTGAAATCGCAACATCCTTTAGAGGAAAAATTTTAGAGCAAGTTATACAAGACCGAGAAAGCTAAGCTAACTTCGTCTGTGCCGAAGTTTTTATACCCTTGCAAGTGCTCGCTTAAATATTTTCAAAGAATACTCTTTTTCCCATTTTCCGACCGATCGTTCGTGTGGAAGCTATTCGATATAGTCATCCGATTTGGACAAAAACTTGTAGAATTATGTAAAAGCATGAGAAACAAACAAATACAAAATTGCAGGATGCTACCATTAAAAATTAAAAAGTTTTTCTAACTAAGACTGATTTTCAGACCTATCTTTCGTATGGCAGCTATACCATATAGTTGGCCGATTTTCATCAAACTTGGCAGAATTATAAAAAAACATAAAAAACCTACGATTACAAAGATTGGAGACGTTTCCATTGAAAAGAAAAAGCTTTTCTCACTAAAACTAGTTTTCCGACCAATTGTTCCTATGGGAGCTATGAGATATAGTCATCCGATCCGGTCGGTTTCGACATATTAGTAGTGTGCAGCCAAAAGAAGACTCTCTGCAAAATTTCAGCTCGATAGCTTTAGAACTGAGAGACTAGTTCGCGTAGAAACAGACAGACAGACAGACGGACGGACAAAGCTCAATCGACTCTGCTCGTCACCCTGATCAAGAATATATATAGTTTATGGGGTCGAAAATGAATATTTCTATGCGTTGCAAACTTCTGGGCAAAATTATAATACCCTTTGCCATCGAAGGGAAGCCTTGGAGGTTTGGTAGCAGGGAGTGGGGCATAGTTGTTGAAATACTCGACGTCAGAAAAAAGTCTTAGGCTATGCGTCAAGTCTGTGAACCGGATCTAATGCGGTTCAAAAGTGCTTCAGAAACATATCATATTGGAAATTGAATAGTTTTCTGATTAAAACCGGTTTAAAAGTTCAAAGTTTGATATTTTACTGATTTAGAATTGATTACAAAGTAAATTAAGAAATGTAGATTGGTAGCTAGAAAATAGCTATATAAACTTAGCCTATAAACTTGATATTTTGTCTGTAAGGTGATAATATGATGGATATTATGATATCGGTTTCGAAACGTTTCAAATATGGTTCAGAGCCATATTTCCGAAGCTATTTAAGCTAAGGCTATTGGTCTGCAGTTTGGTAGCATAAAGTTGGGGCTTAGCTTGGAATTTTACCAATTTAAAAAAAAAGTTTGCACGAGTTTATAAGAATAAAATTTTCATAACTCAAAGGACCCCAGCGACGCAAGGTATTTAGCTGGTTAATGAAATCAGAGATGCTTCCATCTGCCTAATACATAAATTTGCATGACTTTAGTTAAACTCTTTTACTGTAAAGTAACTTTAGAGTAAAACCTCAAAAATTTCGCACAAAACCTTGCTTCTTTTTTTAATCTTATAAAACTTTATACTCTTTTCTCCCCATTTTTATCTCTCAATTCCAGTTTAGGCCTTAGCAAAATTGGTAAATATTTGTATAACCTAAGGTTTGATTTCGGAACATGTTTTCGCATATAGTTCGAAACACAGTAAAAATGACTGAAATCCTGGTTCGAACCGGTTTTTAGCCCTGCTTCTAACTACCTTTTCTCAAATTTGAGAATCATTCTACCCTTTCCCCCTTCCATTCTACATTTTTGCTACGAAAATTCATTCAAAATCCCACTGTGCCCAGGCACAACACACACGCAAATACAAAAATTGGTGAGAACAAATTATTAAGCTGTGGCGATAACAGAAATAATAAAGGATTCTTGTAAAGGAAAACATAAAAAACACGAAACAAATTTGTTTGTTTTTGTTGTTGTTGTTGTTTGATTTGTTGTTGTTCTTGTTGCAAATGAAAATCGGTTATAATTGAATTCCAAATTATTTTTAAACAGAAAATGATGATGGGCAGCACTTGGATAACGGCAAATGTGTTCAGGAGAAGGCGTGGGCGGAGCGTGTTCAAGTTGTGGTTGTAGTTGTTGTTGTTGTTGGTGGCGTGTTGTTGTTGTTGCTGTAGCAATATCAGTTGCTGTGGTCCACACCCGAACCTTAGTCATATATATTCACCTGAAGAAGATGACTTGCTGTTGTTGTGGCTGGGAATTTCATCCTGTTTCTGGTTAGAATTGTTGTTGTTGTTGTTGTTATTATTGTTGTTGTTGTTGGCCAAAGACTTGGCCATGAGCAAACTAATCTTTAGGTAGAGACTACCCAAATGAACATCGCGACGTTTAATCGTAATGCATTTGCATTGCTCCAACAGCGAAGCCTCAATTAGTTGCTTGAGCTGCAATCGTCCCATGCCCAACATTTCGTTTAAACAAGTGCCTGGCTCGCGCCACCAGACGGTGAAATCAATATGGCCCAAAGCCTCAACATCCTCGTCAAATGGCAATCGTACCTCCCGCTGAGCCGTCTGGCCAAAGCGGGTGCATTGCGTCAGACTCTGAAACTTTTCCGATTCGAATTGCATGATGTGGAACATGGCATAGCGCGGCACTGATTTGATCAACTCCTCAGAGAGTTGACATTCCACTGTAAAAATGGGACGCACTTCACTCTGCAGCAGCTCCATGCGCTGCGTGCCCTCCGGCTGCAATGTCAAAGCCTCCAAGTGCAACTGCAAGGCGTTGCAGCGCTGAAAGATTTGGGGAGTGAACACCAAATCCTTAAGCTGCTTTTGCTGGAGTTCCTGCTCCTGCTGCCAGTGCTCCTGCTGCTGCTTCTTCATCAACTGCTGCTCTAGAGGCTCTGAGGCGGCAGCTGTGGCAAACAGCGCCACCAAATCCGCATCCAATTTCTTCATTACCTCCATTATCTCTGCTTTGTTGGTAGTGCCTGCAATGGAGGAGGAAAAGTTTTACTTAGTTTCGGTAATTCACATGTTGGTGTCTGTAGCGGAATTTACAATTTGCTATGGACTGGAAAAGTTGAACCGATCTCCACGACGTGGACTTGTGAAATGTGACATACAGGCCCAGGTTTGCGAAGCAAGCAAACTATAAGAGAGGCCGGCAGAGTATATTGTACATACAGACATATATCGTCGAGATGTCGAAATGCCGGCAGTTAATCGTGTTCTATGCTTTGCCTTAAATTTCCTCCCTCTTTCTCGCACGTGGTTGGAGTGAATCGCTCTCACTCTCTTTGGGTAGGCGGCAGATACCGAAGTGTGAATTCCCTTACGTAACAGCTGACAGACATGCTATGAAGTCCGTTTTCCATAGAGATAAGAACGTGGAGTCAACGGATCAGTTCTTTATCAGCGTTTTACAATTAAGTCGGGTATTCTTACAAGTTAGGCTTAGTGGCAGAAGTGAGAGCGAAACAAGGTATTCGTTCATGATCTGGGACGATCGTTGCTCTCGAAATTAACTTTCTTTTGGTTCTTGGTAAGATTTCAAAGAATAAGTAACCGAACCGCTTATTCCAGCTGGTGAACCAAACCGACTTCCTTACAGAAAAGCGGAACCGAGCCGAAAAGCACAAAATTTCAGATCGATATAATCTAGGTCTTCTGCAATTATCTCATCAATCTGCATTCTTTTCTGGAAAATTGATATTTGACTTGTTAGCCAGTTTTTTGTCATATAATATGATGACTAGAGAGTGTAAGATGCCATCATACGTACTCTTTTCTAGCCGACATTCACCGAATTCAAATGACAGTCCTTTGGGAACTTATAGATGGATTCTGCATATCTAACATCATAAGTTTTGGAAATTTTTCAAAGAATTTTAAAGATATTCAAATGGTTTGTAGGAATTCAATTTCGAAGGCCAAAGAAATGTGCCTTTATAAAACAGTTAGCTGCAAAAACCATGTAATGAACCGAACCGCCAGTTCCAGAGACTGTGTGAACCACTGAATCGAACCAGTACTTATTTTCGAATGGTTGACGTCCATTATATAAACAGCTTAAAGTTTGTAACCGACAGCATTTTTGTAGACCCTTGCAAAGGGCTTAAAGATTTCAGTTAAGGTAAAATTAAGGGCAATCCAAAAACAGAAATGAGTTTTTTTTAGATTTTCCGACTACCTTACCTTCAAAAGTTCGAAAATAAAACACAGATTGGAGGGCAAGTCGGAAGTTAATACTTAAGAAGGGATTTCAGGCTGGAGATTTGTCGAAATCAACAACGATCCTTGAACAGATATTCGAAATTGCCCACTTTTCGGACTGCCTTACCTTTAAAAGTCTGGGAAAAAATCACATGCCAAGCAGATTATAGCAAAATTCGGTACGTTATTCTTAAGTACAGGCTTTAAGGATTAAGATTCGGCAGAGTTGAAGGCAATCCTAGAACTAAAATGAGTTTTTAGCATTTTGCGAACTGCCTTAGTTAAAGGGAAGAGATTTTCTAAGAATATATAACAAATTGAACCAAACCGAAACCGCGGTTCGGTTGGCTTCAAAATCCATGTTATAAGCAGAATCTGCTGTTCAATAACTCTGGGCACTACTGAACCGAAGTGGTTCTTATGTCCGATCAGTTAAAAACGGCTCTAAGTTAGAAAACAAACTTTTTTTCTTTAATGGTAGCATTTTCTTACTTGGCATCCATTATTAAATCAGTTTATCAAAACGCAAACTTGCAAGGGTATTTCAACTTCGACACAGACGAAGTTAGCTTAGCCTTCTCGTTTTATCTTATCCATAGCCCTGTCAGCTTTTTTTTCATAACCTGTTAACGAAAGCAGACGATCCACCACAATGATGCATTATTAGCCTTACTGGATTACCACAATTGCTTAAGAGTCCAAAGTTCTTACACTTCTCTGTGTAAACATATTTAATATTTCTACATCAATTTCATATTTGTAAACACCGATTCGGTGAGTTTAACTGTCTTAAAACTTCAGCTTATGGGAACTTTGTCTCAAAATTCTATAGATGCAGGATTCTACTTCTTTGAACATATTTTTTGACTTAAGTTTCTTTCTTCATCAACATGCCCTGACTAAATGAAGAGCATCATAAGTGTGACTACACTTCTCTTCTCTCTTCTAGAGTTTTTTTTGTGTAGCATAAGAGCAAGCGAAACCAGATCTACATAAATTCAATTTTGGCATAAATAGCCAGCAATGGAAAAGTTCAGTGACGGAAGGAAATATAACTTAATTGAGGGTCGAAATGTTATCAAAAGGAATCCACAATTTCTGGCCTGGTAACGCGTTAAAATTGAATCAGTTGCGAGATGTTAGATAAGAGAAGGCGGTTCAATGACATAACGACAAAGTGTTAAGGTGTAAGGTTTTGGTTGGAGGGTAGGATTGTAGCCCTTATTCCGGCTAATTAAAACCCATAGAAATGTTTAAAAGTCTAAGCGTTAGACCACTATCAAGGCCAGGCTTGACGATATCGATTCAATGTTCTCGGTGCAACTAGAAAATAAAACACCAAACAGTAAATTTTATTCAAACAATTCCTCTCTCTCGCTCTGCGTGTCATAGTTTTGCCTGGTCTTAGGCTTCGACGACCCTCATAAAATTGAAGGCCACTCTATGGCTGAAAAGCTCAGACACAGCCGGCGAAAATTCACAAAAAAAATGTTTGCCAAATAAAAGCAGATAAAATGAAACGAAAACAAAAGCGCGAAACAATGAAAAGCATGGTAACATAAACCCAGATAAAGTTATGTGTCTCCCTGATTGAAGAGAAAGAGTGGAACAGGAGCGAATTTGGTTTGTTGCGGTTTCAGAGAGTAGGCACAATAGTTTCTGCAGTTGAAGTCCAACTTAGTGGAACCGCTAACTACTAAAGTAGAAAATGTTCCTTACTTTACTATTTTTTCGACTAATCGTTTCCAAGTCAAGTTCCATTCAAGGATTAAAGACTATTCTCCATGCTTCCGAAAGGTCCAGACGACTCCATTTAGTTTGGTTTGTGTGAAATAGGTTGCATTTAATTTCCTTGTGTAGCGAGTAACTTCTATCGAAGACTGTCAAATATGTAAGCATCGACTGTGTGGCCTTGGATTTTCTGTGTGTTTCAGCCCTGGGGTTCGATAAATTCTCGTTGATGCGAAAAGGCACTTCCGAAATCAGAAAAATCAGTATGGGTAAAGGAGTTCTGCTTTAAATTTTGGGCTGAGCTGATATATTTTAGCAAGGCTTTCGAACCAACATTATCATCACAATTCATCTTCAAATTAGGTTGCCACAATTTTTAGACAAATTAATTAGCTTTTAGTGTGCTTTAATTAAGTTTATCTATTCTTTGGAACAATAAAACCGAAGTGTTGAGCAATTTCGTTATAAATATGGTATGTATTAGCTATCGGTTTTTGATGACGATCTTTCTGGTACAACTCTACCCGAAAAGCCTCACATTTACCCTCGCCTCATTCGAGTCCGCCCCTGTTTAACCGTTAAATAATATTTATAACCGTCGCCCATGCGTCTGTCACTCTCTCTTTAGAAGTATTTTCTCCGTGATTGTGTGCATAAGTAAGTACATGTGTTTGATGTGCTTTTGCCCTGCACGTGCTTTTCTATATTCACACTATTTTTATCGCTCTTCCATTTGGGGATTTGCATTTGCGCCAATGAAGAGTTTTCGCCCTACTCAAAATGAATCGGTTTTTGGTATACCAAATGAATGAGTTGTTGGTCAGAGCTTGTGGACTATTTTGAGCATTTTGCAATTGTTGTTAATAAATTAAATTTGGCAATTTTATATTTGTGTTTGTCCGCGCGCTTACGTAAGAGTCAACAAACTGCTGACGATATGTTATTCTTTTTACATAGTATTTAGAAAAAACACAGAAATCAAATTTATAAATAAATATATTGAAAATGCCGCCGCCGCAGCAGTGGCAAACCAAAATAAAAACAGACGCGGTCGTTGAGATACTTGTGCTGACGCTAATGAACTCTGCAGAAGTATAAAAGTTAACCCACTAAAGCCAAAGGGAACTATTTAGAAAAATCGGAACCGATAAAAGTTTTATTTCACTAGCGACAGAAATTCCTAGGGATTCAGGATCGGAATGAGATTGATAATAAACCATTTTAAAACTTCAAAATAAATAATCAATTCCCATCTTAAAATTTGTCAGAGAACTGTACCGAACTGAACCGATTTTATTTGTGGTTTTCGGTTCGGTTCAGCAACTCGGAAAGGAAGCCGGAAGCCAGCTGAAATAAGCAGTTCGGTTCGGTTCAGAACCTGTTTGCATCCCTGTATTATAATAGTATCTTTTGTACAAAGTACGCGCCGCTTAACCATTTGGCCTACAATAGGTTAATGCAGCGCAAGAGAGTGGGAGAGCGAGAGCCAAACACTAAGAGAGCAAAGAAAACCGTTTGTTTTCGTACTCACCTGCAATAAGCTCGCCCGGCGGCTGCTGCTGCTGCTTAGCTTGCATTGTCAACTGACCTGGGGGGGGCGGCTCGGTGTTAACCAGCGAGGAAGCCGGCGCAGGAGCTGACTCGGCGAATAACATTTTGTATTGCAACTCGCAGGCCAGTCTCAGCTGCTGTTGCTGTTGCACTTGTTCAAACGTGGAACCGATCGCGAGGTGACGATATAAAGCATAAATTTCAATAGGTAAACGTTGGTGTGGGCACACAGACGCAGGAGCAGGAGTAGGATGTTGATGGGCGACGTCGTAGCCAGCGACAAACCGAATCGATACACAACACTCGCGTAAATGGTCTAAAAATAAGACAAGGCTCTCGCTATTGTGCAGATGATGATGCTGCTGCTGTTGACTTGACCTTTGCTTATGATTTCTATGTTTGCCCGTTAAAAGCTTTTCCGCACAGCTGATGCAGCTGCCTGCTGATGACGGCGAGCTTGAGTCGCAGGCGTGGGCGGGGTAGGTCCTGGCTTTGATCGATTTATCTGTTATGAAATTGATTTCGACATCGGAAGCAGGCACTTGATATGCATTTAGTTGTTTGCGATTGGTTTTCTTTGGCTCTTTTTGTTGCTGCTGCTCCTTTGGCGGCTCCTTTAGCATTATTATACATTTGCCATTTTTGTGCTGTCACACACACCGACACTTACACCCACACTTGCACTTTACTTCACTCACATACACACACTCTCAAAGGGCGAAAAGCGATGAGCAAGAGAGTGTGAAAGAATTTAGCGCGCCTGCAGAACTTAAGACAACAACAAAAACCACTTCTTTTTTGTCAAATCGAATTTTCCGTACACAAGGTTTTCCGTTGGAGGAAAAACTGATTATGCTGCAAAAAGCTTTTTGGTGCGGCTAAAGGAAGAATTAGAAAAGCCGAATTCTAAAAGCTTGCCGACAGAATACCTGGAAACAACAACACAGATGTTAGAGTGGCCAAACTGAGCCAAGGGCAAAATACTACATGCGCTATTAGGTATGACCATGTCATTAACAGTTCACTGTTAATTGTGTGCCAAATTTAAATAAAACTTTAATTACAAATTATCAGTAGTATATTTATGACATTCAGATGCGTTTCAATAAGGATAGGCATAATATACTCTTAAGCGTGACCGTTTGACTATGTTAGCTCAATTAACAGGAGGCGCGCAGGATAAAAAATTTAAAAGCACACATTCTCATCGACTTTTATTAATTCAACAATTTCCACTACAATTTTTAAGCAAACAAACGTAATTCCTCGCGTGCCTCAATGGATTTGGGTGGCGTTGGAGCCTCGAATTCACCCAATTCAGCATCATAGTACAAGGCTGCACGATAGGGACGCAGCTCCCAAGGCACCTGCTGTTCCATGGCGGTCAATTGTACACCCAAATCCTCAAGAGTGGGCACACCGGGCAACACCTTATCAGTGATGGCTTCGCGTTCAATACGATCGGGATGCAGACCACCCACAGGGGCACCCGGGCAAATAAAACTGGTCAATTTGGCTTTCAGAAGGAAAGTGGGATCCCAGCGCATGTCATAACGCTGATAGCCCCAGCGTTTTTGATCTTTGCGCATAAGGCGGTGGAACCAGTCGACAAGCTCGCTCAGCTGATAGCGTTTAGGTCTATAGGGAATGGGAAAGTCAGTTAGATTTGTATATAGAGTGTTTTCATTTGGCTCAGACTCACCCCACAGCCTGGTAAACGCGTCCAGCTGTATCGGGTTCCTTGGCAGCATTAATAATGGCCTGGGCCACATCCGACACAAACACCGGCTGCTTGACCGTGCGTTCTCCCTTATGCCACAGTGGCATCGAGCGGAACTGACGGCGCCAGATGTGGGCATAATAGCGCAAGAAGCGATCCTCAGAGCCATAGATATCAGCGGGTCGTATAATAGTTGCATCGGGGAAGGCCTCGCGCACCTGTAGCTCACCCTCGTATTTGCTCTTCAGCCACTGGCTACCACCCTTTACATACAACTGCTCCGGATTGGCCTCCACATTGAGGGAGGACAAGTGAATGAAGCGTTCGACGCCTGCAGCCCGGCAGATGCTGTAAGTTAAATAAGTCATTGCCGAAATCCATCACCTTCATCTTACCTGGCCAAACGTGCCGCTCCATTTACATGCACATCCTTGAACTTGAAGTTCTTCGTCTCATAGTCACGACCCACCAGATTAATCACCACATTCGAGTGCTTCACCGCCTCCCGTATGGATTTGGGATCCTCCAGATTGTAGAAATGGAACAGTACCTGACCCAAATCACCGCACACCTTCAAGCGAATGATTTCCGAATCATCGCCACGATATGGCAGAATCATTTGAGTGCCAGATTTGCCCAACTTATTGCACACATAGCGGCCCACAAAACCGGAGGCTCCAAAGACTGTGGCCACTATCCCATTGAAACTGCTGCGTCCACCAGTGCCGCGCTTCATGGCCGCCGGATTGGTGGTCTTGAGAGGACGAGGCGCATCCTCAGCCGTGGCATAGCCACGCAGGCACAGTACTCCCACTAGTCCACTGCCATGGTGTTCTGTGTGGGTCAAGAGAAGCAACAACAATAAAAAGTTGAATTACATAATATTTTCTTGCTGATTTTTTCCTCTTTTTGGGTTTTAAACTCACTGGCCAATTGCATGTTCCGGGTTAGAACTATGGCGGCCATTGTGTACCGGGCGTTTATAGTACTAAAAACTATTAATTATGCTCGTTTTCGTTTATAATCCAGATTTTTACGGCAGCAGCAAACCCAATATGTGTTAGAGATGGCATTTGGCTAGTGCGATAGCAATTCGATAGAGCTTATGGCATATCGATTTCAAATACGTCATTTGGTTACGTTGTGAAACTGGACAGTTTGAATTTGAATAAGCCGTTGGGCTTGTGGTTGTGATTAGAACAAATTGCAATCGCATATATCAGAAGAGTATCAATATTGTACTTAGACTATAAGGATAAGGCAGCTTGCCCTGGACAAACCCCTAATATGTTCATCTTCTGAAAAGTTAAATATTAAAATTAACATATACACATGTAACAGCCGAAAAATGCAATCATAGAGATAACAAGGGAAGGAGCCAATCACTTTTGCATACAGGTAGGAATGCATTATATATCAAGTTTGTTTCAGATTTGGAAAATTTGCCCCCCTCCCACTTTTAACCACAAAAAACCCGTCAGCTGACAGTCATTTGTATGAATTCGGAAATATGGTGTTGTTGTGGTATTAACCCCTATTTTGGTATCAAAAAGTGCCTCTTCCTTTCGAACTGGAACAGCTTGTTGACTGTTAACATTTTCACTTTTGAAACCATTAAATGATATGTTTTACCGTAACGTTTGCTCTTGCAACGTAATGGCAACGCTTGAAATTCCCAATGCCTTAACACTTTGGTGCTTATCTGTGTCTATTTATTTTTACTGCCTAACTTAAGGTCCCAGCGACAACAATGTTTCCTAGTACTAGCCATTCAACTAAATTACCAACCTGTTGAGTTTGCCATTTATCTTCAGCTGCGTGGTTTAATTGCAATTAAACCGTCTGGCAGAGGCACACAAATTCAATTTGTCATGGCTGTTTATAAACTCCATTGTAGCCACAAAACTGAAAAGTGAAAAACAGTGGCTGGCGTGTGGTCTAGGCGAAAAGTAAAATATTTTACAATACCGCCCTATGTTATCTTGAATAAACTAAGGCTCAAAAGTGCGTGCGATATGATAAGAATGAAATAACATAGAGATTAGCATATTGTTCAGGCATAAACTTGTCGACACATACGTATGTATGTGTATATGTGAGTGTAGAAATTGGCACATTTTTCCACCCACTAACGCCACCACCTGCACGCGCTCTCGCTGATAACGCACCACACGCACATCTCACTCACTCTCTCTCTCTCCCACGCTCGGTCGCTTCCAATTTAACGCTCACTTTCAATTTGCCGGCTGTACATCAATTTGTTGTGTTTTGGATCGCTCATTCGTGTTTGAGCCGCGTTAACGAAAACATCGTACGAAACGCCATCAGCAGCTCCATCGCAGACGCGTGTGAAACAATTTTGATTGAAAACTAAGAAAAGCCGAATTCAATCCGTGTGTGTGTGTGTTAATAATGCTATAAATAGATATCCAACAGCCATCAAAATAAATATATAAATAAATTTTCAAAATTTGTGTAAGCTACCACAAAGAGAAAAACTCTTATTTAGTGATAAGAACTAAAATATGTTTCTCTATCAAAAAACAAACAAATAAACGCACACCTTTCAATACATATACACAGACATACCCACATATATAGAAAGGATGACTGAACCATTTAGCAAGTGATTATTAGCAGAGACGCATCTGCTCGGCACCGAAAAAATGTGATTTGGCCAACAAAAAAAAAGAATGTACAAAAATTGGCATATAAAAATACATTTTTACTAAATTAATGCTAATTCAATCTGATGTCTGGACTTATTTTTAACTGTGAAAATATTATTCCGATTTGTTTTGTTTGCAAATGACTACCAGTACTACGCAAGCCTTGAAAATCGGTCAAAAGCCAGATAAAATATTCAAAACAATTGCTCATTAAATGTAATTTTGTTTAATAGCCATTTTACTCTTGGCCACAATATCAATTTGTTTAAATTTTATTTTAATGCTTGGCTTAACTTTAATCATTAAATTGGCCGCATTTTACCTTGCATCACGTTCTTTGTGCGGTGGGGCGGGGGGAGGTGAAAGTGCTTAAAGGATATCACGTAATCTGTGCTTAATAAAAAAAAAACAATACAAAGATTGAGTAATTAAACTACATACCTTTTTTTTGTTGTTTAATAATGTGAATTCATTTTGAGTGTGTGTCGAGGAATGTGCAGGTGCAGTTTTTAATGGCAGAGGTTTTAAGTTACTTTTCGTTTTAGTTTATTAATTTAAAAGCTTTAAAATTGGAGGAAAAGATTTCTGTCATCGCTTTGTGCTTAGTATTTTGAGTCATCCTGGCATTGCTCTCAATTCCACTTCCACAAAAATTTGGCGATTTTGTTCCCCAAATCTTATACTTTGGTTGATAGGCTGCAGACCCCTCAAATATTCTACATAAGGTTTGGTGCAAAGTCAGGTTCTAGTTTTTAACAGCGTTGAGCCCAACATTTTGGTTAAAACCTTGATTCGCAGCCTTAAAGGGGCAAAAGTATCTCAAATTATAGTATTCAAGTCTGGAAAACAACTCAAATCAACTAACAGAATAGAAAACTGACTGGCGGAAGTTAATAACCTCATTGTCTTTGGCTTAAGACGTGTCAAAGTCCATAATCGGGGGTTTTAGGGTGTTCTGATCTAATTTCTGCGCATAGAAAAAAAAGGGAAATTGAAAAATATACATTTTATTTGTGGATCATCCAACGGAGCTCAAAATCAGCCAAAGGTTATAAAAAATGCTCATCACTTGGTTAATTTTCATCTACGCTAGGTTATTCAAAGGATATTAAAGACATATCCAGTCTAAATATACCTTTTTTTCTGTCTTGTGGAGGAGGGAAATGTGTAGAACTAAACCAATGATCTTATGCGGTTTTTGTGTGCTAGCTATTAGTTTCTGGGAATATTTTTCCAGTAGGAGGGTGAGGAATCCGACTTATTGATGGGGAAGGGGGTAAAATCTAAAATTAATTAAATGGGGTATAATTTTATTGGTTTTTTTTGCGAAAGATACAGATTTCGTACAAATTCCCACAAAATAGTTGAGTATGGGGTACTCCTAAAACTATGCCGATTTGGACAATTTGTGGTACAGGCTAGTCTTATCTGACTAGCCTGCCCGAATTTCATTAAAATGGAACCGCTTTGAGATGTAGCTGCCATTCAAAGTGAACTATAAACAAATGAAATCAGTAAATTACAAAGTTTTTATTTAGCAGAGGACAAAAGAAGACAACGGTCAAAGATCCAAAGTATTAAGAAATGTCAGTACCAGCCGGTACTTCATTTTCCCGATCCAGAAAAGATAAAAAAGTGTTTTATTTTTTTTCATTCCCACTCAATGCTCCTGGATTACATGTATGGTACAGACCCACATCTCCCCTAGTTTGGAAAATAGATCGTTCCTACATATTCACGCATATTTAGTAATCAGTATTGCTTATATACAAAGATACTGATTGTTAAAGATCGCATGAGCGATAGTCGAGTAATAAAGAAAAAAACGAAATAACAAATTAAAAATGTATACATCAAAAGCTGTATCTATTGTAACACTGATCGATGAACCTATCTTTTTTTAAAAACCCCGGTTTGAGGCCCTAATTCACACCCCTTAACTCTTTGTGTGATAAATACAAACTTTGGAATATTCCGAGGAGGTGTTTTATTCGGGCTTGAACGACTTTCTTAGTTGTTTCTTAGCGGACCATTGTTTATTAAACTGTCAAAGCAACGCAGCAAAGAAAGCTTCTCATTTCTAGCCTCATTCATATAACAATTCTTAATTGTTAATTGTTAATAACCACAAAAATAATGCAAATATTGACTGTTGTTTACCTCCATCCATCTAAGGTGTAGCTATCGATTTTTTTTACTATGTGAAATCAAAAATTCCGCAGGCATAATAAACCAAATGCGACCTTGTCAAAGTGTTCCAAATGGTCAAAAAAAATAAAAAATATATATAAAAAGTTAGAGGGTAAACAGGCCAGGGACCCTTCTTAGAAACACATTTGAAAATCGAAAAAAATAATTTACCAAAATTAAATTTGTATGCAGGAAATGATTTTAAAATAAAAACAATAACAAAACAAACAAAAAACTGGCTTAAAAAAAGTTAATCAAAAAGACACAACAAAACCCAAATGTGATTGGACTTATTGAGTTGCTGAAATGTTTGCCTTTGGATTTCAAATTGATGAAGTGAATCGTTGCATTGAACTAATTGACAATTAAAGTGTCAACAATTCGGGTAGAGATTTATGAAGTGGATTTGCAATCGTAAAACTGAAAAGCCGGATTGGTTTATGAGAGAGTGAATCATGGCGCATTGTTGGAACTTATTTTTTCTTTAGGAAATTTATCAAATTGAACAATATGATGGAAATGAAACTAGGAAGAAGTATGTAAAAAGCTAAGCTAAAACCTATATAAAAGAGTATCTTTAAAATGAATAACCTGATAGCCGATTCTAGACTTTCAGTTCGTTGTTCAAAGAACTTTTCAGCTTGTACTCTCTGCCTGTTATCTTGACCTAGTTTATACAAATCTGAAGAATAGTCTTCTACTTATGTTTGCTCAGCAAAGCATTATCATCACATATCAAAGTAATCCCTGGTACACATACGAGTATATCAACCCCCAAGGCGGCAATTTAGCTGTCTCTTGTCTGGCTTATCTTTTGTTATCACTTCAAATCCACACAAACCCGCAGGGACACTTCAAAACGCGTTCTCCTATCCATATGTAAATGAAATCTAATTGAGGAAATGAACGTTTACCGACTGTCAAATGGAACATCATACAGATGTGGTCGCACACTTAATTTAGATAGATAGTGGCCAGTATATAGTATAGATATATGTACAATGTACATACATACTATGTCCAACTGTTGCTACCTGTGTGCCCATTATCTGCGCTAATTTCGGTTTCTATTACTATGCGAGCCCCTGGGGCGCCATTTGACGCTTTGTGTTTACGTTTTGTAATTGCAATTGTTAAGAATTTTGATTAAAATCCAAATCTGTTTAGACACCCACGTGTGACAGTTGGAAATGCTAGGCAAGCAATTGAATTGGTTGCATCATTAGCATAGAGAGAGAGATATATGAGATGGGCAAGTCATTTGTACGTAGCATGCCAAATGGATTGGAAGATTGGATATCAGTGATTGAATAATAAACATAAGTCGTGTGGAACTGTCCAGAGGGGGGTCTCTAATAAAGAGATGGCACTTTGAAATGGGTTCTACATACGTGAAGAACTGGGTTTAGCGTGTTTTCCCGACTATAAAATATTGAAAAATTCTGTATGAAAGGTCCTTATAAAATTGTCATAAAATGACTGTTTGCTTTAGATTTAAGTTGAGTAGTTTAGTTGAGTACTTACTCATATTAACCTGATCTCACAACTAGGTATCGTAAAACAAGAAAGAAAGTCGGTCAAGCCCGACTATAACATACTCTGTACCAAGAAAATTTGTCTTTTGATCATAACTCGAAAACCGTTCATCCGATATTCTTCATTTCTTTGGCGGATCGATAAGTTATCCTAATAACTAAATATGTCCAGAAGGAACAAGCCATCTATCTTCAAAACTGTGGGAGATATGACGTTTTTTCTAAATTGCGGGGGCGGGAGGGGGCGTGGCCAAAATTGAAAATAAACTTGATCTGCCTGCAGACATAAGAAGCATATGTCCCATACATGTCAAACCTCTATCTCTTACCATCTCTGAGATCTGTGCGTTCATACGGACAGACAGACAGACGGACAGATGGACAGACGGACATGGCTATATCGACTCGGCTGTTGATGCTGATCAAGAATATATATTCTTTATGGGGTCGCAGATGCTTCCTTCTGGATGTTACATACTTTTGCACAAACTTATAATACTCTATGTACCTACGGTACAGAGTATAATAACAAAAAAGGTTATTTAGCAATTTAAAGTCGAGTTTCTAAGCCAATGCTTAACTATATTACAAAAAAAACACATGAAAATCCGAATTTATATACCTTTTATATAGTTGTCAAACGAGTTAAGTAGTTTATTGCTTTCGTGTGTCAAAATTCTGAGTGCTTAAAAGATATATGATGTGATTTTGGAGCCAACTGTGCACTGTTATTTTCTTACTTGGGAACCCCAAGTACTTTGGTATGTAAGAACCGTCAGTTGATAGCAAAGTCTACTGATGATAAAATAGGTAGGTTCTTGAAAAAACATACTGACCAGGGGTCTACCTCAAGCTAAAACTATAAATTAACAGTTATACATCGAACGGGATAGAATTCATACCCTTTTTCGCTTAAATTTTCAAATATGTTTTGTTTTTGAAAGTACTTAAATTAAGTAAGAAAGAAGAATTATTTTAAACGCATTCTGTTCTTAAAATTCCCAACTGCTGCTAACACTTCGGTTATGAAGTAATGGTAGACTTCTGACCTTGGTAATTGGTAAATGCATGGCCCTTTGATGTGTCCAAACATCTTTGGCTTAATACAGACACCTTGTTTTAAGAACATATTGGAAATACCTTTAGAATTTGACGGCCTCAAGCCTAGAACCTTTTTGTACTTGATTGAAGTGCTCTTTTACAATATTCCTAGAGCGTTTTTTGGATTGACGTTAGCATTAAACGGTCTTTAAGAAAGAATATTTTGCACTAGTTTTAAGAGTCAACTTAAGACCATTAAAGTTTCAGTTTCTCTTTAAAAAGTTTTTTAAAAAGTTCGGTTATTTAGTATATAAATACGAATGGCAAAAAGTCTTACTTCAAAGAATCATTTTGTATTTGAACCAAGTATTATTGTACTTATCGTACTATTGATACCTTACAAGGCTCTTGAATTGTTTTCCGGGTGTAGTTTTTTTATTAGGAATATTCCAAAAGTTTTCTGAGAACTACAGAAAGGTGGAAAAAGTAAAACCTTTAAAAAATATATATTTTTTTGACATTTCCTAAGAATGAAGTCATTTATCTCAAAGAAATTGGTTAGTTTGCATAAAATATAGCATTGTTTATTAATAATCAGTGTCATCTCCAATGAACAGCTAAGTTGAGCAAAGCTATCAGCCGTGAATGTCAACAAAAAGGCCCTTGACAAAGGGAACTATAAACCTGTTTACATTAATTTTTCAAATAAAGTTGAACCTTTGGAACTGAGCTGAATAAGGAACTTATTAGTTATCCCAACCGACCCAAAATCCACCAAACTCCCATTCAAATTGGATTATTTTTGAGTCGAAATCGAAGTGTAGAACACATGGGACTATTTTTATATTCGAGTTCTGGTTGATTGCTGGCCTAGAAATACTTACACAAATAGGTAATAAGGCGCATTTTAGAATGTCGTAAACATTGTAATAATCTGCTTGGTTTATCCACCCAAAGAAAAACAATTAAACACTGTAATTACCCACGTAGTTGAGCATTTAACAATTACCAATGGCCAACCGAAAAAGGGTTAACCTTGGGATAACCATGCTGACAGCTGGGCCTGGTCACGTAATGTTACATCAATGTCACCAGGCATCGTATTGTATCGTATCGATAAGTTAATCATCGTCAGGTAAGGCAAATCATGTTCATTTGCATGCCAAACCAGGTAACCCAGGGCACATGCAAACGGCATGTGTGAATCCTAAATGGGAAATGTGCAGTTCAACCAACCCATATGATACAGAGTTCAACTTGACCTGCTTTAAGGGTGGCGTCATAAGCAATTGAAAGGTGCAAAAAAGGGAAATTTTCAAGCAGTTTTTATGTTTTTATCAGCAAAAAGTATTTAGGTTTTGGTAATTTAAATTTTGGAGAATTCCAAGAAGTGTTTGCACTTTCGGCGCTGATGTTTCTATAAGTAAAAAGTATATGAAAGGTTATCTTTCTTTTTGTTCCTTCATATATTCCTCTTTTAATAAATCTTAATTTAATATTTTATGTATTTTGTTCTAAAGCCACAAGTTGCCTATACATTTTATAATTTAGCGATTCAGGCAAAAAAGTTAACACATTTTGTTGAATTTATTATGTGCTAAATTAGACAGCAGTTGACTTAAGTAAAAGGGTAAAGAAATTTTGCGCTCCACTACGTATAAATATAGCAGTTAACATAAATAAACTGTTTAGTAATCGCTTTAGCAATATCTTAGTTGAATAATGGAAAAGGTTTTCAATCAATTTTATTAAGAACATTCATTGTTATGTCATTATTATTTAAAATTATATGCCGAATTTCTTTACTTTTGATCAGATCAAACAATTCCTTGTAAATGTGCTTATTCTTAAGGCTCTTTATAATAAATTGTTATATACAAATGAATCTTTTTGCTTACATTTGTGTGGGAAAAACCCTTTATTCTTTCAATATCGAATTAATTGCTATGTGGCGGAACTATGCAAATTCGTAATTATGCAAATTAGTTTTTCGATTGTCTCAGTGTTTCTTGTAATAAATAACTTATTAAACTAAGTCCATTATAAGCTTTAAAACTCGAGATGATGCTTTTGACAAAGAAATTATTTTCGCCAAACTTAAATTTTAAAAAATTTCTAACCAATGTTACGCCTGATGTTTGAAAGGTTTTGTCAAAGTGTTCATAGGCCTCTTTCTTTAGTAAATCATGCAATTAACTTTGGAACCAAGTTTCTTAAATAATAAATTTATTTATCGCTTGCGATTTATCTATTTTACGGACATTAAACGTCTTTCTAGAACTTTTAACAAGACTCTACCAAATTTATGTGGAGAATATCAAGTCTTTCGAGTCAATATTGACAATTTTACATTAAAATATAGAGAACTTCGTACTTGAATCACGAATGTTTATTGTCAGTATTTCGATAAGAAAGAAAATAATAGATCTAGGAGTGAAGTTCTTAAGCAAAATATAAATTTTTGATCCCTTTTCCTATCTCAAAGAGCTTGAATACTTGAACCAAGTACGCAACATTCTCAAATCAATGTCAAATACCACAAAAGTTCGTTCTTGCATGAAGAGCTCATCAGTTTTAACAATAAGATCGCTCCCTCATGAGTCAAGAGCTTCCAGATTAAAGAATAATTATAAATAATCAAAAAAGAGTTCAAAAACTGTTGATATTTCTTTTTTTTTGTGGAATTGGGGCCGATTTCTAATCTTCTACGTAGAGCTACAAATAACAGAGCAAAATCTATGTTAATCTGACACATAGCAGCCATGTAGAAGATGTGAAATCGGCGCTTATTTTATTAAAAGGAATAGTCAAAATGTCACACCCAACATTTGGAAGATCATTTTATTAAAAATCACCTTGATGAGTAGATCTTAAGCCCTTTTAATGATAAAGTGGAGAAAATCATTATGCTCTTATAAGAGAAGACTTAAAAATGACTCCTCCATATGCTTAAAATGAGATATATTATAATACGACTCAAAAATGAATCGAAACTGATCAAAAGAATGGCTTAAAAAAGACGTTTCAAGAAGAATTGCGAATAGGTTACCATTTTCTTATATGCAATGAAAAGAAGTTTCGAAAATGACTCATGCATATGCTAAAAATGTGATTCATTGAAGTACAACTCAAAAAGGCTCGATAATGAGTCGAATATGAATCTTAACTGATCAGAAGAACGGGTTATAAACGACTTCTCAAGAAGAGAGGCGGCTAAGTATCACTTATGACATAAGTAACACTTATGATCACAAAGCAAAACGCGCTTGGGACTATTTTAAACAAACCGAGGACTCGAAAAACACTTGAATTTTATCTACAATTTCATTGAAAGTTGGCTGGGATGTAGCCAGTAGTCAGCCGGCTAGAGGAAATAGTTGTCCCACCTAACCCTCTCCCATATAAAGAGAAAGAGAGTGGGCTCAACGCTATTCTCTCAATTGGCTTGCGCATCTCTCTTAGCTTTTTTAGCTCACTCCCCTTGCCTAAAAGCTCCATGCTGAGAACGAATATAGCTCGATTTTAAGAGCGAAATTCTTAGAAATTTTAAGAACGAATAGATACTTTTTCAGGGGATTTCATACTTAAGTTTTATGCTCCTCTTTTTCCTGGGTGTATGTTTCTTGAGCTTGAACTTATCTTCAGAACATCCACAATTCTTGGAATTATGCGAAGATTTAAGGATTCTATTTGGCTTGTCAAACTTTGAGGCATCAATGCACAGATTCAAACTTTAAGCTGGACATTTTCTTTTAAAGTATTTCTCTAAGCACTAGACAAGATATTGTAAGTGTGCCTAAAGTGGTTAGTCAGTAGTTTCTTTCCATTTGCAATCTATAATACATATTTCCATATTTATAAATAATATATTTAGAAATTTAGTAAATGTTTCGCTTTAAAGATGTCTGTTAATGTGCCTTAAACTTATGCATAGATTACCTTTAATGTAGCATACATCGAACATCAAAAATCATACATCAAAAATCATCCACAATAACTTATTAGTAAAAAATAGTTTGCAGGAAAGTTATCGTGTTGATTTTCAATGACAGTTTGAGTTGTGTATTCATCATGTTGTTTATCAGATTGCACATTACAATAGTTCATTATAATAATCGAACTAGATCCATCGATATCCTGTCATCGATTTGTGCTGGCGAACAAGACCATTGTTTTTGTCTTGAAACCCATTTAAAATTCATTTTTTTGTATACAAATTATCAAGTATTCAATTGAACTAGTGACAACATCAGTTGACTTAAATATAAAAGTGACAGTTCCACTTCAAAAATATGCCAATCCTGCACTATTTCAATAAACTAAAACAATTAAATATCTAGGTCTATAGCTGCATAGCTCATTAATCTGCTGTCAATTGCTTGAACACATAAAGATCGTTGACAATTCACACCATTTGCTCTCCCAACTAATTTGCGCTCCCTTTTTCCTCTATTCCAGCCAACATGCCCGTTAAAGATCTCCTGCAGCGTTGTCAGCCCATACCCCTATATGTGGTACTGGTGCTGTCCATTTGCTATTTCCTACTCCAAATGGTCTTCAGTCACATAACCCACGCATTGACTTTGCTAATGTCGTCCTATCACATGTTGTGCAACATTTTTGCACTTGCCGGTTGCATTTTGACAATTAAGGTAAGTGGAGCAACAAGTTTGGGCCGATTGTCGCGTGCTCGATGTTGATAAAAAAGAAACCAGATATTAATTACCCTCCTCCCCTGGTCGGGGGTGCATTGAACTTTTTGTGCATTCCAAAATTTTTGAGATTTTGTTTTGAAAACTGGTTGCGCCGAGCGGTGGCTGCTGCAGATGATTGTTAATTTATGACACTGAGATATGATATGGATTCGTTTTTGGGGTCTGTCCCATCTTATCGAATTCGAAACGGACTAATGCCTGTTGTTAACAGTTTGTTATGGGATCAGATAAGAGATAGCGATTATATAAGGTCGTTTGTTAACAGCTTGTTTAGTTAGCCAGATTGCGGCATTGGCCACCATGGATTAACTATGACAAATTTAAAACATGGTTTTTCACATGCAAATCTTCCATAACGAGCCACTTAAAATATGGTTTTTATTTTGATTATTGTGCGTTGATCGGGGAATGGGAAAGCGTGCCAAGCACGTTTCGCAAAAGACAAAGCCAAAATAGCAAATCAGCAAATCGAATGTAAAGCAGCCAAAAATATGTATAGCTGGGCCCCAAAAACCACAACCACAGACAGGCGTAGGCTTTGTGAGTTGGTCAGGTGGAGAGCCAGCCGCCTCAGCCACTGCCAGAGTTTATATAATCCAAAATCCAAAAAGAGTGTTCGTTGACTGAGCCAAGCGAAGCGTTAAAATAGTTGGCAACCATTTGGTGACGCTATTGTTTCTGATGGCAAGGCAACTGAGTGGATCATTTTTGTTTCTAGAAAGCATGACGTTCAATGGATTTGGTACAATGGATAATTAGCAGAGATAAAGTAAGTTTATTTTAGATTTGTGTGAATTAAAAATGCCATAACAACATTTTGAGGCATGCTTTTAGGTGTGAAATCCAATCTAACTGGATTTGAAATTATCAGAGTAAATTCTAAATATAGGGGTGAAAATCAGGCAACAGAAATAAAGTCATGCGTGTCGTGCTATGTTAGATATGCCATTCGTGTTAGAGTCGTGTCGTGTCGTGAAAATATTCCACACGCGCCCATCTCTAGTTCTGACATATTCTCATCTTACTCGGAGATTATAAAAGAAAGCCAAATGAAAATTTTACCCATTATAGAACACTATTTATAACAATAATGAAGTTACTTAATGATTCTACACTCAAAAAAAGAGAAACCTAGAACTAAGGTTAGGAAGTTTCGAAAAAAATAAACTACGATTTAACAA
The DNA here is from genome assembly GCA_035044985.1 of Lordiphosa fenestrarum. Classification (NCBI taxonomy): domain Eukaryota; kingdom Metazoa; phylum Arthropoda; class Insecta; order Diptera; family Drosophilidae; genus Lordiphosa; species Lordiphosa fenestrarum. The sequence goes on along the minus strand of JAWNNO010002555.1, from coordinate 265,470 downwards.
GAAAGGCATTTACTTACCCAAAAGCTTAGAATATGACCTAAAAGTTACAGTTTTAGCCTGTTTTCTTTTAACTAATTGTAAGATCGCTATTCCCAAACGTTCGTAGTGAAAGTTTAAGCTTGAATTGAAAGTTGATATGTAAAATCAGCAAAAGACTAAAATACTTTTTAAAATGCCTTAAATAAAACAAATATCAACACTTGTCGTGGTACTAGAACTTCCGACTTGCACGTTCTAAGGTGACGTTCTACCATCTGCACCTCGGGGCTTTTCGCAAGCTAAGAACTTAACAAATGTCTGGGTTCTTAACGGTAATATGTAACCTCGTTAGGCTAAGACGAGATATCTTTGAGATGTCTTTGAGAGTTAGTTCGATTCCCAGCAAAGGAAACTTTAAGAACACAAATAAGTATATAAGACATAAAAGTGAATGTTTGTTTATGTATTTGTGCCTTAATGGGCGTCTTAACCGATTTTTATGAAATTTTGAGAACAATTTTGAACTACATCTTAAGTCTGTGAACCGGTTCGAAAGCGGTTAGAAACGGTTCCAAAGTTATTTAAGGCTGTAGGTAATATGGAGGTGGATATTTTACTGATTCAGAACCGGCTTCGAGACAGTTCAAGAGTCAGGATTAGAGCCACATCTCAAAAGTTATTGAAGCTTCGAACTTGAAGTTAGGTCTATTGGTTGATTTGAAGTGGGATGTTCAAAAATAAGCCAGAAATTCGGTCTATATATTGATAATATGGAGTTGGTAGTTACATACACACTCCTGACCAACTCCTATAGTTGTCCATCCCATTATTGATATTTTACTAACATCTTTCTATTGTTTTTTTTCCCACTTCCCCAGCAGCACAGCAAACAGACACAAACAGAAGATCATCACACCCCGCCACGACGACACCTCTCCTCCGATGGAGTGGTGGTCAATCTCAGTGAAACTGAGGAACAGAAGTTGGCCAAACGCGAGTGTCGTGAACAGAAGTTACGCAACACCTTTGGTTGGGCCAGAATCGATATACTCACCATGCTTATCGTATTCATCATACTGGCCTCCCTATCCTTCTCCTTGGTGGTAGAAGCCCTACAGACTTTGGTGCACATCGATCATCAGGATACAATGCATTTACCCATACCCGTCATGATGTTGGGCTGTGTGGGTTTGATCTTGAATGGAGTCACTTATCTGCTGATTGGTGGTTATACGTTGCATCAGGGAAGTTTTCTGCACTTAACACCGGGTGGAAATGTTGTGCTTGAACGTTCCATGTGTAGTAATACGGATTTGTCGCTGAAACCCATGCAACGACAATTGAGTAAATCACGCAATGATCGCCAGCTAAGGGAGGAGCTGGAGGCCGAGGTGGGCAATGTGTATTTTGCCACCAAGCGTCAGGGAGCGGTGGAAATGCTAAGAGATGTCTCCAGTACCTTATTTGTGATTGTCTGCGCGGCCATAGTGTATGTGGCCGATGATGAGCAGCATACGGCGAAGTTTATAGATCCGGTGCTATCCATATTCTCGTGTGTGCTGCTGCTGTCGCTGAGTTATCCGTACAGTGAGTATCTGATATTTGCAAATACAAATACCCCAAGATTTCTCCTTTTTAAGATATGTCACTAATAGAGCTTAGGCACTATCAGTTAAGTCCATTTGTTCTGTGTTGAGATAAGATTTTTGGGTCTGAGTTAAAAATAACTCTAGCTTAGACCAAACATTTAATGTGATGAGCAGCTTTGGAAGCTCTTTTGACATCTATTTTGATCTGCTTCCTTCTTTTTAGAAGCTGGGAAGGCGAGAAGAATTTTAGATCTCTCTTTTAGATCTTTTACTAATCCAGCCACACCCTTCTATATTTTCCAGTGAAAGAATCCTGCCTCATACTTCTGCAAACCATACCCGGCTCCATAGATCTAGAGATTTTCGAGCGTACTCTGGTTAGCAAATTCCCCGAAATCGTGAGCTATCATGATCTGCACATCTGGCAACTGGCTGCCCATCGTTATGTGGCCACCATACACATACAGTTCCAGAATCCCAAATTGTATTTGAAGATAATTGAGCAAGTGCGCAATTACTTCCAAGAACAGGGTATAGGCGCCGTGACCATACAACCAGAGTTTTATCCCTCGACGAATAAGAATGCATCAGCTTCGTTGGAATGCCTGATGCAGTGTCAGGCCGCCGAGTGTATTGAAAAAGTATGCTGCCGAGATTCACGCACAGATTTGAGGGAGATCAGCGATTGTCCCGATGGTGGCGGTGAGGCCAGCAAACCTGCGGCTGGCAAGAGTAAATCCAAATCCTGTGCAGAGCTGAGTGCTGTCGTGGTGGAGAAGCCGCAGGAGTTGAGTGCGGCACAATTGATGAAGGGTGAATCCAAATCCAATCCAGCCCTGCCGGTCCAAGCTTGAGCGTGATCCTGCCGACGATTTTAGTTAGTTTCTAAGCCCTAACTTAGTTCTATAGACTTAGGGACTAAAGCCATACAATTGTTTAGACGCTTAATTTGGTTAAGTTAGATTTAGGACAATTTATAAGTAAATTTATTTTAATAACATTATAAAATATACATTGTTTTAGCAACCTACATAAATTTATTTGTATAAAAATATCTTAAGGGTACGCCACACATCCAAGATATGTAAGTACAGTCAACAGTCGCTTACCAACCACTTCAATAGGATCCACTCTCAGTTACATAAACAACAGATAAGGCAATTATTGATTCATTTGGTGCCGTTTCCGCCACCCAAAAGATACTCCAGCGTGAAAAGGCGTATAATCAATGCCAAATTGTCAGTGGTGGCATAATCGATCACACTTTCATTATCGTCCGAGGTGTGCCAGACGCTCGGAAAGGGTACTGGTATCAAGTGTAGAATGGGTACATTTCTTCTCATGAACGGTATATGATCATCTTCGATGTACGTGTTGCGCATGGCCTGAGCTTGAAAGTATTGTGTCGGATCCCGTGTGGGTGCCACACCACTCGACACATATCGCTCCATTAAGCCGTTTTGGGCCAAGCGCTGTTCCAGCGCCAGCAAACGCATATACCACACTTCCGTTTCAGGAAAGAAGCTATAGAAGGCCGGATCAGGTGCTCCCAGCAAGTCTAATAACACCAACATATCGATGCCATCCAATTTGCCATCCTCATGCCATTTCTTAGCCAAATGCCTGGCTCCATATATGGAATCTTTGGGTCCCCATTCATCGAACGCTTCCTCGCCATCAAAGAACAGCAACATGAGACTCACTTTCGACTTCCGCAGAGGTTCTAGCTGTTTCTGCAGTACTTTAGCCAGATTTAGCATCATGGCACAAGGCACAGCCGAGTCGGTGGCTCCCAGAAATTCCTTATCCGGCATGTATTTGCTATCATAGTGACAGGCCAAGATCAAATTGCGCTCTGCCTTGGGATTGAGTCTGGCTATAATATTATGAAAATGCAAGGCTCCCACTATGGGTGCCGTGTCATGGAAACTGTCCATCTCCACATGCCAGTCCAGCTCCCTTAAACTCCGTGCTATATATTGCCTGACCACGGTGTGATTCCCCGTGCCCACCACACGGGGTATCAGTATATTTCGTATGGCTTCACGTAAGTGTTGCTTATCCGACAGATTGCTAAACTCCAGAAATTGATTTTCACTCAGCTCACTGGGATTGTAGGAGGTCTGCAAAATAAAAGAGGAAAAGTATTAACATAACAAAATTGACGGAATAATTCCGGTCTTAAACCTGCTTGCGTCCCACTAAATAATCGGTATCTGTCACTGACCGGACACCGGTCATTAATGTGGCTATTAAAGCCGCCTGCATGCAGACTGACCACATATTCTGTGGTAAGGGCCAACATCTATGCAGCTTATGGATCAGCATACTGTTGCTGCTGCTGCTGGTAAGTACGTGGCCAGAGTGGGTGGCAATGCCAATGCGGGGTTGCAGGTGTCTGTGGTTGTGTAAACAGGTGGTTCCAAACTGTTTCAGTTGGCGATTTAGCGTGACGCGTCCGACGTGTCGGATGGGTCTATTTACACTACACGAAGAATTTAACATTCTAAGGTGCTAGGCTACAGTAGCGAAACGGCGGGGGAGTCGAACAACAAAAACAATAGCGAATAAGAATGGAACACAGCTGTTGGCCCGCAATAGGTGGCAACGCCATACAACATGATTAGGGTCAGTCAAGCAACAGATAAGAGAGGTGGTGAACAGCGGCATTTTGGTTACATTTTCAAACCATTTATCATTTACAAAAATGAACCTTTAGATAGATTACTTAAGCTGAAATTTTTACTAAAACTAACTACAGTTGTTCAGTTTTACTATCTAGCGGTTAAATATTCAAACCAACTGCTTGACTACCCCTACTAAAGAATTAGGTGGCAGCACCATTCCGATTGTCATTCACCAAAATAACGTACAACAAAAACACAAAACTTTGCTGGCCCTTATAACGGTAACAGTTTTTATTTTGACTACTTAAACCTATAATGCGTATTTAGGATATATATGCTGCCCACCTTCTGTATATCCCTCAGTTCAAAGCAGACGCCCAAATTATAGATTTTCTGTATTGGCTTGGGCCACACTTTCTTCATCGATTCCAGCCAGGAGTGATTTCGTATCCATGACTGAGCACATTTGAATAAACCACGCATATTTAACTTATTTATGTCTTTTTTTTAAATACAAATTATACACACAAAAACACCAGACAGCCAGGAGAGATAAATTGTTGGTGCTATCGAGAATTATGCAACGGAACCGATTACATATTTACATGTACAGATGTTATTTCGACAACAGCTCCTTCCCCTCTCTCTCTCTCTCCTTCAGATCTATGTACAATGGTGAAACATGAACTTAACAGCATAATCGGAAATGTTTAACAAGCGCGAACTAATCTTGTTTCTTTGATCCTGGCGCACCAAAGTAGGCACGATAAATATACAGCCCTAAAGCCAAATGCAGTGCCACCACTGCTCCAGCGGCCGAGGCTATGTTCACGTTCATCTCAGTCATGCTTAAGAAACTATCCAAAACGAAGCCCTTGAGCGCAAAGAAAGTCACCACCGGCAGAAATACTATGAGTAGGCAGTAGAAGAGCACTGTCTTGAAGGAACTGTAGTCCTGGGAATCCTGAAACGAGAAGAAGTGTAAAGTTGCCGGCTGGGCGATTTGGGACACGTTTACCTGTGAGCGTTGCTGGGACTCCCTCAGAGCAGCGGTGCTGGTGCTACCACCGTTTCCATTGCCGCCACTGGCTTTCTTGTTCTTGATCGTCATTTTGCTAGGCTATTTGAATTTAATACACGTTTCTATTGAAATATTTTCATAAATGTATTTGTTCTCTCCTTTTGCTTTGACATGCCCATTCGTTGTTATCGACAATCACATGATAGGCTGACATATTCGATTGTTGCTAGATTCGATTGTTAGATTAAATGAGAGTCATGCAGCCCTTAGAACTGACTTCTTTTTGGCACACAAAACAAATACTGGTCGCAGTGACCAGTTACCAATTCACATCCTAGCTGGTCGAATGTTTGCTGGAGTCATAAAACGATATAATAGGCTATTCACACTGAGCACATCTAACATCCAACATCCAAAATCATGAGTCGTAAAAATGGGCCCGTACAAACTATGTCATGTTCGTGGCTTATTTCTATAAGATACTGATCCACTTAGTAATTTAACGAAACAAAAATTTTAAAATGCTGGCATAGCAAATAGTTATTAAGCATTTAACTTAGGATGTGGGTTTGTCACATAAAGAAAGTAAAAAGAACGAACCAAATGAACTAGTACCAAGGTCCTCATACAACTTGAGTCACTTAGCAGCCCTGCCCAGTTATCGGAACCAGACCATCAAAAGAAAATCGAAGTAAACGTGACGAAGACGCAAAGCAAAACGAACGCCGCGAAAATGTTGAAAAAAACTTGCTTATAGGTTTATATTTAACATTGGCGTCATCTGGTCGAATCGTGCGCTGCGCTCCGCATTCGCATTTTGCTGTGCCGTGCCGTCGTTTCGTGTGTTAATTAAATTTATATGAACATTTTGCAATTGCGGCGCATTTCACAATATTTTTATTTCTTGTTTAAGCAGCAACAAAATCTATATATTTTAAAACGAATTGAACGCACAGTCGTCGCACAGGCACAGTACAGTCGTCGTGGTTGTCGTCAGGTTCTTGGTAACTTTCCACTTCATCATGGTGTTGACAAATTTCGAGTGCTGGGCACATGGCGATTCGGCGCCGGGCGCTGGCGCCATTTTTGAAAGTGGCCCAAATACAAGAGCATCGACGGCGGATCCGTTCAATCCTCGTATCATTGCCTCTGCCTCGAATGGCTATTATGGCTATGCCTTTGTAAATGATGCCAATAACAATAATAACAACAGCTCCTCCAACACCACCACTTCTACCATCATGGAGCATCAGGTGGAGCCCGCTGCTCATCCACCACGCTGCAAAAAGCGCTGCGGCGGTGGCAGCGCCGAAGAGTCCGCCTCCATGGACATGGACTCCTACATCTCTACCAAGCGCTGCCGCTATGATGAAGATGAACTGGCTGCCCAGTATTGTAATGGTAATTATGGGGCCATAAATACCAACCAACGAAATTTGATGTGCAATTTTAGTATAAGGTCTTGGCCTTGACTTTAATTGAGGTTTGCGTGGAAAATTTTGTTTGTATTTCGTTACGAAAATGTTTGCCCACAGGTAGACGAGTAGGGGGAAAGGGGGGTCTTAATCATTACCTGGCCACAGAGGGTCGGTCTTATCATTTGGCAAGGCATCTTTGACCCTATCACGTTTTTTTGTATGTAAATTTGCTGTCCGATTTGTCTCTATGCAAATTAATCTCTCTGTTTTAAGCGTCATCTGACACACAAATGGCTTATTTGGTCATTTAGCTAAGCGCCAACTAGCGGGTCAAAAATGAACTAACATTGAGTGGCTACCAGCGGCAGTCCATTTGTTTAATCCCTTTCGAAAAGTCTGCTATAAAAACGAAGGCTATAAGTTAGGTTTTCCTTCAATCCAATTGTTCAGTACGTAGGTCCAAAAGTTAACTTCAATTCCAAAGATCTTCTTCGAATTGTTTCCTCAAACATGTAGCATACTTTTCGCCTTTCCATAAGGAACACACCTAAGCATGCACTGGTTTCTAACATTCATTGCAGTCATCAGTTGTAAGAATAATCAAAATACTTATAGCCGATTTATAATCTTCAACATAGCTGCTATGTGTCAGATAAACTTAGATTTTAGACTGTTATCTGTTAATTTATGTGACTATTAGATCTATGTAGAGGTTAGGAAATCGACCCTAAGAATGTAGTGAAGATTAAAAAGCAAGTTGTAGTTTCGTTTGAAGATCTTAATGATCTAAACTCAAGTTAGCTTTATTGTTCCAGCGCATCTAAACTTCGGCTTTGTCCATGTTAATTTTTTAGTATTTTGTTTGTTTATTTTTTGATGCTGACCTGTTCTTATCAATTATTATTTTGTTGCCCGGCGATTAGCTTCAGAACATTGAATGTGTATGTATGTATAGAAAAACATACACACGTCGTTGTTCCCCAAATTTTGCTTTAAAAACTCGCTTTACAGTCTCTTCTTTCCTCTGTGCTTGGGCACATGTACTCGAAGATGGAGCTTAGAGCTGGCTGCTAATCCAAGTTTCTGTTGCCAGTTTTTGTGATTCTTATGTGAAAGTGTGTACAGAAAATCTTTAAGGTAGGATTTTTAATTTATTATTCCTCGAGTTAACCGCGAATTGATGTTGATCCGATATCAAAGTATTATTTTTAGTATAGTTTTGGTGATCAGAATATTGAACTTAGTGCTATGGGTGCGATGTTGATGCTAGTGGAGAACCAATCTTCACAAATTGTGTAGTGAACGCCGTGAGATGGCGAAAGATATCTGTCTTTATTGTCATTATCTTTTGTAAACAGAAGTGAAAATCTGAAATGAATAATTCCTAAGCGGTCAGTTAATCCCAGATTAAAATTCTATTCCCAGCATCATTTTTGAGAAAAATTCAAATTTGATTCAAAAATGTATAAAAGCTATTGAAAATAGAATAATGTTTTCGGTGTAGGCTTATATGTTGGTCAAAACCGTATGTTAACTATTTGGGAAACGGAAAAGCAACCCTTTGTAGTAATCGATTGTTATAGACACCCGGAATGATACCCAAAACTGATTTTGGTGGTAATCCCTGTTTTAGTAATCCCTCCAGTCTTTATTAAAGGCATCTTTCAAACTAACAATCTGCAGTCCCTGCGGGAAAGTGAAAATCTAAATGAGTAAGCTTGACGTTGAGAGGCAGAGACGAATTGCCATTTGCAACCAGTTAAATACCAGTTTGGCAATACTGTACTTTACAGTTGTTCATGTTTTCACATATCTTTACAGAAACACACTAAAGTAGGCAAAATTGCAAATTAATTTCATTCAAAGTCTGTCATTATCTTTGACTTAATCCTCAATTTATTCATTTTCACTTCTAATTACGTACTCACTCAATCAGCTTTAGTTTTGGTGGCTGTGGCTGCTAAGAACAGCAAATGCTTTTGCCAAATGCCTCTGCGCAGTGGCCCAACTCTACCTAATCTAGTTATTTTGCTACCAGTTAAATTCTAGTTGCATTACAACTGGGTTTAGGACATTGTTTTCTTTTTACTAGTTGCCAGTTTCACTGCAAATACTCACTGACTTCGTCGGGATTAACTGATTTTCAAGACGTTTCATCAAGTGAATATATTTACGGTATCTTGTTGCATGCTGATGAGATCTCTTTCCTGTTAGCGAATACTTCTAAGTTCTCAGTCAGTGGAAATGACTACTTCTACTCCTGCTGAGCTGCTAGAATTAATAAATAATAATAGGAAAATAGGAAAACCGAGAGCGTATTCAAGAATATAAATTATATACTTTTCAAATTTGACCAAAACTTTCCACATTTTGCCAAAAATTCGTTAAAAATTGCGCCTTAAGTTATATTCCATAGCTATATATACGAATCTAGAAAGACTTTCTTATCGCTTTTTGACCTCTTTGACAGTGTTTGCCAGGAAAAGGTACAGCCAGCTTTTGATTTTGTATAACATTTTTGGCTGTTATCAAAGACCACATGGCCGATAAGTAGACACGACAGTGTAGATTGCCAGGGGGAGAGGGGGGAAACTATTAATAAACCAACGTTAAATAGGTCAGCAGCGTCGACCGCGACACAGTGGCTTCCAAGTGTTTAATCTAGTTTTCTTTTTGGTTACAGATTTCTTTTCACTGCCTGCCACACAAATGATTGGCACCCAGGCCTGTCTTATGGACTACGAGATGCAGGTGGAAGCAGCAGCGGTGGATGTGGAGCAGCAGCCGGCGCATCCACGCATACATCATCAGTATCAAGGTCATTTGCATCGCGCTAACCGTGATGTGAGTCGTTGCATGATGTCGCACATGATTTAGAGTTCAGTGTATATCACTCACACACTCACACACACACACACACATCCAGCAACAGTTCACTCAGCGACAAAGCGGCGGCTCTCTTTTATATAAAATACAAACGGACAACCAAGTGTTGTAAAAATAGCAATCAATTAATCAATCAATACAAACACGCAAACACACACACACACACACACACACCTCATTGTACAAAAACGAAAAATGAAACAATTTACAAAAATGAAAATCTTGAAAACTAATTACCTTGTACTTAACAAACAAATATGCAATCAAACTAACGAAAAGAAGCAATATATAGAATTTAAGTCCTATTTTGTAAGTTAAATCAGGCAAAATCCTTCACAAAGTGTGCAACTCAGAGAGTCTTGCCCATTAGCTATATACAAACATACATATACATGTGTGGGAGAAATAATTACTGTAACATTCCCAGCGGCGCAGATGTACCTTACCTACTCGATTCACTTTTCAGCACTTTGTAAGCTGAAGGCCTTTGTATATAGTCGAAGCTTTTGTGTGCAAATGAGATATGAATCTTCCATTCTAAACACAGCGCCACTGGGTAATGACAGCTTATCTTAGAGAGCAGTGCTCCATACTCTTTCTCCAAATGCTAGACATGAATCCAACGTAGAATTTAAGTTGATTTTAGCCTTAAGTTCTGAATATCTTTTCTAGGCTCTCCATCTCAGAGAGTTCTATATGGTTCTTCTTTATTTTCTTGATGATAACTCGCTGCCTACTACTGAACTTCCTATTCACTGTTCATGTTGCACAGTTTCCAATTCTTAAAAAGAAATCTTTAACTTAAAAGAATTCGTGAAATCGTGAAACTTCTTTAATTTGAAATCTTTGTTTTTCCAGCTTTTTCATTGAACAGAAGCTTGGAGAAATATTTCCTCTATTCCAAGGCCATTTTTATAGTCCGTCCTGGTGACTTAGATTTCCAAATCCCTCTTTATACTTGTACCAATTTTGGTAAAAGTCAACGGAATCCTATGCAACAGTAACTTCTCTAGGCCAATAAAGAACTCTGCTTTTAAGCTCCGATTTGGAAGCTGGCTTTGTTCTTTTTTCCAATTTCTCTTAAAGTCTCGCTTCTTATAAGAATCGGGCTCTAGAATTTGGCTATTTATACAATGAAGAAATTCATTTCGAAAATGTCCGAAAACTTTCTTCATATTCTCTATCGTTTTTGTAATACTCTTAAGAGATGCAATACGAGCAAATTATGTTAGTTATTTAAGTCAGTTAGCACACTTTGTGAATGATAAGTCGATCCAACTAACCAGAGCAGAGCGAAAAACTGATGGACCAACTCTCTCTCTCTCTGCTCGTTTACAGACCCCGATGAACAACCAGTTGCAATTGCCTTAAAGTCCTTCAAGCCAGAAGCTGAGGCGGATTTGTATATAGCCACTCATGGCGGTTGTCTGCATCACTTCAATAAATTAAGCGGGGAGCAAGAAGAAGAGTTTGATATCTAACCTAACCTAGGATTGTCTTGAAAACGAAAGTATCTCCTGTAATAACCTTAATAATGCTTTGTACAACTACCTAACCTAAGTAGAACTTTAAGAACACATATCACTACTAAAAACAGTTACACACACACACACGAAAAGAAGGTGCTTAGATTTAGTAAATGAAGTGTAATAATAAAAGTTGATTTTTGAAAAACCAAACTAAATGAATTGAAGTAAATGTAATAAAGCTAAGAAGGACAATTATACAAGTGTACACAAGTATATTAAGTTTGTGCAAAAGTATGTAACGGCAAGAGGGAACCAATTCCGACTCTATAAAGCATTTGCTATCCGAGTGACTCATTTTCGAGACTCTTTCGAGTCGTGTAAATCAAAACCCTAGCCATTTTCGAGTATTCTTTTAATTGCACATGATAGCAATCTCTTTGTATTCATCCAAAAGTTTCGAAGAAGACTACTGTATATCTCTGGTATAGAGAATTCAATCGTAAAGGTCTTCCAAAACCGGCTGTTGTGCCAGAAATCATTCATGGTGCATGTGACATACCGTGAGATTGAGGAACACCTAAGAATTAGTTACATCAGACTATGTAAGATTTTGCATAAACATCTTGCTTTGGGTTCCGTATAATTTGCTCGAGTACGATGCTTCAAATGGAGTTTATAGGATCGTCCAGGATGACGCAAAATGAGTTTATGAGTATGAGGAAACAAATCAGCAATCGACCGTATGGCTGTTAGTAGTAATCAGTGGGTTGTAGTGTCTGAATCTTCTCAAAACCGAACCTTTAGCCTTTATAATGCGCTCGTACCACCTCAAAAGCTTTTCATCCCTGCTTTCAAATCCTTCAAGTTTTGTTTTGAATCCATTTGCTAGAAATAGGATGTATATGTGTATTTTAAAATCAGATTTCTATAGCTTCTACAGATACATAAATGCACTTGAATGCCAAACAGTGTTTTGTTTTGTTGCACAAAAATTTATACAAATACTATAGAATACTTTGTTACTCTCGATTCTCCACATTAATATAATTCTCTTGCACATCCTTGACCATAAAATCCACCAGATTACCCAAATCATATTTATGCTGCCAATGCCAGTCCCTCCGCGCATCCGAATCATCAAAGACCTGCGGCCAGTCATCGGCTATCAGTTGACGACTATCAGGCTTATAGGTGACATGAAGATTGGGCACGTGTTTGCTTAGTTTGTCCACCAGCTCTTCGGGCGTGAAAGACATGGCAGTGACATTGTAGACGCGACGCTTGAGCTGTTCGTTGGGGGCGCGCATGAACTCGAGAAGAGCACTGGAAATGAAGAGATAAAGATCGGTTGGATTGATTTAAAGTGGAAGACTTACCGCAAACAGTCCTCGATGTACATCATGGGTAGACGCGTATCGGGACGCAAGTAGCAGGTATATTTGCCATGACGCAAGGCCTCATGGAATACGGCCACGGCATAATCTGCAAAAATATTCACAATAATTTTGTGGTTAGGTTGATTCGAAGAAAATTTAAAACTAGAAACCTACCAAGTTAAGCAAATTTTTGTATAAATTGGTATATTATGTACAATTTTTGGATTTAAGTAAGCGTTCTTATACATAATAGGACTTAATATGTATTTTTGTGCCCTTATCATAGGTTTTTACTTGATCCTAAGTAAGTATATCAGAACATATATATGAATAAGGGACAAGCCAAGCTTCTTCTGTAAATGAGGTTAAGTTAGTTCAACCAAGAGTAGAAAGAGTGTGACTAGAACTTAATTTTGTAAAAATTTTCAATATTTAATATCGCTTTTGAGGTTAGGTTTACCCAATAGTATGGATAGTTGGGGCGAATAATGAAAAGCTAAGCTGGAAAACATTATAGAGTGGAAAATCAATTTAGTATAATATGTTTAAGCCATATTAAGTCAAAAATTTTTTTTAAGATACAACTTTTGAGATAAGATTATATCAAAAGTAAATGTGGCTGGCTCTTAAGAAGAGTTGGACATGTGGTAAGAAAGTTCATACAGTTAGCATGTGGTTTAACCACCTTATTAAGCTTAGTGTACACTACAACAAAGGAACTGTTATAGCAAAAATACCAAATGAAATCGTTTTGTTCTGGCCCTGTGTAGTCAGATTTGAGAAACCTGCAAAAATTATGGTCACACTGCTAAGTGTTTTATTTTGGTTGTTAATTGCTTTGAACATAAATGAAATTCAAACTTTTTGGGAAGACTAGAAAGTTATATGTCTTGAGGAGGAATCGCACCCCCGACCTTGGTCGAAGTAGGCACACACACACTACCAGCTGCACCATAACCGGCCAGCAAGCTTATAAGAATCTTCGAGAGGTTTTGCTGAATACCTTAGGTTAGCTTAGTTAAGAAAACTATGTAACTGAGAGAGGTGTACACATATAGGAACACTCTAAAGTGGTTGGGAACACTGCTGTTGTTTGATGTGTAAGTGGAACACTGTTTAGAGTATGGGAACCCTCTGGCACTTATAAAAGATTTGGAAAGTCTTTCAGATGAGTGTATGGGTGAATGAGAACACTCCCAAAAACGATGGCAACACTCCTAAAATGGTTTGTAACACTCCTCATAAAAAATTACATTACAAAAGTCAGGCTAAACTAAATTTAAACCTTGAATCAACTATTCCAAATGTTTCATCTCAGTTTTCTCCCTAAGTGGCTAGCTAAGTTTAGGCTCAGAGTGGAAAATTGTCCGCAAAACTAAGTCAATGGCTTAATCAGCGTTTCTCTCTCTCTTTCTCTGCCATCTCTTTCTAAAGTGCAACCGGTCATGCCCAGTGCTTGGCCTAAACTATGCACAATTGAACCAGAATGATCTTAAATAAACCCTGACGACACAAATAGTAAATCGCAAAGCGAAAGTATTCAATCTTTACTCACCCGTGGTGCCACCACCTGGTGGATCGCTGGAGATGACGCCCGGGAAACGCAAACATCTGAAGTCCAAGCCAAATTTATGATAATAATATTCACCAATTAGTTCGGCATGCACCTTGGAAACGCCATAAATAGTGCGAGGACGTTGTATCTAGGGGGGGAGTAGGAAAAGCCATGATTATCGAACAAACTTGAGCCGTTTTCCCGGCCATAACCATAACCTACCGTTACATTGGGCGTCGGATTGCGCGGACTGTCGGGTCCAAAGGCACCTATGGTGCTTGGTACAAAAATCCTTAGCTTATACTGCTTGGCCAGCTCTATGACATTATGCACACCCTCAATGTTGACTCTAAAGGCAGAGGGGGTGGGCACTGAGAAATTGCTCCTTATTTCCACTGCACACACTTACCTCACCGCCAGGGGCACATTTTGTTCCCCCACCGCACTCAACAGAGCCGAAAAGTGGATCAGCCAGTCAATTCGATGGTTAACCACTATTTTCTGCAACCCCTTAAAATCCAGTATATCCGCAAATATATAGGGACCGTTCTCCAAAACCGCTTGACTGGGCTTGATGATATCCGAGAGTATAACATTCGAGCTGCCGTATTGCGAACGCAATAATTTGGCACATTCTATGCCCAACTGGCCCAGGCCACCTACCAAAAGAAACCTAGATATAGCCTCTCCAAAAATATATAAAGGATGTGGATGGGTCACCGACCTGTTATAAGTATTTTCGGTGGCCTACTGACAGGCTTCGACTGATGAACCCTGCGCTGTATGACCAACTGACTGAGCACCGCATGCTGCTGCCTGGCCGCTGCCGGAGCCAAGCTGGTCACAAATTTCCGTAACATTGCGAGCGAATGACTGATTTCAACTGATTTCGAAATTTGCAAATTCCAACGCACAAACTAAATTTCCGCTATATGTTTCCATCATCTAAATAAATGGGAACGGGCGAGCGAGCGAGTGTCGCGTGAGCCGTGTTGCCTTCGTTTGTAGTTGGCAGCCAGTCAAATTCATTATGATGAGGCAGACGGAGGAGGGACTGTCGCCATGGCGATCCACAATGAAAGAAAAAGCGAAAGCCAGAGGAGGCCCGGCAATTGGACTAGGCACAATGAGACACAGCACAAGTTGGTTGAGTCAAATCGGTTTCCTTTTTGGCGAAGTGGGAGCTACATACATGCGCGAGCGTGTGTCTAAAACTGTTCATAGCCTATACAGGGTGCCCTTTTGCCAATGACAGGCCCCCCTTTTGCTTGAGCCTACAAAATTAATCTGGAATCGAAGCTTCTTCTAAACCTACAAAACAGGTCTCAAGCCGGATCGTACCGTTTTCGAAGAAGACTCAAGTTTAGAAATAATTTCAAATCGCTGATTCTAAAGGACAAAAAGTTGAATTTTAAGCAACTTTACGCGAAATCATCTAAAACCATTACCAACCCTTCAATATATTGGATCCTGTTGTCTAGTGTAATCGATCTATTCCCCATTTTCGACCGCATTTGTGTACTGTTTTGGCAAATAAGGCAATATTTTTTATATAATTTCCAAATAGAGCTTTAAAAAGGTTACTGAAACGCATCAGGTGGCAATCAAACAAGTTTTTTGTGTAAAAATGTTCTCCTCTCTTTGCTCTGATTTTCTAATATTTATATTTTGTTAGGTGGAGATTTTATAAACTGTAAAGTTACCTAGTTTTCCGACCATTTTCCGACTTTGAAAGTAACGTATTTCATGTTCATGCCTGTGCACAGAAAAAAGGCTTGCTAAAATCAAGCTTAAAACGATTGATTTGATGTCGACTTTCAGACTAAGATTTCAAGTACGATTCCTACCAGATGACAGCTGACAATTATGAAAAGCGTGTAATCAAATAATCCTGTCTTAAGATTCTTGTGGGAACAGATGTATGCAAACAACTAAGACCCCGAGCCAGCAAGAACTTGCTGATTTGAAAATCAAAAAGGTCCTTAAAAAAGAATGATGGGCTCATATGGGATGCTTTTTTTGCGGTGACATAAAGTTTGAGCATTAAAGTTTAGTCAATCTCCGACATTTTTGAAGCAATCCTTTGTTGGATTGAGTGCAGTTTGAATATCGAGCTTAACTTCCCTGCAGTTCTACGTTTCAGTACTGAATTTTCAGGGCTGATTCAGACCTGAAAGGTATGAATAGATTAATTTTATGCCTGAATTCAGGCATGACGTATTAGGACATGCCTGTGTTAAATTCATGGCTGAAACTCATATAAGGGCAGGCCTGAATTCATGACCAGACCTTCCATTTCAGGGCTGATTCAGCTATGATTCAGGTCTGAGCCGAGCTGAAGGGTTATACAATTTTGTGAAATCATCCAATATAAAGTTTAAGAAATAGTTGTACAATCATCGACCAGACCCCTTCACAAGTGAAACAATGGTAAACTTTCTGGAAAAGTTTTGAAAAATTCTAGGGATATTTCTTAATCTATTTTTATAAAATTCCGGGCAAAAGGTTACATGAATCAGGAATCAGAAATTATTGAAAAATTGGGGAGCTGATAAATTCGGTTACCAATCCGTATTTTGAACCCTTTGTAGCTCTCAAGATTCCATTGCGGAATTGAATGGAGTTTAAAGAAGGCGATTGGAATCAAAATTCTTTCCTTCTGATACATGGAGCTGCATTTAGCCCTCTTCTGACATTTTCCTAAAGTGATTCTTATTAATTTCTTAGAAATTGGTTTATGTTGAGTTATGAAAACAGTAAGAGCTGATCTCACATATTCTAGATAGATAACAGCGCAAATTTTGGATTTATCTGTCAAATAGCCGCTGCCTAGAAGTTGCGCATCGCATGACGATCAAGACCTCCCAGATCGACACCCTGTATATTTTCGTTTATTTCCATCAAACGCATAAATAGTTGTAAACCATTGAAATCAAAGCAAGAGAAATTTAACCAAATCAAATTAACCTTGAGAAAATTAAGCGAATTTCAGTGTCAATTTGGAGGGGTCATCGTGGCAGCATTCCATACACACTCAGCTGAGCTCTCCAGACTCAATTAGGCCCACGTGTAAAACTGATAATATAGGTATTACAATTGCATTAGACTCAAATGATTTTTCACCATGCTTATCAGCTACTCAAACAGGGTGTTCATTTCAGCTAGCAAATGGACCACCAGCAATGGGACTAGACATGGCCTTGGGATTTGCTTTTTTACTGACGTTAATGCTATTTCGCACTGCAAGTAAATAAGTAAATTTGCTTATTTATTTATAGATTCTGAAAATATTATTTATTATTTGTCAGCGGAGAATTTTCCTCAATGCGGAGTGAAATTAATTTTAGGGAAGCCTTTGGTACGCGTGTCTGGCCGTATTGGTTGGTTTCAAGACCAGCCAAGCGTCTCCAAACTGAAAGAAAAACAAAATGCCAAACAAAAAAAAAAACTGTCGACGATTTATGTAATCCGTGTGTGAAATATACACGAAAATATAATTTAAGCGCTTTATGAGCCAAATTAATTTGATTTAGAAGACGTAAGCCAAGGAAATGACAAAAATATCCCATGAAAGTTGAAAGAAATAATGTGAAAATGGTGGGAAAGGGTTAGAAACTAATTGGAATATAAAATTTCAGCAAAAATATGGTGTCAAAATTGCTTTTAAATTTGGTTTGACATTATTTTAATATTTGATAAAATATTTAGATAAAATAAATTATATATAATATAACACCTTGGAAGGTATTAGTTGCCTTCCGTTTACAGGGTATCTAGTTTGACTCTACGACAGACATTTAAATATTCTGCAGAACGTACCCCTATACTTGGGATACCCTTGATTATCTTTTGAAAAGAACTAAGGCTTAAAAAAAAAACCATCAGCGTTGAAGATTTTCATCTAAATGTATCTAAATTCTCTGGAAATTGCTTTCAGGGTTCCTCGATTCCTACCCTATGCTTCCCTCAACTTTATGAGTTAAGTACTATTTTTAAAAACTATCACAATATTTTATCCAAAACTGCAGGTTTATCCAGAAAAATATAATTTTTTTATAGTGCCGTTTCGGTGTATTGATAAATTTGGTAAATAAATTCGGAAAAACAATTATATTTAATACTAGACATAGTAAGACTATTCATTGCTTGATCTGGGTAAGAGTTATTATAATGCTTAATATAAGGAAATCTATTTTTCTATTAACATAGATGAAGGGTATAAAATATCGAGTTATTTTGGGATCGAACTGTTCCTACCGATAAGACTAGGAAAAGGGTTGGACGATTCGGTTAGTATATTGAAGAGCAAATTACCAAACATCTAGATGAGATTAAAATGCATTTACTGACACTTTTAAACTCGTTTTAAAGGTGACCGACCCGTTTTTTTTGGCACACTTTGATATAATCGTAGGGTGTTATTACTACTTGAGATTGACGTAAGATCGGCTTGGCCCTTTGGGCTATTTAGAGCCAAGTATTAATATTTTTTGATTACTTCTTTGCTTAAAAATGGTATTTCTTTGCTTATATAAATGGAAGAATTCTTTGGGATAGTTTTTTTTTAAGCTAATAAGAAACACTTAACGGTTCAATCCAAAAGAGTTTAAATAATAGCCTACCGTTAAAAGGGATGAACTTTAAACTCCAATTACTATAAATCTAGACATAAAGATACTCCCGCTCTCGCCATTTATAAAAAACGTCCAGTTTCCCACAATTTTGTAGATATACTTAGTAATCAGAAAGTGTTATTCACTCACAAAAGTATTGGTACAGATTGAAAGAACGATAGTCAGGTTATAAGCAAATGAAATTTTGATGTAGCAGCTCAGCAAGAATGTCAATCAACTGAACCGAGAGTTGAAAGAACTTGAGTTTGGTTTATCAGCTTAAATTAACGTTTCGATTACGGTTTGGTGCGGTTTAGAACCCCCTTTTTTAA
Source organism: Lordiphosa fenestrarum (assembly GCA_035044985.1). Classification (NCBI taxonomy): domain Eukaryota; kingdom Metazoa; phylum Arthropoda; class Insecta; order Diptera; family Drosophilidae; genus Lordiphosa; species Lordiphosa fenestrarum. The sequence goes on along the minus strand of JAWNNO010002555.1, from coordinate 246,605 downwards.
AACCCTTGTCGTATAGTATATAAATTTCGAAATCACACAACTCACTTCACCCCAGACCAATTTACACCACCACATGTTGGCCTTCATTGCCACAAGCAATTTCCTCATCTAATCAACATAATTCTCCTCCTCATTTCACTTGCAATTTCATTAAAATCTAAGCCCAGCCCCAAAACAACCTGACCAGGCCCAAACTCAACCTGTGTGCTGCGGTCACAGTTCACAACGCTTACAATCCACAAATGGCATCCAACTCCAACAAGACTTTGCAACTCTTCGAGTGAGAATCAGCCAAGTGTGGCAAAGTAGTTTCAAATCCAACTCTCTCATATGGCACCGGGGCAGGAAATTTGTGGTAGAAATCTTGAGTAATCAGTTTTCGTGTACATTCCAAACGAGACGGTTCGTTCGATCCAAGAAAAATTGGAGCAGTTTTAAGTGAATTGAAAGCAAAAGTGGTATTGAAAGTGAAGTTGAATAGTGCCAGATTTGGAAATAGTTTACAAATAAATTATTCGTGAAAGTAATTAAGTAATATTGGAATATTGGTTCAACTATCAAAGTGAAACACACTTGTGTGGAGTAAGAGTTAGTGTACAACGGATTAAGATTTCCAAAAACTGTTTGATGAGGTAAAAAATTGAAAATTTTGTATGTGTTTTCTTGTTCTACTTTCTAAGTTAAGTTTGATTCATATAGAGCACTTTCATATAATGGATAATCTCGAATATCTAGGTATTTCTTCAAAGTTGGTTACATAAAATAGAACAAAAGTGACTGGTTCAAATGTAGGGCAAGAGACTTGGCGAATTTCTATGAAATTCAGACTTTTTTCAATTGTTTTAACTGGTGCTTGGTCTATATTCCACGTTTCGTCAATGGTTTCGAAAACCTATCTTTGAAATTACATCTTTTTCCATTCTAACATAGCACATTTCCGTCTCATCTCTTAAGCTTTTATGGAAAAAAATACCGTTTAGTTTTCTTAAACAGTTACTTAATTAACTCTCCAAATGAAAATCAGAGCAGACCATAAGCCTGACTTGGGTGAAATTGTCGTCAGAAGTTGAGATCTCGATCGTTCTCCCTCTCTCTTCAAAGGCGCTGTCTTCCGTCAGTGCCACACTTAGTTGCGCCTGCCTCCAAAGTGTGACTCGCTGCAGACTCAAAGAAAATAACACACAATGATGATGAAAACGACAATAATTTCAAGGTTCGTTTGATGTAAACTCCAAACTAAGCGCTAAGCATGCGTAGAAGTACGAGTAGCAGCCACCAAACAGCCGTTTCACTCTAGAGTTTATACCTACCATCCATGGGCAGGGATGGTGCTCGTTTTTTTGTTTTTATTTCTACTGTTTTTGTTGTTAAATGATTACAAAATTTTTGTTGAAAAGCCATGTTACGCTTCTTGGCGCAAAAAAAAAAGAGAAGAAAAACAAAACAAAGTTTCTTTTTTTTAGCCAGTTTAAGTTGCGCAGCTGCATATTGAGAGAGTCTATGGGCTATGGATGGGTATAGAGTATTTTTTCAGCTGTTGCACAAGTCGAACCAGCATTGAAGACTTCCTGTCCTGATGATGAACATCGTCTGACCATCGTCTGATGAAATTTATGAGGCATTTGATAAGTGCGTAAAGAGATGGAAAGTGTCTTTTGAAGAAGATAAATAAATCCCACAGTTTTGCAGAAAGTTGGTTTGTAACTTCTAGACATATTTTATAATCAACATCAATTATCGTTTCTACAAGAGATTGGTAAAGATCAGATAAACTTTAGTTGAGTTATTTAGTATGATGCTGTGGCAATCAGGGATAAGTCAAAAATAGTTATCCATTGACTGTGGCAACTGTGTAGGTAAAACTCACTCACAACTTACTCTACTGTTTTAACTTTTAAACAAAAATATACTAAATTTTACATTTGTTATAGGATCCTGGTATAAAAATAAGCTTTCAATATAAGTTTACACATTCAGCTGCTTGGTAGTAGTTTATGTTTATTAAATTGCCAAAATTGGGAAAGCTGGTTCGAGCATGAATGAGCTGTTCGCTTCGGTACGGCTCAGAACTTGTTTGAATCCTGCTAAAAGCCAATAACAATCTTAAAAAATGTTCTTTTAAGGTGCTTAAGCAACAAATTACTGAAAAAGAACACCGTTATAGAGTTCGAATGGAATTGTTGATCTTTATTTGCTCCGAGTTGGCTTGAACCTTGAACCGAATCTCTTTAGAAACAAAAGATGAACCCGAATCTATTTCAAACCTTACATTTTGATTCAGTTCAGCAAAAATGTTAGACATTAGCAAATTGCACCATCTGTCTAGCGACTTCATCTGTTTTCTGTTTGGTTCTAAGCGACTGAGTCTTTAAATGGGCAGGCAAGTGTAGTAAAAACCTAGAATAGCATATTGAACCACTCAAAAAACCAGCTTGAGGGATATGTAGAACTTGAAATTTTAGATTTACATGTAGAAATGGGTTAAATCACGGATTCTTTAGTGTTTAAGTTTCACAATTAGGGACAGTTTAGTGCGTATTTTTAAGTGGTTTCCCCAGGAAGCCAAGTCCACTTTACATGGTACATAAACTACGTCTGTAAAAGTGTTTGCCTGGCCATTGTGGCTTTTTGGGATACCTTAACACAATCTTACAGAACTAGGGAGTTTACTATAGACTAACTTGACCGATTTTCTTACGTGTTTCAGCTGATTCTAAATGAAACCTTAAGTCAAACACACTTGATATTGTCGATTGTTAGATTTCCAAGTCCCAACTCTCTGTTTCAAATGATTAATAACCCCATAGCACCTGGTACTACCTACCAGACACATCCTATCACTTAAAGCTATGCCATAAATTGGTTAAAATGCAATCCGCTGACCGTCTGATAAGACCATCACCACATTTGGATGTGTCATGCTTGGAATGGAAAACCCATTTACTAAACTTTAATACTTCTTTAGTCGCTCCAGAACCTTATCATTAACCAATTCTTTCATATTGAAAGCCACAATAAAGTCCAAATGATTGAAGCTCTCGAGTGGCACACGATAATCATCGATGGGCTGGGTGAACTTGCTCATCAGAGTGTCCACATCCTTGGGGCCACACAGAGCATCATTTTGGCTGGAATATGAGTGTGTGGGGGCAGTGATCTTGCTCAGATCATAGACTGGTGGCGTATCTTGGCCATAGATTTCACGATTCTTCTTGGTACCCCAATCGTATTGACGGAAAATGCCGGATTTTTCGATTTGTATGTAATGAATACCTTGATTGCTCGACGAGCCACCTGGATGGGTTTGGATTAGAATTTCCATGGCGGTCTGTGGAACAGTAAAATAGATACATATTACTGAGCTGAAAAGCTAAACTCTGTGCACAACTTACAATATTGGTGTTGGTGTAGCCACCATTGGCGAACAGAGCCATTCCATTTCTGCATATGCTGCCAAAAGTGCCGCAACTATTGTCCACAACACGATTGACCAGGTCATTATGCGGTATCAGTTCCGTGTCCACCAACACCTGATTCCACATGCCTCCGGGCGTGCCCACCAACGGCTCAAACCATTTGAACACAAACGAAGTGCCATGGTCAAAATAGGCACACGGAGCCAACAAATGTCCCGACAAGATTTTTGCATTGTATTCCGGCAGTTCGGAGAGCATGACCATATAAACCGTGGTACCCTGTGAGTGACCAGCATAGTGCAGCTTGTCGTAACCCGTCAGCTCCAGTATGAAATCAATCATGGCGGGTATGTCCTTGGTGCCGATCTCATGCCAATCGAAATGCCAGAACTTTGAACTCTGCAGCGAAATGAGGTTGTTCTTGCGCGAATAGATATTGCCACGAGCATTGCCCATCCAGACATCGAAGCCAGCGTCGGCCAGCAGATAGGCCAACGAATGATCCGGACCCGAGGGTAGCCAGCAATCGGAGTTACTGAACAAACCGTGCTGCAGCAGTATGGGCTGACGCGGCTTGAACTCATTGTCCAGCTTGTGGGAGTAGGGTATACGGAAGAGGGTAAGCACATAGCCATCTTCGGTGACCACTTCATGGCTTTCAGCCGGATAGCCATGCGAGCGTATACGCTCGTCCGTTTTCACCATATTCTTTAGACAATATTGAGAGTCCTCGTTGGCATAAACGCCAACCAGGGTGAGGGTTAGCACAACCCACGAAAATAGAACCAATTCGCGCATTTTTGGACTTGCACTGATTCGACAGACCCCCTGCTGGCCACTTATATAGCTGGGGCACTTATCGCCCTAACTGATAGTTAGTCTCTCTTGATTTACCATTTTAGACCCCATTATTATTTTTAGACCGTGTTATATTTTATGTTAAACTGATTAAATTTGGATTTCAAATGTCTTTTCAAATTCTCATGCATTTCTCTCTTCTTATTTATTGTTTACGAATTGTCTTAATCTCCATTTGCGTAGTCCAAACAGGTGCCAATCAGTCTTAGGCATAAATTTAAGTGAATAGTGGGAAATTCTGTGGGTGGAGGAATTTCTTATCGAATTGAGACCAAGCACTTGAGAGGTTTTCAATTGGAAGAGTAAAGCAGATTAGTGGACTTAAACGTATGTTTGAAATAAGTTCCCTTAAATTTTAATCTAAAAGGTTTCATGGCCGTTTCTAGACCAAAGTTGATTGTTATGCTTTATCTATACGGATTCCCGGCTCTTAAACCCGAACCGAACTGTATTTACGGGCTTCAGTTTTGAACCAGCTTGCAGGTCTCATCTAGAAATCTATAGATCATTGGCCCCAAATCGATTTGCCTCTGTTTTTATGGTTTCGTTTAGAAAAGAGCGACCTTGGTCTAGGGGTGGTCGATATTCTTGAAAATATAGAAATCTTTTATATCATATTCCGTATTCTAATGGGCAAAATCGATATTATATCAAATATGCAAAAATTAGCAATATATTGGTTTATCGATATTTTCTAAAAGATACCCAAACTCTCTTAGAAGCTATTCAGTTCAGTTACTGTCAGAGCTCGCAAACAAGTGTTAACACTTTTTTAAGTGCGAACACCCTCAGAGAAAAACAGACTCAAACGCAGCACAAACGCTCTCTCACTGAGCGAAACACTTATTCTCTCTGCTCGTCTGTTTTCTGTTACGTGTTTTCGATTGAGCAAAACAAACGAGTCGGTCTGCCGAAGACCACTGACAGAAACACTTTTGAGCGAGTGCTCATCAGAAAACTGTCTCTCGGCAAAACGATCAGTGAAAGACACGAGAGAAACAGAAACGAAAAAATGTGTCTTTGCTCTGAGCAAAACAGATTTGAGCAAAAACAGAGCTGAAGGTGTCTTTCGCTCCCTCTTTTCGTTGTGTCCGTAACCAAACTGTTTTTTGCCGACACTAGGAAAGTGTTGAGAGTTACTTGCGAGCTCTGGTTACTGTACATACAATTACACTGTTACAACCTCTTTTCGTGGCATGGATATAGCTTGCCGATATTATTTGTATCTGGCACGCTTGGTTCCTTTGTTCGCTAAAATCGATTACCCCGCCCACCACCGATAGCTAAACATGGTATTCACACCACACCATCGATAACTCTAGACAGTTTATGATGGTACGCTAACTCATAAAAATATGCTTAGAAAAGTGAATGAAAAGAAACTAAAATTGCATACTTATCTGAGCCGCTTGCGCTGTTTGCTTACATAATGTTTAACTGTTCTAATGCTAATGCTCTGTTAATTAACATAAGGAAGCTTATTAAACACCTTTTCCCCAAAGTAACTGGAATATTGAAGATGGGCAGGACCGACTTTAACTTACGCTCTCTTATTAAATGGAAGCAAATGTTTTACTTTGCCCAAAACTAATTTTGCGAGGCAGTTTTGTCGTGTAATCACGAGCTATTATATTAACAGAAACACTTTGGACTCTTATCCTGACCACAGCGATTAAACATTTTTGAAAGTGTCAAATAGCAGCCCAAAAAATGATTAAAGTTTGATCTATCGATAGATCGATGACGTCTAAATACTGACGATAGTTACGATCGATAGTTCTCCACCTCTATTGCGAAATGCTAAGCCGACAGCTTTTTCTAAAACAAAATGAACACAACATGAATTTTACAGCATTATATTCTTACATCATCCTAAAAAATCGAGTCTAATATTATATTAATATCAAATGTCGATTTATCGATCAGATATTGGCTTGCTCAAGTCTCTGAATCTTGGCCGAATAATCACTTAAGACGAACTTTAGCTAATTAGACGCCTAATCAAACTATTTCTTTGTTTATGACAAAAACTAATTTTCTAGAATTTTTCAAAATTTTTCTGAATTTCTGACCTTAACAATATTGTAAAAAAAGTTCGAAAATTGGTTCCTAAATCGAAAAAAGTCCCTTTAAGTAAGCGGAGATTGACATACGGCTTAGAGTTACAGAAGATATGGTGATATATGTGACTCGATCTTGAAAAAATTCATAAATTTAAACCATTTCTTTTTATACTCTGTACCGTAGGTACATAGAGTATTATAAGTTTGTGCAAAAGTATGTAACATCCAGAAGGAAGCATCTCCGACCCCATAAAGTATATATATTCTTGATCAGCATCAACAGCCGAGTCGATATAGCCATGTCCGTCTGTCCGTCTGTCTGTCTGTCCGTATGAACGCACAGATCTCAGAGATGGTAAGAGATAGAGGTTTGACGTGTATGGGACATATGCTTCTTATGTCTGCAGGCAGTTCAAGTTTATTTTCAATTTTGGCCACGCCCCCTCCCGCCCCCGAAATTTAGAAAAAACGTCATATCTCCCACAGTTTTGAAGATAGATGGCTTGTTCCTTCTGGACATATTTAGTTATTAGGATAACTTATCGATCCGCCAAAGGAATGAAGAAGATCGGATGAACGGTCTTCGAGTTATGATAAAAAGACAAAATTTCTTGGTACAGAGTATGTTATAGTCGGGCTTGACCGACTTTCTTTCTTGTTAATAATATAATATGTTAAAAAAAGTAACCCCTAAGTTAATCTTATAGAATTTTTTACACACCGAGCAGGGTCGGAAATGTCGGAAACTTGATAATTCCCTCTGCAAGAATTTAGACAGAATCAACAATTTGATTAACCTAACTTTATGAGAGCAGCTCCTCAAATACTCTTCCTCTGCTCTAATTTCAGCTATGTATGCACGAAATTCCATGATCTAATCTTCAACGATGTTGTTGCTATCCATTCTGCTGCTTTTAACCTGGTCGAGCTTGAGCAAGGCCGACAGTTGTCCACCCTCCGAGGCTATACTGCCCTGTCGCTGTACGCTGCGCGGCAAGGAGATACAAATATGGTGGGTCACTCAAAGGAGTACACAGCTCTAACCCTTACCTCTACGCTCCCTCTCTCTCTCTCTATTCAGGTGCTCTCACAGCAATCTGCCGCAGATAATGGATGGCCTGAAATCTGTGGAGCGGAATATCAAGACTCAAATCGATGAGCTGGTGCTAGAGAACAATCAGTTGCCTGCCCTGCCGGGACGCTTCTTTGGCAACTTGCAGATAGTTCGGCTGATGCTGCGCTACAACAGCATTGAGCGTGTCTCCAACGGTTGGCTAAATGAGCTGGAGAATAGTTTGGTGGAGATATTCATAGTCGAACCCCAACTGCGTAGCATACCGGCGGAGAGTTTGAATGGCATGATCAATATGCTGGCCATTACCATACAGAGTGAGGAGCTGAAACACATGCCAGACTTCTCGGGCCTCTTGAGTCTGACCTATCTGAGTGTGCAGACCCAGGCTTTGGGTGAACTGCCACCTCAACTGTTTCGGCACTTGCCCAAGCTGCAGCACATACATATCACTGGTGGCAGCGGCTTGACCCGCCTGGAGGCGGGCCTATTTGATGGTTTGATTTCACTGAAGAACTTGGATTTATCCCACAACGGCTTGAACTGGATTCATCTGAGAGCTTTGAGCAGATTACCCAACCTAATGAGTCTGAAGCTTTCCCATAACCAGATCAGTGACGTGGGCATGATTGGCAGGATTGTGAAGGACTTGGAGCATTTGAAGAAACTACGCTTGGACCACAATATCATCAATGTCATCGAAGATGGTTCCTTTGTGGATCTGCCCAACTTGTCCGAGTTGCATTTAAACGATAATCGCATCACCGAGCTGCAGTACGGCGCCTTTCTGGGCACTCCACAGTTGAAGACCATTTATCTGCACAACAACTTGATACGACGCATACATCCGGAGTCGCTGCTGCAGGCCTCGGGCAGCGGGGTGGAGGCCGTGCACATCTACAACAATGAGATAGGCCAGGTGGAGGCCTTGAGAGCCCTGCTAGATGCTTTGCCCACCTTGCGTTATCTGGATATGAGTGGAAATCTGTTGAGCGAGCTGCCCTTTGGTGCGTTGAGGGGTCATGGCACCTTGGAGCAACTGCATCTGAATAACAATCAACTGCGGCTGATTGAAAGAGATGCGCTAATGGCCATGCCCGCTCTGCGGGAGCTGCGCATGCGCAACAATAGTCTCTCCTCGGATTTGGCTCTACCTTTTTGGAACCTGCCGGGACTTAAGGGCTTGGATTTGGCACAGAATCAATTCGCACGCTTGGACTCTCAGCTGTTGGGAGGGTTGCCTTCGTTGAGACGTCTAGATCTGAGCGAGAATGGCCTAAGAGATATGTCACCCCAGAGTTTTCGTCACAATCCTGTGCTGGAGACCCTCAACATATCCTCAAATGAGTTGACCAGCATACCTGCCTCTACTCTGCTCTCGCTGGGCCATCTCTTTGAAGTGGATGCCAGTTTCAACCATTTGAAGGACTTTATACCCGACCTACCGCCCATAGTGGAGCGCATCTCTCTGCGGGGTAATCAGCTGACCTCGCTACCCGCCTCAGCCTCTAAGACCCTGCACTTGCCCCATCTGCGCATGTTGGACTTGAGTCAGAATCAGTTGGAGCAACTGCCTCGTCTGGGTTTCCAGGGTACCCCGCAGCTGCGTGTCTTAAGTTTGGCTCAGAATCAGCTAAGTCTTCTGCAAGACACCTCCTTTATGGGTGTACAACGTTTGGAGCTACTACATCTGCAGGATAACAATCTCAACCAAGCGGATGAACGTGCTCTTCTGCCGCTGGGCGAGCTGCGGAATCTAAATCTTCAGTCCAATAAACTGGAATCCATCACAGATAACTTCTTCTCGAATAATAGCCGACTGGAGCAACTGGATCTGTCCCGGAATCTCATACGCAGCATTTCCCCCACTGCCTTTGATAGCCAGAAATCGCTGGAGTATCTAGATCTCTCGGGCAATGCTCTACTCGACATATCGCTGGGTCTGGGTCATTTACCTAGCCTGCGGGACATTGATTTAAGTTACAATCAAATCTCTCGCCTGTATGCGGATGTCATTGGTGGCTGGCGGAATGTGGTGGAGATACGTTTGTCCAATAATCTGATTGTGGAGCTGCAACAGGGCACATTTCGGAATCTACCCAAGTTGCAGTACTTGGATCTGAGCAGCAATGAGATAAGCAATGTGGAGCCGGGTGCTCTTAAGGGTCTGCATGATCTGCAGGAGTTTGTGTTGGCCGATAACAAGCTGGTGGAGCTGAAGGATCATGTTTTCGAAGAGCTACCCAGTCTCCTGGCCTCACACTTTCAGTACAATAAACTGCGTTACATTTCACCCGAAAGCTTCCACAATGCCAATTCGTTGGTGTTTCTCAATCTGTCCAACAATCACTTTAGGAATATGGAGAATATCGGATTGCGTAGCATGCGCAATCTGGAGGTGCTGGACTTATCCACAAATGGTGTCAAGTTGGTCTCGACAATGCCACTGAAGGCACTCAGCTGGCTGGTGGAATTGAAAATGGATAATAATCAAATATGCCGGATACAGGTGAGTGGTAAGGAGAAGAGGTTCTAAAGAGGGGCATCTTTAGTGGTGTGGTGCAGCGGGTAGCGTGTGGACAGTTTTTTCTTTTAAAACTGAAAGAATTTGGCACTTAACCCCTTCTTTTCTGCCTCTTTTCAGGGTTCACCCTTTGAGACCATGCCCAGACTGCGTGTCCTTTCCATGCGTAACAATCAACTGCGTAGCATCAAAGAGCGCACCTTTCGCAATTTGAGAGGCAACATAGCCATCCTTGATGTAGATGGTAGGTTGTTTCTCTGAATGATTCCGTATGTAATAACGCTTCCTTGTACCCTGCACCAGGCAATCCCATTGAATGCAATTGTGAAATGCAGTGGCTGTCAGTTTGGCTACAGGAAACCAACTTTCCCTATCCCGGACCCAAATGCCAGGACGGCCGCCTGCTGAGAGCCGCCCGCATGGAGCGTAGCCTCTGCTTGGGCCTAGATATCTCCGATCAGAATGAAAGAACGGAGGCTGGTAACCATTTGCCGCTGCTCAATGAGCACGGAGATGTATTCCAAAGAGATTTACCCGAGGACTTCAATGATGAGTGTGAGGTGCTTGAAGCGAATCGACCGCCGGGGGAGCGACCTTTGGCGGGGGAGAGTGAATACTTCTATGATCAGTATGTGGACTCTACTGATGCCACACCTCCAGATGCTAGTAATACAGTACTGAGTACCTCACAAAGACCCAATCCGAATATAAATCCGAACAACACGTTGCTGCATACCAAGTACTTCAATAGACGACCCCAACCGGGTGCAGCAGGTTCGCCTTCGCCCTTCACCTTCTTCGGCTATCCGCTGCCCAGCTTGAGTTTGGGTCGTTTCTTTGGTTTTGCCGGTGACCGTGGACGAAAGCAGCGTACAGATGCCACAGACGAGATGCCCGCCACTCATCGAATGGCCCAGATAAGCCTGCCCAGTGGTCGGGCCAAGACCCGCATGTATCAGCCAAATAGTGCAGAGTTCGAGAAATACTTGAAGGAACAGAAACAACAACAGAGTTTACCACGGAATCGCTATGTAGATGTGGGTACCACCAATTCGGGTGAGGAATCATTGAGTAACGAGAGCGGAAGTGCGGCCACAATGGGTGTGTTTCGTACCACCTTCCGGGAGCCGTCGAGCATAGAGCGGGGAGGATTTCGACCTATTATTCCCAGCCAGGTGGGCGGTTTTAGGCCAGTAGTGGATCCACAACAGCGACGGGGGTTGATTGAAGCCGTCAACGTAACCAGAGCCAGTATACCCGAAGGCCATTTCATACCCATTGCAGTGAGAACCAAACCCACCAGCAGCAGTGTGGAGAGTGCAGAGTCAGTCACCTATGATGTGACAGAGCTGGCCACAGAGGTAACCACCACACAGGCCCCTCTGATTAAGAGCACCACCCGAACTTCGGCCACGACCAGCACTACCACAGCAACTACCAGAGCCAACGACAACACAGACAGTTCCTCGAGCAATTCCCCCGAGCAGTTGGACTCTCAGTATGATGATGAAGATTTAGAGGCACAATCGGTCACCCTACTGCGTCCACCCCCACTAATGCAGACCACCACCGCGGAGACCATACTATTAATACCTCCCGCCGAAGAGATACCAAAAACACACTCCTGGTTGACTTCTATCAGCAGTACTCCATCACCTCCGCCACCTTCTTCGCTGAGAGCTGGCGGTCGATCAACCATTACCAAAGTCTACACACCTCATCAGCCCCAGTTGGCCCAACCCACTGCGGAGGAGTATCAGCGGACCACGCCACGCGACGATCAAATTAGCTTAGCCAGTCATCCTCAGCTGACGGCCAAGGCTCAAAAGCTAAGCGAACTGGATTTGAGCGGCCTCCCAGTAGATCGTGTAGATCGTAAGGATGGCATGGACTGGTATTACGAAAGTTTTAAGAAAAAACGTGATTTCCCTGTGAGAAAAGCCACCTCCAACAAAGAACTGTTTGAGCCCATTGGTGGTGGTGGTGGAGCAACAGTCGCGAGATGGAAACAGGGATACTATCTGGAAATGTTATTACTTAGTTGGTTGTGGTTATGGAGTAGTTGCAGGTACTAGGAGATACAGACTGGAGGGTGTAGCAGTAGGAAGTGTTATTATTGTATGGCTTTATTTTTGTATAATTAAATAAAAAGAAAATTTTAATTTGTATAATTTAGAATAACTCCGACAGCTGTTTCTTGTCACATGCTACTGTCAAACATGTTCAGTTTGGTCTATATTTTAACCATGAGTCGACTTACAAACTAGCAATGCTGGTAGATTATTGAATCGAAATTCATGCCACTTTTTTAATGGAAAATTGTGTTCAGCGAAAAAGCTCATTTCTGGTTGAATGGATACGTGAACAAACAAAATTGACGTATTTGGTGTAGCCAGCAGCCAGCAGCATTGCAAGAAATGCACTATTTGATGTTGATTATGATTCGCTGGCATTATTTGAGACGCAGCTTTGACATTTACAGGAAATCATCTTATTGCAATACATTTCAAAGTTAATTCTATCGACTCAAATGAAGATTTCATGCTTTTTTGTGTAATCAAGTTGGAAAGCTGCTAAAAAATCATCTTTTAAAACCAATCCTGAATCGCAATCGCATTTTAAAATCATACAAACAAGAGAAAAAGCAGCAGAATGAGGGAAACCAAATTTGAAATTTCTTATGGCGGTTACAGAAGTGGCAAAGCGCTTAGCTTCAGTCAGGCTAACAGTTGTTTAGAGCTTGATACATACATATACATGAGTGTGAGAGCAGTGTCATATCAGCAAGCTGCTGTCAGCTAGTAACTGTGCGGGCTAATTTGATTTTAAATCTCCCACCTCTTTTGCAAATTTGTACTTTTTATGCTCTGCAGCAAAGATAAACAGAGTATATTAAGTTAGTTAAAAAGTATGTAACAGACAGTAAGAATCATCACAGATCCTGTTTTCTATATATATTTTTGATCAGCATCAATAGCCGAGTAGAATGAACCATGTCTGACCGTCTGCCTTCTCAGTAGGCTGAATACTTATTACTAACTGCTCTTCTTAAGAAAATGTCCTTAATGGTCCCAGTCACATTTTGTTCTTCGACTCTTAGCAATGCTTGACTTTCACATATAACTAAAATTGAGTCCTTGTGTTATATTTCACTTTCAATCTGAAATATGTATGATTTGAAGCGTCAGCGAGAGGAAACCGAAATTTGGCCATTCAAATTGATTGTGCTGCTAATCCTCAGTGGTTTTATAACGGGCATAGTGTTAATGCTCATCTGGTATGAATGGCATCCCAAGCAACGGAGAAGAGATCTTGGCCAGAGTTGGTTTGTCATTGTGGGCCTTACCTTGCTTTTCATCATACTCCTCTACAGTCGACCAGTGAGGTGAGGCTGTTAGCAGACTAGAGCCATTTGCCAGCTTTATGATATATCTTTCTCCCGCAGATGTATCTTAGCTCTAGCGGTGCCTTCATTAGGCAGTTCTCGTGGTCGTTCTCTGCTCATTGCCTTGGCATTCTTTGTGGCTGCCATTGGACCCACGATCAATATTTTGGACAATTTGATGGTGATGCTGCGTAGCCTGGGCTGTGCACAGGAGCTGTTGCGTCAGGCTTTGGGACAAATGTTGGATGTGATATTAGAACCAATTCAAGCTATTCAAACGGCGCTATCGCTGATGCTGGACGAAGTGCGTCGCGTGCTAAAATATGTCATGGAATTACTTTTGCGCATACAGGGTTATCTGCTGCTTATCAGTTAGTGCACCGATGCTATCCAAGCTCCCACGACTAACCACAGTTCATTCCAGTTAATACTTTCAAAGCTTGTGCCGCCTGGTTAAAGTCCATTGTGGAACTATGCAATGCTGAGATGGGCACACCGTGGATGCGTTGCCAACAAACTGCTCAGCGAGCCATGCTCAAGTGTCGCTCCAAATTGGGTTTCTTTCGTCCTTTGTGCCAGGCCACCAAGGTGTTCCTCGCCCTCTGCTATCCAGCCAAGATTATTGATGTGTTTTGTACCGGCTACTGGGATGTCAGTTGGGAGTTGCTGGACAGGGTTATGGTTCGTAAGTGGTATCAAAGGTACATGATTTGGTAACCATCAACTCGGATTAACTCAACCTCTTAGGTTATCACCAGTTCGTTCATGAAGTTCAGCTGATGTTTGATGCTAATATAACCTTTGAGCATGACTTTCGTTTTCAAACAAATGCCTCGAAAAAACTTTCGGATGTGGGTGAGGAGATTGCTCAGGATATAACACAGCGTATGGGACCGTTTGTCTTACTTTACGGTTGGCTGGATATTCTCTGTTGGATTATGATTCTGGCCGTGTTTATGAAGTGGGTTTATGATTTGGAGTTAATTTTGTTAAACTTTTAGTTCTTACTCAGGGCTATATATTTTTATGTACGCTATATGTATAGTCGGCAGTATCAGAATGTATATCTGACACGAACTTTGTATGAGATTGATCGAGTGAGAGAGAAGCATGGAGAGCCTACGGTTATGCCACTCAAACGTCTCGAGAGAGCACGGTATATCAAGGTAGGTGGCACAAAATCCATTTATTCTTCCATACTTTAATTATTAAGGTATTAAAAAATATCCATTGGATGATTTCCGGTAACCATTTGGTAGGAATATGTCTTAAATATCCTTTTAATCAACCAACGCTGGTAAAAATCATTCAAGGGATATGAAAAACGATGATCATTTGGATGATTTTGCAGCATTTTATATCCTTTCCAAATGAATCTTTTTTGGTTCATTTCTGTGTACTGATATTATGAACAAACATTGGCCGCGTTCAGCAGAAAAACTTGCCCACTAAAAAATATAAATTAAAAAGTAGATTTTACATTTTTATGGAATTTCAATTCTTTGTCCAAAAACGTAGGTTTTTGTTCAATAGAAATTATTCGATGTATCCATTTTTTCTGATACCTGTTCAACGATCAAACAATCTGCTGAACACGGCCATTTTGTGGCTTAAACTCTAAAATCGAGTCACTAATTCTGGAACGCTTTTTCTTAGATGAAACACAAACTAAACTTGCAATTCAAGGATGATACTTACTTCTAAGATTTCCATCCTCAAAATTCCACCTAAAAATGGTAGATTTCTAATATCTAGCTTAGCACTCAGAAAAAAGAATAGACAATTTGATACTATCAATTGAATCAATAATCTTTGAGGTCAGTAGAAGAGTTGGGCAAAAAATGCAAACAAGGCAACTTAATTTAACCTTTTTTTCAGTTTGCAAAATTTGTGGTGGTGATTCTTGTATATTTTGTATGCTGAACATGTCCATTTTTGTTAATATAAGCCTAAAGTTGTTTAAAATACATATTAGGACACACTTTAGGCACTTTTTGTGAGGGAACCTTTACTTTTCTTTGACCTCTCTTTGATATTGTCGCTTAATACTATATCTTATCTATAAAATTAGCTATTCCAAAAAATTCCACGTTTTTCTTAGGCGAAAGTGTTCCATTTTGATACCATCTCGATGCTGTATGTTCTGTATGTTATTCGATGTCTAACCCTAACCATTTTCCCCCTTATTCATCTGCCTCAGTTGACCAGCCTGCGTCTCACCACCTCCGAGTGCCTTTTAATTGCTAAAAATGCATTTTTCATGATGATCACCTGTCTTCAACTCTTCTCCATTTGCTTTGCGGACTACAGTCTCTTTTGGTTGCTGGCCACGATGTCCTACTACGGTCATCAGCAGGCCGGACTGGAGGTGCCCGCATTCATTGATCTGGAAATAAAGGGTGGTGGTTTTGTGGCCAATATCATGAGGGGGATTGCCAATGCTTTCCGACCCCTTACCCAGAAAAGCGTTTTGGATACGAATCTTTGCCTGCCGCTGCCGAAAGAGCCCACCTATAGGCGGTATATAGAGATTTGGGCACTTTGTCTATCTGCCTGGTTGATTGTGCTGGCTGAACCGTATGCCTTGCGTTTTCGCCATGTGATAATGCGTTATTTCTATCCGAAGAGAGCCCATGTAAGAGCTTTATATCTGCACAACAAAATTCTGACGAAAAGAAGTATGGTAAAATCAGTCGTATCAAAGACGAAACCTTTCTAAATCCTTTGCAGTTAGCTTTTTCAAGTTTGCCCGTCGCAAGGCAAGGGCCGCTTTCCTGTACCAAGATGCTGAAGGACATATCAGTTGTCTGAACTGGCTAAGAGGGAAACTAAGCTGGTAGAGTCGGTGTTCTGGGGTGAAGAAGATGTGTCGCTTTAAGTTTGTTTCAACTGCAGGTGCTGGTGCTGCAGCTGTTTGCTGGGTGGCCTGAGAGGTGATGTCTGCATCGTTTGCGCCAAATCCTTGAGCTCGTTAGTAGACCAAGACTTCCAATCACTTTTATCCAGGAACTGTCTTTCAGCTCCACAGGCATACGTTGCGATACCCATGGCTGTCCGGGAGTGTATTGTCAAGGGTGCTTCAGTGAGTCCAATAACAATTGCTGCCTGTGCAAGCGACCGATTGATTATGGCGACTTTAGTGATTTCTCTGAAGTGCAGTAGGTAAATGGGATATAGATATATATATTATTTTTAATCAATATGATTGTAGAGATTCGTCAGACGATCCAGATGCGGATTCATTTGGTAGCCGTGTGGCCAAACATTGTGGAAGATATCAAAAGCAAAGAAATAAACGGCATTAAAAAAGATCAGTTTAATTTGATTTCATTTGAGAACTAGTTCATTAAGGAACTAAACTGCACTTAGCACTTTTTTAACTGCGCGGCAGCCCTAAACAGCTGATCGCAAAGAATCAGCTGAAGATATAGCCATGTTCGTCTGTCTGTATGAACTCCTAGATCACAGAGAAGAGCTAGAGCCAAAAAATTTGAAATGTAGACTAGTATGGTCTGCACGCAGATCAAGTTTGTTTGAGATTTTTCAAGATATCTAGCTCATATTTTGCAGTGTAGAGTATGTGGCCCATATACACAATCTCACAAATTTTCATAAAGGTCGGATAATAAATGGCAGAGTTAAAAAATCGTTGCATACTTATCTGAGCCACATGAGGTTATTAAACACTAATTGCCCTGAATAAGGGGTATTTCAAAGTCAGGCAGGGCAGACTTTGACTTACGCTCTCGTTTCTTATAAAGTTTTTGCACAACTGGTCACCTTAACCAGCAATTAACCAGCTATTGACGGATTTGATTTCTTTCTGTTGTGCAAAAATCAGGCCAAGAGCCAATTGAGAGCAGCTCGGTGTCATGTCTAAGAGTTGATTCTTTTTTAATTTCCTTTCGCAACAAGAAAACGTCAATACAATGAACCAGATAACTACCTATTGGTTCTACTTTTCTAGTATAAAGTTTAAAAATATTGGAATATTTGGCATAAATTCACAAAAACTAAGAATTAAAGCCCTTAAATCTTTGTTCAATGGTGTCTGAATGCCATTAGCATCTCTATGGTTGTTCTGCTTTTGAATGACTGCTGATTCTGTGCCGACTACAGCTGGTCAAATGAATCTCAAAATTCTGATGAATCGCAGTTTTATTAACAAAATGGCAAAGTCGTCTTTGTCATCAGCAGCCACATATGTAATTATCCCCATCATTCTCGTCCAGCTTCTGCATGTCTCGTTTGTCTCCTTGTCATCGTTGTCCAGCGAACAATAACACTTTGTTTTCAATTTGTGTCTCCATCATACGCCGCCCGTTCTCCTCCTTCTTTTGCTTGTCACCAGCACCAAATGTGGCAGTGATGCTTTTGAGACTGGCTCAGGGTTAGGTACTGTGGTGCAAGTGGTGGCGAAAATGTGGTGGCTGCCTCTTCGACTTATTTTTAGTAAGATTACAACTCAAAGCTGAGAAAATAAGAACTTTCTTTAACTAGAACACCGTTCATCCGTTCCTTACAGATCCTGTGGCGGATGGATAAGTAAGGCTAAAGCTTAAAACTGATAAAAAACTTCAACTGTCTATTAATTTCAGGCACTTATATATCGGAACTCTTACTTACCTACCATTTCGGAGTTTTTTTTTTTGGCTAAATGGACTCCACTGAACCAGAAGAGGGTCGGAGATGCTGCCAACTGGCAGTTTATACAGACACATCTTACATCACAAAATAATATTTACATTTACTTCAATTATGAACCACTGTGCATCACATGTTGGACATAGCCTGGCGCACATGTGGGCTGCAATTAAATGTTCATTAAATGCGACAACAACGACAAGCCAGAGATTGTTTCCCAACAATTAATGCGGACCAGGATCGCGCTGATGATGACATCCACCACATCCAGCGGTGTTTTGATTTTGATTTCATTCTCCGCCTGTGCATGGGCCTGGTCCATGCTTCAGTGACGGGAATGTGCCATGTAATTTACAGCCATTGGATATTGGTGGTGGTCTCTCTCTCCACTCTCTCTCTCTCTTTGTTTATTTACAATCCTCAAATTTTGACATTAATTTCGTTCCTTTCATTTGGTTCATTTATGGTCACCACTTTAGTGCCCAGTGTCGCTAGTGTTTGATCCAACAGTTGCCCTGCTTCTTTTGTGATCTTTTGTTGCTCACGTTTTGTGGTTGTTTAATAAATTTTCCCCTCCCCCCCATTTTCCTTGGCAGTGGCTTCCATCTTTTATGGTAATGTGTGCACAAGTGTTTATTTGTTATTTAACACCCGCGGGGATTGACCACCATCGTTGACATGACCAAGTATGCTTTGCTTAAAGAGCTGTGGCTTAGGGTCAACGTACAGGTAAATTTCAATTTTTGTGTGTATTATGTTACCCTTATCTCAAGTGGTTCACCGTTTGTTTGCCCTGAAATTTGAGCTTTCACCGCTGTGAAATGATGAACCAACTCGAATGAGGATTTGAGAAAAATTGCAAGATTGTGGTGGGAAGTCAATGAACTTTACCGGGAACTGAAGATTGAGTTCATTTCCGTTTGGAAAATTACAAAAGTCTAAGGCCAAAGCTGCCAGCCTTGAGATTTCGCTGTGTGTTTTCCTAGTTTTATGGTGCCAATTGGAGATGAGTAATCGTGCATGAAATTCTTCTAGATTTCTCCACCGTTCAGACATTTTGGTCCCATTTTTCGCCGCTGGCTTCTTGTTAAACTTCTGTTTCAGCAGCATTTTAAAATACAATTCGATTTGAAGATTTCTGTCGTCGATTGCTCTCCTGCTTCTGCAGATCTTAACCTGGCCTGCTGCTCCACTTG
This sequence comes from Lordiphosa fenestrarum, assembly GCA_035044985.1. Taxonomy (NCBI): domain Eukaryota; kingdom Metazoa; phylum Arthropoda; class Insecta; order Diptera; family Drosophilidae; genus Lordiphosa; species Lordiphosa fenestrarum. The sequence goes on along the minus strand of JAWNNO010002555.1, from coordinate 227,447 downwards.
GTTATCGTGCAGAGCTACCGATTGTTTCGGAGACTCAAAGCCACTGTGGAATTGAATATGTTTAACAAACTGTGGCCGTCGATTGCTCGCCTGCTCTGACGTTTAAAGAAGATTTGTTAATTTTTACTCCATTTATTTTCAACAATACTCTTTTGCTACAACACATTCGTCAAACCTAATGAGATGCCCCAGACTTCTTGTTCGGATAGCCAAAGAAACCGACGCTTTTCAATTCAATCAACAGCTCATGATCATTGCCAATTGCCTTATAGATGGCCTTCTCCAGTTCATCATACTGAAAGTGTGGAGCAAAGGGCATATCATCGATGGCCTGCACCAGAGTATTGCCACGCTCATTGCCCACCAGCAGAGAGCGTCCGCAGTTGGAGAACCTGCAGGGAGGTTCAAATCAAAATCAAATTTAACCATGTCTCTCCCAGTCAGGCAAAAACTCACGAGGCTGTCGTGTTGTAGGATGAGTCCATGGCATGTTTGCCCATGGGCTTGAGTATGTTACGTCGAATGTCCCAGATGCTGGCGGTTTCACGATTCACCGCCACTATTATGGTCGAATGGGTGGGACTCCAGTTGGCCCAGTTTATGGGCGAGTAATCATCCTGTAGCTCGATCAATGGACGAGAAATGCCATCAATCCAAATACGCACGTACCTGGCAATACAGAGAAATAGTAGAAGTTCGCTCAAACACCTTTGTGTCCCCTCACCAATCATTGCCACAGGTGAGGAACAGTTTTGGGGACCACGGTGAGAACTCCATTACATTCACCCCACCCTCATGACACTTGAGCACCTCCAGATATTGATGCTGATAGTTGATCGAACACTTGTGTATGCATCCCTCATCGGTGAGCACATAGTAGATGTCCTTGTGCAAGGGATGTGTGGTTATATACAGACCCTGCGGACGTCTGTTCGACTCACAGGCCAGCGCATTCGTGATGGGCACATGTATGCCCTCCGGGTGTCCTTCCACTCGTTCCAGGTTCATCTGATTAAAGCCCAACAGAAAAGGACTCTTGATGATGCGAAATCGTGTTACAGAACCATCCTGCGAGAGACTCAAGAAGGGGTCTATTTCGGCCACATCGTCGTCGCTGGCCTGCTTTATCCAACGTATGGACACCACGGGCGAGCAACCCGGCGAAGTCGAGCGCTGCGACACCGCAATGGGCATATCCGTCGGACTGCTGACATCCCGCACCTCCACGCTGCCATCATACATTCCGATGGCGATCAGCGAGCAAAGAAAGGGGGAGAAGCAAATGGCCGTCACCGGAATCTTATAGTAATAGGCGCGCTCCGGCTCGCCCGGATTCTTGATGCTCCACACGTACACATCCCCCGAAGAGGGGACCTGCTGCGAGGAGAACGAATACAGGCCATAGGCAATGGCCACGATGTCGCCATTGGTGCGGCAAAAACTCAAATCGCTAACGGCCTTGCGCTCATCCTGACTGGGCACCGGCAAGAAGCGGAACAGCAGCTTCATCGAATACACATACTCTGCATCCTGGGAGCAACGATTGACCTGTTCGAAATTCCGAAAACGTCGCATACCCGCCTCATTGGTGTTACTCGACAGGGTGCGCCCCATTATCATGATGGCGTTCCTGAACTGCACACTCTCGAATAGACGGTCCTCCTCGTTCTTCTTCTTAGTCTTTTCATCCTCGTCCTCCTCATAGTACTCATCCGACGGCAGGTCGTCGTCCGTTTGAGCGCCCGTGTCCAAGGCAAGCTTTTGCATGGTGGTACGCATGCTGCGCTTTTGCATCATGCCCCTTAATGTGTCGTACATCTCGAAGTTGGATACATAGGAGCCAACTGTTTCCTGAGTCACCATAATGGTGTTCGAGGCACGACAGGTGGTTAGAACCATATCGGTTTGCGTTTCGTTATCGGAACGACGACGCACCTTGCCCTTGCCGACAGTTAGGTACTCGTAAGCCCGATTGTCCCGTTCGGCCTCTTCGCCCTCCGGCGTGCCCTTCGCCTCTGTGGTACTGCATTGTGCGTGAAGCTCAAAAAAATCCGATTTCCGGAGGGTTATTTTAAGGAAGGATTTTTTATAGGTCACTGGATTGTACACTTCCTCCGGTCTCTCAAAGGTGTCCTTGGGATCGAATACTATGGTCTCGTATGTGATCTACAGATGGGGAGGGCGGAGGGGAGGGTAGGGTTACGAAAGCAAACAAGATTAAGGTTAGTTGAGGGTGATTGTTTGTGGGAGGCGCCATATAAACTGTGTGAAGTACTGCCCATAGACTCTTTTAGCTTCGCACGAACTCTGCGATGCACTCCCGATGCCTCTCTAGCAGCACACGAACTGTGTGAGTGCTACCCATCGCAACTGGCAACACACGAACTGTGTGAAGTACTGCCCATTGCTTGTCTAGTGCCACACGAACAGTGTGAAGCACTTCCCATCGACTCTTAAGCTCCACACGAACTGTGTGAGTACTACCCATGATAACTGGCACCACACGAACTGTGTGAAGTGCTGTCCATTGCCTCTCTAACGCCACACGAACAGTGTAAAGTACTTTCCATCGACTCTTAAGCTCCACACGAGTACTACCCATGATAACTGGCACCACACGAACTGTGTGAAGTGCTGTCCATTGCCTCTCTAACGCCACACGAGCAGTGTAAAGCACTTCCCATTGCCACACGAACCGTGTGAGTACCACCCCTCGCAACTGGCACCACACGAACAGTGAAAAGTACTACCCGCCATCGACTCTCCTGACTCTTTTAACCAAACACTAGCTCCTTCAACTAACTCACCCCGCTCATTAGCTCATCAATGGATTGCTTGTTACCACCGATGCCGGCTCGCATACTGGACCGAGTTCTAGATCGCATACTGGCGCTTTTTGTGTGAAGTAATGCCATCGCTTCCACCTGCTGCTTGAACTGAATGTTATACTTGAGAAACTGATCGCTGTACATGGCTTCTGGAATCGTCTTGGGCGTCATATCCACCTCCACGCCATTGATAAGCTCCAAAATCTAAGAAAAGTGAAGCGCATCTTAAAGTGGGCCCATCAGCCAACACGACTCACCTTGAACTGAGCCCGATTCTGCAGATCCGACAGTATTTCCTGTGTATAATAATGCGTATTATCGCGCTTTTCCTTTTTCTTTGCTTTTCCCGCATCTAGGTCCGCAAATTCCTGGGCCACCAGGACAGACTTCTTTTGCCCAGGAAGTTCGACAGTTTTTTTCTAAGCAAAATTAGGCTGGATAAAGGGAAGTGGCTGTATTTTGCAAGAACTCACCGCTTTGGGAGCTACATTAAGTTTAGCCTCGGAATCCATTCTCAATAATTTCCAGTTTTTATCAGATTTGAAAATTCAGTGTGCAGCAGGGGGCCCCTCCTTTAAGTTTAGGGCAAGGCCTACTCCAAGCGGAACATGGGTTTATCCCCAAGGAAATTACCCGGCAGTCCCCCCAATCAATCTAGCTAGTTAATTGCGTATATTAATAATTTTTAATTAAATCTGGTCCTTATCAAAGGCAGCAGCACGTGCTGCTGTTGCTCCACCAAAGGAGCAAGCCTCTCACTTGCTCTCTCGCAAAGGGCTTGTAGATAAATTGACAGATAAAGTTAACACTTCGCCTGGGGTGTATCATCAAAAAACCCACCACCACCCACTATGAAGGACGAAGGATGCTTTCAGCTCCATGCGAATCAGTTACAGTTGAACTCGCTGAAGGAACAAACGTTCCAGCGCGACGCCGGCTTCCGTGTAAACTTTCACAACATTATCCTTTCGTTTTCTAGACTTGTTGTCTGTGTGAGTGTGCGTGTGGGTGTGTGAGAGTGAATTTGAATGCATTTATCAACGGTGCTGGGGGATATGTGTGTAAAAAAAAGCTAATTATGTCCGCAACACCACATCACGATTCGCCATCGCCATCAATGGAGTGCCAAAGTGAAAATCGAGTACCAGAAAACTCAATTAGGAATGTTGCACAAGCACAGACCGCAGCGACAACTAAGTCACTGCCCAAACCGCAACCGCCTACAGTATTGGCCAAGCAGCAGCAGCAACAACAACAGCAGCAGACGCAGTACGTCATAAATTCAGCAGCAAAAATGCACGCCAAGGCAACCACGGCAGGCGTCATCTCGGGCGGCACACTGCATCGGGTGAAAAGAGCTCAGGTACGTAAAGTGAACGTGATGCTAATTGGAAGGTTAGCCCCCAAGCCAGACAGGCCACGGGCAGGCGAGGTGAGACTGAACGATTGTAAGGGCGGTGCGTCTTGCTGGATATCTAAATGTATTCATAATTGAATCTGGGCAGGAAGAAACCACTATATCATTACCTTGCAGGCAATTTAAACGAGAAAAAAGATCTAAAAAAGATCCATTCAGGAAGGATATGTTCAAAGGACATGGAAATGGATCATTCTTGGAATGATTTTCAGCTCCGTTGCATGATTAAAACTATATTTAAGACATATCCTACCCAAATGGATACGGGATATCATCCAATGGAAATTATTTCATATCCTTTTTTGCTCTGTATGCAAAATTTTCGAAAACCCAGTGGCCACGTTCAGCAGAAGATCTGGCTTCCTGATCAATTATACATTTTCACTGATCATTTTGCTGAACTGCTGTGTTACGGTACGAGCATGAATCAAGGTAATAGCATGCTCCTTTCAAGTGTTACTGTTAACACAAGCTGCTTTTGTATATCGATAGGTTTTTTTCCATACCGATAAACTTATCTTGTTTAATTTTGAGCTTTTCATTTAAAAATGAGTTGATTTATGGGCGATAAATAGTTTGCACAAACTAAAAAATACATTAAAACTCAAGTTTGACTTCTTCAATGCCATTTCTATGATGACACCCTCAGAAAGTTGTGAAATTGATCTTTCTTGATACCTGCTCATCGATTAATCCTTCTGCTGAACACGACCAGTTTTTTGACTTTTGCTTCCCTTTCAATTGTTCTATATGCATATTCTAATGGTTTGCTTTTAGAAGCAGTTAGTTTCGATTTGAAAAAGCCCTGAACAAAACCTTCTAAGGATATAATCTGAACCAGAAAATATATACGGCCCTGTTCCAAATTCCAAATCGGTTTTAGTGTAAACGTTGCATTGTAGAGCTTAAACATAGAAATGTTATAAGGAAGGCGACAAGCATTTCAAAGGGTACTTGATCAGGTTTGAGAAAAATCGGAATTGATTCAGCAGTTGAAACCGACAGCTCAATGCCAAGTGGATTCAATTCGACTAAAATAGACGACCTGATCTAGTAGGCACACACATTTTCCTTACTTTTCATAGAAAACTGTGGGATTTTAAGTACAAAAACCGACTCGGAATTGGGAACAAGGCCGATAATCTGTATGGAAAAGGTTCGTATTAAAATAAATAAATTTATATTTTGTGCATTATCTGGGAATGCTTACCCAACCGACTTCCATATACCTGTTAATCAGGGAAAGAAGTGATTTATAGCTTTCCTTATGTTAATTAACAGAGCATTAACCTTAATGTTTAACACATTCATATTATGTAAGCGGACAGCGCAAGCTGCAGCGAAAGGTATGCAACGCTTTCTATTACAGCCTTCATAACTCTGCCATTTCTTATTCAATCTTTATGTAGGTTTTAGAGATTTCATTATAGATAAATATATATTCGTGATCAGCTTCTATCTGTCCGTGTCATCCAAAGAGGATTGACATCTTATCTAAATTAACAAAATTATCAAGCTCTCCCTCTGAATTCCTTGCTATTGTTGATCAGCAGACTTCTCCGACTACTTTCAATATTCTGGGATATTTCAACAAATTCTGAAACCGCCCCCTGGTTACCTATGTTACAGATCACAAATTGTTAACTTTAAATAACCGAAACGCAATAAAACTTTCCACAAACCATTTGCAGTTCGAAAACAATGCGGACATTGTGCGAGTAGACACAATACGCACCATTACAGCTACAGGATACACACAAACATATATTACATACTTACATACAGATCCGGGGTGCGTAGCGTAACATTTTGGTAAACTTTTTGCCGGCAAAAAACGAACCGAAGCCGGTCGGCCGGTCCACCAGGTCTCAGTTCTCCATCTGAAGATGGGCCCTGGGCATGCGTCGAAACTGTGAGAGCCATTGACATGGCCGTGTTATGTAAACAGTGGAACGACTGCCACTGCCAACTGGAGAGTGGGTGGGAGGCAGCGCAATTCATGACGAAAGCAGGGAGAACCGATGTTTGGCTGCTGCCGTTCGCTGCTTGCCTGATGACTGTGGAGGATGCCGGGCCCCGGTGGTGGCTTCTGGATGGTGGCGCAATTGAAAGTCACGTCATATATCAGATGCTCGATGATGTGAAATGAATTTGCATGGTTAGTTGGCACAAATGGGAGAGGTGGGTGGTCCACAGATAAAACGGGCAACCTTTTCAACTTTACGATGGACCGAGGCATGCATTGGCACTTGAGCGTTGTGTGCATAATGTAGGGGCCACTTGAAGTTTTCCAAGTTTGTACAAGAATTCGTTTGATACAATATTTTGTATAATTCTATGGAGAAGCCACCACCCCACATTTCTGTTTGCTTTCAATTTTTATCCCTGACATCGTTTGCCATCTTTTGTTTGACTTGAAATCAAATTCAATGCCAAAGGCGCATCTCATACTCATACCCCTCGTCCTTGTGTATATGTCCTGATAGCAGACAGCCTTGCACTTGCCCGCAATTGAACCTCACTTGGGGTTGTTCCGGTTGTACCACCCACATACGGAGTTATTTCCCAGCTACCTCAAAGCTGAATTCAGCGCGCTCTCTCTGTCTCTCTCTCTTTGTTTGCTGAATTTATCTGAGAGCAGCAACTTTTCTCAGCTTCTCGACTGTTTGCATTTGGTTAGCGTTTGTTATCCTCATCTCGGGTGTGTTTTGTTTAGCTCGGACTCTCGAGGGGTTAATCAACCTTTTTTTGTTGTCAAGAATTTCAGTGTTAGCGTTGGGGAGGACTAAGAACTTTGTTATGAGCCAAGTTTGTATGTGGCTGGCCAAATACACACATCAGCATAGAGTTAGTTGAAGGTAAATTTATGGGTCGTACTGTGTGGCAGAAAGGTCAAGGATGGTGCGGGATTTGAAGAATTTCCTAAGTAAGGAAATCTTTCAAAATATCATTGAATACATTGAGAATACTTCTTTGAAAAACGTAGAAGAATATTTTACTCTTTTTATACCATTGCAAAGGGTATTATAATTTTTCCCAGAAGTTTGCAACGCATAGAAATATTCATTTCCGGCCCCATAAACTATATATATTCTTGATCAGAGTGACGAGCTGAGTCGATTGAGCTTTGTCCGTCCGTCTGTCTGTCTGTTTCTACGCAAACTAGTCTCTCAGTTTTAAAGCTATCGAGCTGAAATTTTGCACAGAGTGTTCTTTTTGCTGCACACTACTAATATGTCGAAACCGACCGGATCGGATGACTATATCTCATACTAGTTTTAGTATGAAAAACTTTATTCTTTTCAATGGAAACGACTCCAAACTTTGTAATCGTAGGTTTTCTATGTTTTTTTATAATTCTACCAAGTTTTATTAAAATCGGACAACTATATGGTATAGCTGCCATACAAAAGATAGTTCAGAAAAACAGTCTTAGTTAGAAAAACTTTTTTGTTTTTAATGGTAGCATCCTGCAATTTTGTATTTGTTTGTTTCTCAAGCTTTTACATAATTCTACAAGTTTATGTCCAAATCGGATGACTATATCATATAGCTCCCATACGAACGATCGGTCGGAAAATGGGAAAAAGTATTTTTTGAAAATATTTAAGCGAGCACCTGCAAGGGTATAAAAACTTCGGCACAGACGAAGTTAGCTTAGCTTTCTCGTTTTTATAGACAATGTTTCATTTTGGGTTACATTCGAGTTCGAGTCTTTCACAATACCTAATTTTGTTCCACATTTTCAAATTCCGTCTGGTTTTTGATAATTTATGCATTCTTTCCTTTAAACTTGCAGTTTGAAAGGGTTGAACCATTGTAAAGAGCTGAAAGATTGCTAGAATACTAAAAGTGAACCACTGAACCGCAGCAACAGTCATGTTATAAACCGAACCTTTGGCTTAAAAACTTTATGAACCACTGAACCCAGCGATTTCCAATTCCCCAGGCATAAGAAACCAGCATTATTACTGTTCAGATGGATTCTTTAGATAACAAAACCATTCTCAATCGCATATTCATAATCGTCAATTAAAAAAGGACATTTTGAACTTCAGACAATTCAATTTGCTGCGTATCTGCATACGTTTCTTGCTCTTCCAGCCATTTTAGTGATATTTTTTGGCTACCACCTAACAACTATATAGACTTTTTGATTTATGGATTTATTCAATGCCAACATGAAAATGCATTTGCCAACACGAATCGAGCCAAATTGCATTTCCATTCGTAGACCGGAGCGGTCATTGAGCTTCAAGTGCTCGAGAAAACCCAAAAAAAAAACAAAACGTCCCAGCGACACAACTAAAACCGAAATCCACTTCAGACACGACTGCGTTTTATTTTTTTGCAGTTTTGCGGTTAATGGAAGTCAACTTCAGCTCTTGGACGCTCTCCACTGGCGCCAACATATTTCGCTGTCGCATTAAAATTATGAGCTTTGGACTATGGAAATTTTTGCATAAATCGTTGAGAATAAACAGCGAAAGAAAGTGGAAAGCCTGGGGAGAGGTGAAGAATTTATGTGTACGTGCAGGAAATTCCTTAATTTGTAAAGAGAAAAGATTGTTTGTGTTTACCTGGCGGCTTTTCTTTTCGGTGTTGGTTTTTCGTCGTCGGTTGACAAACGAATTTTCCTGTCACGTGACGGCAGCTGAAATAGCTTAGAATTTGGTTACATAATTTCGTGTTTCGTTTGGTTAATATGCAATTGGTTGGATGATGGGAAAATCTGGTGGGGCTGGAATCGGCTTCCACAGATCATTTAACCCAGCTGCCATAAATAATTTGTCGACGCGGCGAGGTCCCCATGTTAATCAGCGCTGTCAACTGGGAAAGATACTGCAACTCTGGCAGTTGCAGTATGGCAAATTGCTGGGGCTAGAGCCGTGTGTCTTCTTCACGGAAAAAATATGTCACGCATTCCGTTTTTTTTTGTCTTGTTTTTAATTAATTTATGCAGTTTGGGGCAGCAAGATTTTCCAGTGCAGATTAAAGCTTGTGGGGCATTTAATAAATTACTGTTAAATTATAGAAAAAAGAGCGGCAAAAAAACACACACACACACACACAGAAAACGAAGTATGCGTAGATTTATGACTGAAAACGGGAAAGAAGAAAACGTTGCGAATGAAAATTGGTTTGGGGAAAAGATCTTAGAGGGAAGCCGAATGCATATGGGAGATACTTGTAATTAATATCGACCAGCATTAACAAATCTTAAAGAAAGGTTATGCATATGACACTTGTAAGGGAAGTTCAGCTGCAGCAGCCAGTTTTAATAGTTCTAAAGCAGTGGTGAGCCTGAAATTTGAGTAAGCTAACTTAGTCTGTGCTAAAATTTGTATACCCTTGTAAGTACTCGCTTAAATATTTTCAAAAATAATCCTCTTCCCCACAACAAACCATTTTCCGACCCATAGTTTATATGGGAGCTATATGATATAGTCATCCGATTTGAAAAAAAATTTGTAGAATTGGTTAATAAGATATGAAACAAACAAGTACAACATTTTAATATGCTACCATTAAAAACAAAAAAGTTTTTCTAACTAACATTGTTTTTCTGTCCTATCTTTTGTATGGCAGCTTTACCATATAGTTGTCCGATTTTCATCAAACTTGGCAGAATTATAAAAAAGCTTAGAAAACCTAGGAATACAAAGTTTGGAGAAGTTTCGATTGAAAAGAAACAAGTTTTTCATACTAAAACAAGAATGAAAGTCGGTCAAGCCCGACTATAACATACTCTGTACCAAGAAAATTTGTCTTTTGATCATAACTCGAAAACCGTTCATCCGATCTGCTTCATTTCTTTGGCGGATCGATAAGTTATCCTAATAACTAAATATGTCCAGAAGGAACAAGCCATCTATCTTCAAAACTGTGGGAGATATGACGTTTTTTCTAAATTGCGGGGGCGGGAGGGGGCGTGGCCAAAATTAAAAATAAACTTGATCTGCCTGCAGACATAATAAGCATATGTCCCATACATGTCAAACCTCTATCTCTTACCATCTCTGAGATCTGTGCGTTCATACGGACAGACAGACGGACCTACGGACGGACGGACAGACGGACATGGCTATATCGACTCGGCTGTTGATGCTGATCAAGAATATATATACTTTATGGGGTCGGAGATGCTTACTTCTGGATGTTACATACTTTTGCACAAACTTATAATACTCTATGTACCTTCGGTACAGAGTATAACTAGTTTTCCCACCGATTAAGAGAGCTATGAGATACAGTCAGCTGATACGGTCGGTTCCGACATATAAGTAGCGTGCGACAAAAAGAAGACTCTGTGCCAAATTTCAGATCAATAGCATTAAAACTGAGAGACTAGTTTGCGAAGAAACAGACAGACGGACGGATCGTCTCGGCTCGTCACCCTTATCAAGAATATATATGGTTTATGGGGTCGGAAATGAATATTTCTATGTGTTGCAATTTCTGGGCAAACTTTGTATAGTCTTTTCAAGGGTATAAAAACGAGGCTCGAGTGGACAAGCCAGGCACACACTGCATATATTTGCCGTAAAAAAACACTCGGATCAATGGGAGCAAGGGCTTGCCGAACACTTTTTCAAAGTTTTGGTACATCAAACTATTGTGAAGTCTTGATGATCAGCGAATAGCTGACCAAACTAATAGTTTGGTTTAGGAGTTGACTGTCAAAAATGTTCTGAATATCGGGCTTAATACCAACAATGTAACCACTATCTACTTTAGTAGTTCTTTCAATTAGCGAGTGCATTCCCGCTTCTATATACTTATACTTAAATATCCAACTTCCACACAAATACGAATTCTACCAAAAGAAATCTCTGACCCATTAATCCAAAAAATGTCAGCCAGCAGCGTTAATGATCATATTGAAGATTTCAATTCGATTTTTATCACGCGGCAGGCGCCCACGTTCATCGTCGACATCGTCTTGGCCCCCGTGGCCTGTTTTGGTGTCTCTTTAAGTTTTTATGTGCATTTATTTTCGGTGTACGCTTTGACCTTATAAATCAGATCCGACACACTCACAGAAGAAGAACACACACACACACACCGAAATGTGTTAGCCAAATGATGATGATATGGCGTCCGAAAATCCATAAACTTTTCTAAACATAAATTTATGATTTACGCAATGAACGCACCAGGGGAGTGGGGCGGGACGAAAGCATTTTGTTGATTTATCTGACTAATTTCAACAGCCATCAAGTAATTTGGAACTTGTACAAATTGGAAATGACAGCCAATGAGGTACATATAAATGAATTTGTTGACTCTGATAATCGTGTAAAATGCATAGAAACATTTTTATTAACCATTTATAATGGAGTGTGCTGTAAATTTGTCTGAAATTGATGGTAAGAGCTTCAATTCTGGATGGGTTATATGGCGCAGGGTAATAAGTTTCAAATTCGCTAAAGTGGGTCAAAACTGTTTTTCATATGTAAGTGGTGAAATGAGAAGCAATTTAGGTGAAATTTTGTGAGTGAAGTGAAACATTTGAGAGGTTTAGCTCCATAATAAGTATCAAAACACGTATGCTTATAGAGGACAGCATCAACATCAAACAAAAACAGACCTAATTAGGTTGAGGCTTTTTCGCACAAATCAAAAGCGAACACTCTTAAGAGCGGTCCACAAGGAGCGGTAAAAGTGTAATGGAAACTGTCCGTGTTTATGGTTACTGTGTTGGTACAGCGCGAGTGTAGAGAATCAGTGCGATATAGAATATACATGCTAGATTCGGTAGACTAAGACGCAATCCCAGATTCGAACACTATAAGCACACAATGAATGAAAGAATGTGTCATCATCTGGAAGTCCATGTTTGATTTTTACCTCGCTTTGTTCAACATTTCGCCACAGAGTCGACTATTTCAACAAAGCTTTAAAGCAGAAAAGAGTTTCTCTCAAATCACCTAAAAAAAGGTACAGAATGTTAGGTTATTGTGTACTTACTTTCTGCCTTTCTACTTAGCCTGCTTGTTACTTAAATAGTTCTACCTGCCTCTTGCTGGCATTGTTCACTGTAACGCAAGCACAAAAATAGACCAAATGTTGTAATATACTGGAAACAAACGGTATTCCAATAATATATTTGTTCTTTTAGTATTTCATCAACCTTTCACAATCATAAAACAAGTCCTGAATACATAACAGAACAAAATATTATATAATGTTGAATGACAGATGGCGCTACGCCTTAATTAAGCTGTAAAAAATGAGAGGGTGGTGGTAGGAAATAGGTATTTTTTGATGAAATAAAATGAAATATAAATATGATTTGAAATTTAAGCACTAGTCAACAAGGTTCAGTACATTGAAGAGGTGTTGTTGGCGATTATAGATGATGTGCTGAACTCGAATCTTTTTTCTTCAATTGTTTTTTATGAGTAGATTTTTGGTTATTTGAACTTAAAGTTGCTAAAAAGAACAACGATGACTAGCATTGGTTGTTTGTTCAGTACTGTTTCAAGGTTTCCCGGTTCTTTCATCACTAGACTTTTCCAAGTCGTTTTGCATGTTCCTTTTATAGCAACTGCCCACGGAATTAGAACTTGGGGACTATAACGAACCTCAAATCGAGTAGAATCTATAGCGTGCTTTTCAGCTCTGTTTTAGGAAAAGCTAAAAGTTATGCAATGTGTTTCTAGGTTTACCAATTTTAGAAAATCTGTCTTACACTATAGAAACATTGTCACAGTGTTCATTTAACAATTAATAAGGGCCGTTTCCTCATGTTCCCGGTTCTGCTAAATGGATTTGGTGAATTTGCATTGATTATTTTAAACAAAATCAATGGCAATTTGTAAGATTCACCTGGACAATGAGAAAAGGCAATAACTTTATAACCAAGGGCCTAAAAGTCTGCCACAGTTTGTTTTCAGTGCAGTTTGCCTGGGACTTGAACGATAGTTTAGTTTATGAAATTGCAAGGCTTTTACATTTTGTTGTGTCTCACTGTGCTCTGTCAACTTCTGGCCCAAATGGATTGTAAATTTTACGTTGTTTTGTTCTTCTCGGAAGCACATATCTCCTTTGCATAGTATTCTCAAGAAAAAACCCCATCTTCTCGAAAACATTTCCTCGCACAAACATCCATAAAACTTAATCTAATCAAATATAAAATAAAAATTCCTTGGAATTATCTTAAAGCATTATTTGTTCAAGTGATCTTGTAAATGCACTGGGGACATTTATGAATTTATAGCTCTAGAGAATTGGCAAAACGATAAAATAATCTAATCTTATCAGAAACTAGAGCGTATTAGACCCATTTTGTACGAGACTTCTCACCTTGATTACGTTGCCAAGCCATTTGCAAAAAAAAGAGAGAGAGAAAAAATATATTAAGTATTGTCAACAGTTAGCCACGTGATAAGATAAACCTCAAAATATAAACAATCCAACCATTCCAGATAGCAAATGAGTTCTTTGGAAGGTTTTCGCCACTGAGTTGTGCAATCAGGTAAAAATAGCCTGTCCTTTTGCGCCAAAGAGTATATAAATAAAATTCCATGTTTATCAAATGCGTATATAAATATTTATGTCCATCTCTTTTTTGACTAATATCCAAAAAACACAATTCAAACAAATCAATCATAAATGTGGGGGGAGATCTCTGACGTATGTGCAAGATAGACACGTGAAACCTAGCTGACTGATGTGTTTGATAATGATGAGGCTGCATCTGGTAGATGTTTCGCCCTCAACAGCCTTGAGTTCATTTATAATGTTCCTCAAGTGTTGACATCCCCCCCGAACCGAAAAAATTAGGTGAAGAAATTTTTTTTGGCTGACGAAATGCGTAAACCGGCACCGTTGAGTCTATGGTAGAAAAATATGTATAACAAACAACATCGACTCAGTCAGATTGAACATGACTGATAAAAGTTGATAAGGTTAAACAGTATGAAATCATTCATTACCTGTGTTAGTCATGGAATTTCCGTCCATCCATGGAGAGGGAGAACTCTTGATGTCAATGGATTTAGCATTTCAAATATAGCAAGTGATGTTTGGAGAAGTATTTCCAATGCAAATCATTGTCATAGGTCGTTGTTCCATAGCTGGAAATGGGAGCAAGTGGGTATTAACATCTGAGATTGGTTTAAGCTGAAAATATTTTACTTTATATCGTAATATTTACCATGTTTTTAACGATATCTACAAAGAAACAAAAAAGATATAAAAAGAATCATTTGGAATGGATCTTTTTTGATATCCTTCGGATGATTTACAGCTCCTTTGGATGCAAATTTGAGATTCATTTAACATTAAAAATATATTTTAATTTCAAAAAATGGATATTAAATAGGATCTATTTCAAATGGAAACCGAAATCAGCCAACGGATATTCTCTGTGTATATAAATGGATTCAAAGTGAAAGTTCAAGGGAAAAGCCCTTCGGAGGTGATTTCATATGCTATCCTACGTATCTAGTAGTCCGAATCCAGGCTGAAGAGGTGAGTGAGAGAAATCATCCCTGTCTAACAAATTTTGGTGATATGAACCAAGCTTCAAACCAAAATTGTTCCACGAATCGAACCTTTTGCTACTCGTAGAGTTCGAACCTCCGAACCAATTCTTATGCAGAACTTTAAGGGTTTTGCTCTTTTGAAAGATTCAAGAAAGTTGTTTTAAGTTTGTTTTGTTAGAGGCAGGTCTGCAAGTTGACAAAGGGCCACTGCATGCCCATGTCCAATCTATGGACTGTTGGAGACCGAGTTGATTTCTCCCAGCTTCCCCGACTCCTAAAAGACACAGAAATTCGCATTAAACTAAATCGAGCAGAAAGTAGACTTATACACTGATAAATAGAAGAGTTCTATACAATTTATTCCTCCTGACTCATAGTCTAACCATGGCAACATTTATGATTCTTTTCTTTGCCAAACCCT
Source organism: Lordiphosa fenestrarum (assembly GCA_035044985.1). Taxonomy (NCBI): domain Eukaryota; kingdom Metazoa; phylum Arthropoda; class Insecta; order Diptera; family Drosophilidae; genus Lordiphosa; species Lordiphosa fenestrarum. The sequence continues at coordinate 212,288 of JAWNNO010002555.1, read as the reverse complement.
GACCAAATGCATTTCGCCTTTTTTTTGTTCCCCACTTTATGTGTTTGATGACTCTGGCAATTTAAAGGCCTGAAACCAATTTCTGGTCTGATGACATGAACATTTTCTCGTTCCTCTTTTTTTCTTTTGTTTTATAACTGCAATCAACGCCTCAGGAAAAATCTTCCGCAAGCCTAAACAGCTTAGGAATGCGAGTATATATGATGCATTTCCATTGGGCAGGCAGAAAAGAATCTCAGACTCTAGGCATTCCAAGAAACACTTGACTTGGTGCCGGGCATCCACCAAACACAAAAAAAAAACGAAAAAAAAAACCTCATTGTCCGTGGTAAACTCTTCAGTCATAAAAACTGTTTATTTTTGCCAGAGTAGAGAGGGAATTGGGTTAAATTTTTAATGCAGTTTCAGCGGAAAGTACAAACAAAAAGCGAAGACCACATAAGGCTGCAATGTGTTTCATTCATAGGATTGGCGCTGGGCTTGGACTGTGGTCAGTCTGTGTTTCATCAATGGTAGTTTTACGACTTGGGTTTGGTGACTGAGTGGCAGATTCGATTACAAAACGACGGAGACGACGATACTTGCGGTAATTGGAAGGCAAGAAACTCGGCGGGAGGCCCTTCAAGAGATACAAAGAGTAAACATTCTTGAGCTACTGTTACGCGACACACCACCAAGGAGAGACATCTTCATCATATCATAGGCATTGGGTTTCATCATCACCAAAAACCAAAAAAAAAAAACCTGAAGACAATCGAAAGTTGTTGTTTTTTTCGTGTTGCTGTTTGCAATTGAAATTCTTGAGAAAGAGTTGCAAGCTTGTTGCTTGCCCTCTTGCTCAAGCACTTCAAGTGACAACAACACAATGCAGATACTCGCACCACTTGTGTACAGTACAGATACAGATACCAGATACAACAGCTCACTTCCCCGTTTCCACTCTTTAGCTTCCATTCGTGTTTATCAATTGTGCGTGGCGTCTGACACTTTTTGGCGCGTAATTGCAATCAATGCACTTTTTGTCTTGTCTCCTCCGGACCGGTGCCATTCACAAGTGAGAGACGGACCCCAGATTGCCAGTTGCAATTATTGCACAGATTTTTGTGGCGCAGCTGCTTTGCGTGTGGTGTTGGTGTTTGCCCAGCACTCGGAGGAGGCTGTGTGCATGCGCAGTGACTCAGCGGAAGAGCAAGAGGAGAGCAGCCCCACCATGTGGAGGAAGTTCTAATTGCCTGGGAAATAGCAGCCAAAGCAAAATTGAATATTTGGTGTAAAAGCTGCGTTGTCAGATGATGATCGGAACGTTTAGGAACGTTGTGATTTACAGGCAGATTACTTTTGAGATCTTCCGCTGACACTAGATTAAATAAGGTAATTGATTAAAATGTATTGCAGTGGGAGGGAGGGTAAATTACTCAGATGAAGATAGTCTAGAATGTTTACCGACGCAGTTACTCATCTTGTTCTGCCGAACAAACTGCCCGGCATTGTTTTGAAGACCCATATTACTCTCAAAAAACTTGTGTACACTGAAGTACGGACTGCCAATGTCAAAGAGAAACAGAGAAATAAACCGAGAGCAAGAAAATCCCTCTCACCAATGCAGAGAGGCTAAATGGGTACACACACATACGCAAATGCTCCTAACAACTTTGTTTAAGATACCTTGAAATTCCCAAACAGTCATGGCAATGCTGGCATAAGAAGGAAGCTGAAGTCAATTAAAGAAAGAACCGGGAATATGCACTCATTTAATGACCTCAAACCGCCAAGAACTTGCTAGTCAAAAATGGTAGTTAAATAAGTCACATGGGGTAGCTTGTGGGTAGCTTTTTTTTGGGGGGCTACATCAAGTTAGAATAACGAGCTTAAGTCCATCTTTCTTTTCCTTTTCCAAACTGTTTTGAAGAGCAAATCCAGTAGGAATGTCGATCTTAAATCAGTATCTGGCCTTCTCTATGGGATCCAACTAAGGGATCTAATGGAGTTAGCTTATAAAAAGCTCAAATCAGTGCAGTGTGTGATTAAATTAAGCCTAAATCGAGCTAAATTTAAACTTTCCTGAGCTTAAGTTGAAATCAAAACAGGAACTCCGGGATTGATTAGCCCTTAGTCAAGTCAGTCAGCCACGTACTTAGATTGAGAAAGTCAAACGACTTCTGACATCGTTAGGGATTGATTTTTTGCCCGGATATCTCAAAATTTGTTGTATACCCGTTAATCGAGTTTTCAGACCTATCTTTTCTGTAGCAGCTTTACTTTATAGTTGAACGATGTCGATCAAACTTTGTTGAATCCAAAAAAAGCATGGAAAACTATTACTACGGCTATTTGCTAAAGTGTTCCGATGTAGATAGCTTATAAACAGTCGAAGGAGATATCTTAGAAACAGACGGACGGACCCATATCAACTCATTTTTGCTGTAATTTATGTTTTAAATCCATTTAAACCGCTTTTGAGTACGATTATAGCCAGGTTTAAGTCGAAGTAACTTAATTTTAAGCTTGCCAATGAACCGTTTTAACCATTCTGTGATCTGTTTTATTGGTTATTAGAAAAAATGTGAGGAATTGGCGCATGCTCCAGCAAATATTGATCACAGATCTGCTTTGGGAAACAAAATTGAAAGCATGGGTAGGGTATAAGTTGAAAATCATGGATCGGATATGGAAGTTACAATAAAGAGTTAGCTGGAAGAACTTATCCATGTGTTGATAGCATTTATAAACCCAAGCTTAAAGTCTCCGCGTCGGCAGCGGCCGAGCATAATAATCAAAGCAAGTTAACTTAATGAAATGAAGAAATGTTTTGTTAGTCACATACTTCGTATGACTCTCAGTTTCTATTTGCAAAACCAAAAAAACAAAAAATAAGCAAAACAAAAAACCCGCCTCGGCCACTAAATCATTTCGCTCAAGTTGCCTCGCCCTATCAATGGGTTAATTACCATGCCCAGCTCATTTAGAACTAATATTAATGTGCTCGTCGTTCCCAAGAAACTTTCAACCTCATCCCATTTGGTTTTTCACTTCATTTCTCGCAACACAAATCCTCTAGCCATCTTCTGTCGGCAATTTCACACATTGTGCGTGGCAGACGTTAAAATAGAGCAATGAAAATACGTAAAATGAAATCTAGCCGAACAGCAATATGGCAAAATAAATATGCCTACGACGACCTAAGTAAATCGCTGGCAGCTGGCGGCATCTTTTGACAATTTGCCGCCTCAATCTGACTTCCAATCCCGTGGTATCTTGGCTCCAAATGTGCCACCCAGCGATAATAACAAACAATTTGTTTGTTTGCAGACAAAAACAGTCAGGGAAACTGTCAGTGGAAATGTTTGCATAATTCATGAGAGATTTTTGCAGTTGCAGTTGCACCCACATGCCAGAACGAAGAAACGGGCGATCTTGAAAATTGAGATACAAACAAAACAAAAGGCATAACGACTTGGCAATGGAGTCGTCCTCGAATATCGAATATGGACAACATAAGTTATGGCCAGATGATTGTGTTGGGACTTGGTGTGTGTCCGTGTGGGAGAAGCTAACGAACCATTTCCAGCAACAGGCAGACATTTGGCAAAATGCAGCAAAAGAATTGAGTTTCAATTGCTGACGTTGGCATTTTAGCAAAAAGTGAAGGAGTACAACAAGGGAATACTAAATACAGAGGTGGGGGGAATGGCATAAGATATATGCAGTCACATTATTTTTGTCACTTTCTGGAAACTAGTCCAAGCGATGTGAGCTGTTTTGGAAAACTGAAAGAGCTAAAGAGTTTGTAGACAAACGATATATTATAAAACAAGAAAGAAAGTCGGTCAAGCCCGACTATAACATACTCTGTACCAAGAAAATTTGTCTTTTGATCATAACTCGAAAACCGTTCATCCGATCTTCTTCATTTCTTTGGCGGATCGATAAGTTATCCTAATAACTAAATATGTCCAGAAGGAACAAGCCATCTATCTTCAAAACTGTGGGAGATATGACGTTTTTTCTAAATTGCGGGGGCGGGAGGAGGCGTGGCCAAAATTAAAAATAAACTTGATCTGCCTGCAGACATAAGAAGCATATGTCCCATACATGTCAAACCTCTATCTCTTACCATCTCTGAGATCTGTGCGTTCATACGGACAGACAGACAGACGGACATGGCTATATCGACTCGGCTGTTGATGCTGATCAAGAATATATATACTTTATGGGGTCGGAGATGCTTACTTCTGGATGTTACATACTTTTGCACAAACTTATAATACTCTATGTACCTTCGGTACAGAGTATAATGATATTTTTTTCAGAATCAGATCATTTCAAAAGAAAATGTGAGAAAAGACGGCATTCTGCTCTTGTGATTTGGTTATTGAAGAGAGAAATTTTTATATTATTTATAGTTGCTCCAAGTCCTTTCTCAACGAGATTTAGTCCGAAAGTTCAAATTTCATTTGAGATATTTTTACATGCAGCTCTGTTTACGACTCTTTCTTTCATTCCTGCCCCCTAATTGAGCCATTTAGGGAAAAATTTATACCACAAATTTGACTTCTTTCACTTTATTTTTAATCTTGCCTTCCCCCTGCCAGCTAAAATCCAAAAAAAAAACAAAACCAAACCCGCCAGACAACTGGTCATCTGTTTGCCTGGTTTGGTACCATAAATGGCCAGAACGTGCCACTTTCGAAAACAATGGAAACAATCACAAAAGAAAACCAATGCAAAACCACAAATCGACTTCAACTGAAAACCAAAACCCAATGGAATTGCCGCAGCATTCCCCTCCCCCACCCAAAATCGAGACAAGAAATCAAGTGTCGCAGTACAAACGGAAATCACAAAGCGCACACAATAAACCGGAGAGATTGGAAATGGAGCAAGCCCGAAAAATGCATTTCCCAGAATAAGAATCTACGATTAACCCACCGCCGGGGGCAAGTGGTGGAATCTAACCCGCCCGCCCGTGCCGGTTCAATTAGAAGAACAGACGGCGGCACTTCATTAGCTCAGCTCAGCGGCTTGTCGTGATAAGCCCCAACGAAGAACAATCGGAATCAAGTAAAAGTGATGTGTGGCAACGAGCACTTCATGTTAGGTCATAAATTCATCAATTATCAGGGGAAACGTCTGACTACCACCGCCACTCCTTGTGTAAAACACAACACAATAGAGATGCAGAGTCGCGGCCAGTCATGCCCAGTTTTTAGTGGAAAGTTGTATAAAAAGGATCGCCTGCAACAGAGATGTGGGTGCAATTAAGATGTGCATCTTAATGAAAGTCAAAATGTACAACTGGTGGGCTGGTGGCGGAGCATAAGGTTGGTTAGGTCAGTTGACAGTTGATGAAATATGTTTTGTACAAGGCGTTGTCATTGATGGGAACTACTTGCGGGATAAGTATTTTGACTGATGCAGCATCCAAAAATTGAGTATGCGTTGTAAATAGAGGCAAAGTATTTGATAGAATATGATTAGGATTTATATTCAGTGGCTCGAATCCTAAAAGAAGTCTAAGGTTCTTTTGACAAACCGGTTTCAAAGCATTTCGAACATCTTAGGTCGTTATAAAAGTGTTTCTCCAGTTGAGTTGAGTTGGAACGAATAAGTAGAAATGCTTACTTTATGTTTGTTGAAGAGAAAACTCCTAGCTTACCAATCCACCCACATCGTTAGACCAAACTAATTAGTGGTTTCCCTCACAACAACCTTTTCTATGGCTTGCATCTCTTTGAAAACAGCCTCTAACTTCTGCATCCTTATATGCCTGATATGCTTTATTTTGCATTTTCAACTCATAATATACCGAAGTTTGAAGAGAATTTCTACCCTGATCTAGTCTTAATTAGGCAAATATATTCTTTAAAAAGTGACTTGGCTCATTTTTGAACCTTATCCTATTCCAAACAGATAAGGTTCGACTCGGTTTTGGGTTCGGTTAGTAGTTAGCCTTAAAGGTTCGGTTCGAGGAACCAGAAAACAAAACCGGTTCTCAGGGTTATGGTTCTGGAGCGGCTTACACTTGTTGAAAGCTATTAAGAGCGATGAACTGGGCTTTGCACATACTCCAAGTATGTAAAGTTTCAGCAGATGTAAACAGATGGAAGAAATCTATTCCGAAAATGAGTTGGCTGCAACTCAAAATAAGAACCATATGTCAAATATTTGAGAACGAATGCTCCACATCTTATTAAAATGAGCACAATTCAGCTTAACTCAACCACCGCACAGAAAAGTAAATGTAAGTTGTCGTTTAAAAGTACGTCTCTTAATGTGTGCAATGGCTCAGTGAGCTAAGATGTCGCCTGCGTTGAGTGCAATATGTCTGGTGATCGATTACAGAATAGTCGGACAAAGATTTTTCCTTCCTTTGGGGTGGATGGGCTGTCGCTGAAGTTGTTGTAGATTCCAAGGATTATAAGCTGACGAAGCAGCTGCTGGTCGTCTCGAAAGCTGGTGAATAATATTGACTCCCGATCCAAACATTGAAGATCCCCCAGAATGTGAGATCCATTTATGTAACCTAGACTTGCCTGAAGCCCTTCCCCTAAGTGCCTATCAAATTACTTACTCAATGCCTAACAAGACAAATAAAACTGAGTCTAATTCAATGTTCGAAATGATCTTAAAATGTAAATTATATTTCCTATTACAGGGATGACATTTTCAATAGCACAGCTGGCACAACAATTAATGGACAGTTAATGTTAGATTGTTAGATACCGGATATCGTTAGACACCCAACCCGGCAGCGAGTGCCACTTCCCCCCAGGGAGAGAGAGTGTGACTTCCCTTTTGGCCTACTCAGCAAAACACCCTGGCACCCTCCATAAAATATCGTCATCGTGTTTTGTGTATTGCTCAATTAACAGGCGACAAATATTTGCGAAAGACTTTTTGGCCTTTGTGATATATGGACCAAGGGAATAGCATGAATGAGAGGGCCGGGGCCACACCACCAGGTGCCACAGTTCACAAATTCCATATTTCCAGTGACTTGGCAACAGCACAATATGGAAAATCCAAAGAGGAAAACAACATAATTTAGATAAACGATATGACGCCTACAAATTTGTTTCCATATATTTTTTTTTTCTTTTTGGTATTTGCGTAAGCGCAGGGAGAGGGGGGAGGGGGTGAGTGTGCGTGGTCTAATTTACATATATTATTTATGCAGCTTCTAAATTGCAAATGGAAACAAGCTACGAGGTGTTATGAACGACAGATTCCATTTGCATATTTATTATTGTTGTTGAAGTTGCTCCAAAAAAATACAACCAGAAAAAAGAAAGAAAACATGAGACTCGGTATGTCAAAGGTGGGTGGATGCCCAGTGTCTTGAAATGGGTTAGAGAAGGTCTTTGATGTTTACAAAAATTTGCGAATATTTCAATGGAATGCGGCTGGTTTCAGCTAATTGTAAGAAACCGGTTTCGGGCATAGGGTAGGAGCCAAAGGACATGCTGTTTCTATTTTCACAGCACCATCACACTCAGAACAATGCCAGTGTCTGCACTATAAACATTTTCCATTTTATGGACCAACTTTAGATAAGGCAATAAAATAAAACTTTCAAACCGTTTGAGACAAGCGATAAGAACGCCTCGCGCTAAGCGAAAGCAAGCTTATGGCCAATTTAGCCTGAAGTGGTTTTCTGTCTGGCTCAAGAAAATCAAATCAAATTAAATCAAAGCCAAACGAAAGTGACAATAAAACTCAACGAGTGTCGACTTTTATACGTTTCTCTCTTTGGACCTGCAGGGGGGGCCCGGTTCTCCAATTTTCCACTCACTCCAACTGATGTTGCCTTGGTCTGTTTGGGTTTGTCAGTTTGACATGACTGATGTGGGCGTGGCACTTGGCATGCAAATCATGTCAAATGTCACATTCAACTTACCCACAAACTGCAGCTGCGAGTTGAGTCGAGTTTTCTTCAATGGGCCACCACTTCCTTTTGTGTGTTGTGCTGTGCTGGTTGGAACGGGTTGCCTGACCTTCAATTTTAGCTTGACTTGTTGTTGAGGATTCCCTCTCTGTGTGTGGAGTGTCATGAATTGAATTATTCCCTTGGATTTATTTGGACAGCTGGCACTTCCTACTAGCACGAGTATTTCCACACATTTAGTCATCGGAGTAATGTGAGCTTTTGTTCTTCCACACTCGAGCATCTCTAGGCAAATTGAGCTTGTTGTCTGCATTTGATACTTTATTTTTGTTGATTTATCTCAAATATTCTCAAATATTTGTAATATCTAAATGGTAAACATAAATAGAACTCACAGGTAACGGGGTTAATAAACTTTCATTGAGAGAAACATTGATTCATACATGGATATTTTTACTAAAGGGAGATTTTGTTAAGCGTTTGTTTTTTGAAAGTGTTGAAAACCCCAGAAAATTTTGCTATAATGAATGAAATATTCAATTGGAGCTATAGATGCAATGCCTGCCATTTACTTTTTCAAGATTATTTCATGAAAATGTTACCTGCTACGCTGCTACGACTTAGGTGGTCCATCCGTAAGCTCAAGTTTTGTCATACTTTTTCCAGCATTTCGGCCGTTATCTCACCAATGGCAGCTGTAATGTTGTCTGTACCAGACAGACTTAAAGTAGCCAAACAAAATTTGGTCTGGTCAACATGAAACTAATTCCTCACCAAATTCGCCTTTCAATTGAAATATGGTTTCGCGGGTGTGGCATGTAGCACCATCTTGTTGAAACCGCAAGTCATCAAAGTGCAGTTCTTGGGAAAAGCAAAAGTAGGAGACCATCGCACGGTACTTTGCTTCATCGACTGCAACTCTGCAACTTTCAATGTATTTAAAAAGTAACTTCCATTGAACCGCACCAAACAGTGGAGTTTCCAGGGTGCCTCTGGCTGCTTCGTCGCCAAAGTTCCGTCTGTTTCTATGCCATCTCCTCCGTCAGTTTTAAAGCTATCTTCACCAAACTTTGCACAAAGTCTTTAAGTACAAATCCGCTGCATATAGTATATGAAGGAAACGGCCGGATTGGTTGACTACAGCATATAGCTGTCATAGAAGGGATGGGTCTAAATACTAGTTCTAGTGAGAAAAACATTTTTGTTTTCAATGGAAATGCCTGCAAACTTTGTATTTCTTAGTTTGCTATGCTTTTTCATAGTTCTACCAAGTTTGGTTGAAATCGGACATCTACATAGTATAGCTGTCATAGAAAATTAGAGTGTGAAACGTAGTCTTAGTGAGAAAAACTTTTTTTGTTTTTAATAGAAATGTTCTTAAAATTGGCATTTATTTATTTGATATGCTTTCACATAATTCTACAAAGTTTTGTCAAAATCGGCTGACTATATCATATAGCTGCAGTACGAATGATCGATTGAAAAAGTAGTTCTATTGAGAAAAACTTTTTTGTTTTAAATGGAATTGACTCCAAATTTCTTACATGTTCGTTTCTTAGGCTTTTGCATGATTTCACTAAGTTTGGTTAAAAACGGACAACTATATAGTATAGCTCCCATAGAAGAGTAAGGTCCGAAAAATAGTCTTAGGGCCGTTTTCTAATCTACAAATAACAGAGCAAAATCGAAGCTTATCTGACACTTAGCAGCTATTTAGAAGATAAGAAATCGGCCCTTAGTTAGTAGTCTGTTTTTGTGGAGCCCTGTAATCTTTGAAGAGCTATGAAATTGAATATGAACGTTCTGACTCGGTAAAATCATTTTGGTGCTTAAGAATATAGTCTAAATATTTTAATGGGTAGAGTCAGAGTTACAATCTAGTTAAGGTAGGCAAGGCTTCAGTCCTCTACAAATTTTGAGTTACGACTCATTAGTTAAGTCCAAGTTTCGGTTCTCAAAACGGTTTCTAAACTTGTCTCACCTAATGATATGTTTGGAAACTTGGCAGAAATAACAAAAAAAGTAGAGATATATACTTATACTTATACAATACTTATATCTGTATTGCCATTATGCTTTTCAAAAGGCATCTCCATGAGATAATGCTGGCAAACTATATAAGTAACTTGAGACATTTTCAAGGTGATTCTTTTAACATTTTGATAATTTTAGGTTTGGGTTAAGTACTGGTAAGGTTTTCCAAACAATATTCATTAGATTTTCCTCACCTCGTCAATACAAGCTTCGAGAAATACTTCTCTAAAGTTTCCATTTGTTTTTGTTTTTATCAAAGTTGACTTAGTGGTTGTTTTATCACTCCCCACCGCTCCATATTTAACTTGAAATTTTCCAATCATTCTAACATCTAGGCAAATAGCCGCTTACCTTTAGCGCCCTCGCCTTTGAATATCGTAAACAGTCTACGATAAGACGAAACACACACTCGAAACGAGCTACCCACGCGACGCGTCGCTTGGCCCGAGCGTAGCCGAACCCGAACCCGAACCAAACACTTCAGACAGGCATCAGGTCTTGGTTCAGTCTTGTGTGTAGCTCGCTGCAGTGCAGTTCGTTATTGCGCCAGGCCGGTTCTCTCCATTCATTCATCCGATTTCTAAAAACGTGATAATAAAAATCGTTATTTTGCTGCGTTTGCAGTTTTTTTGGGCAAACGCTATTGTTTTTGGTTTTCGGCTGTCCCCGCGGGCTAAACTTGAAATTTTAAAGCTGATTTGGCAAAACAAGCATTTTAGGCAGTGAAGTGCCTTGAGAAAGATACAAGCGAACCTCTTCGAGATACTTTATCTATATTGTCCTGGATTAAATATATTTAAATATCTCGATTTGGTGGTCATCAACATGCGGTGCTAAGTGGCAGTGATACGTGCACCAACGAAGACAGATTCTGCGCCCAAAATGCTGGACAAACTGAACTCCTCCTCCGTTTCGGTGTCCCCCTCCTGTTGCAGCTCAAATGCCACCAGCACGGACTTGGACTACGATGTGCCCGTCTCACGACGACGCATACACATCAAATCGGTTAGTAGATATCACGATCATAAACCATACGACTTTATGGAGATTTAAAAGCCATGATTAAGCCATTGGACAAGTTGAAGGCTAGCCAGGATCAGGCGTCGTCGTCGTCGTCGTCGTCGTCGTCGTCGTCGTCGTCGCCTCATCTCATTTCGCATATCTTTAGCGGCATCTTTCCACACTTTGCTGTTTGTTGTGACAGACGGTGTTCGTGTTCTGCCGCGTTTGGCTGAGGAAATTGTAACGGATTTCGGTAGACTATCTTGGCAGCTGCCAGTTGAAGTTGGACTTTAGAAAAAGTTTTCCGCAATTTTGCATGTGTTATCACCTCGTGAAACCGACCGTTTGATGTGCCAGTTATGGCTCTCAGGTGCGATATCACAAAGTCATGATAAGTTACTTTTAGGTTTGTAGGTAGAACTTGTAGTTGTTGTTGTTGACAGCGGTGGAGTGTAGAACTTTTACTGGGAAATGGTAAAACACTTGAGTGAAAATGAATAATGAGCTCATCGAGGTGAGAGTTTGTTTTGTTCTAAAGATTACAAACATTTGTGATTCCCCTGTGCAAGATTAGACAAGTTTTGTTAGACGACTTCATACTTTTAGAATGAGAAATGTTGTGCTGAATGTACCCACTTTTTGGTACATCGTTTAACAAGTTCCACTCAAGCTCAACTTTGCACCCCATACCAAGCCAAGCCATAATCTTTAGTTATTAAACAATTATGACATATCGATTTGCGTTCACTTAAGCCAACTTCCCCTTAATTACACAATGGAATTTAAACCATATCGATTTATTGCCAGGCACAAATCATTTCAATTCATATGCCATATATTTTCATCTATAGATCAATAATACGACTGAGACATTCGCTTTCAACACGCCCCAGAGCCGTTCAATCAATTTCAATTTTTTGTTTGCTGGTTTCGTGGGATTCGTGTTAATTTTTCCAAATTGAAAACGTTGACGCTGCACGCGGACATTAATTCTAATCAATTTCTCAAACACTTGGCACTAAAAATTAAGTGCCGAATCGACCGAAAAAAACCACCACACACTCTCGTCCACCATTTCTTTTCGTGTCTAGACGAGGGAACTGTGGGGCGCCCACTTAATCAAACTGGCAACGAAAATGTCCCTAAGGGAGATTTTTCTCTGCGGTTGGGCTTGTCAAGGATAAGTGTAGATAAACTCCTGACATTCTGCTCTTCTCCACAATCGTAATTAATACTAAAGACATCTTTCAGACTTTGGCTACTCGGTGTCGGTTTGTCTTTTCAAAATTTATGGGATTTTAGTCAATTAAACCTGATTAGATTTGCTTAGACCCTAAATTGTTTGCTATTGACGATAAGATTGGACAGAGTAGCCCTGGACTTGTCCCTTATCAATGCCGTTTTTTGTAACGTCCGATAAGGAGTTGTGTTGTGTTCAAAGGGAAACCAGGCACAACGTGCGTGGTCTTGGAAATTTATGGCAATTATTTATAGCTTCTCACTCACTACTTTTGCCTTTCAATCAATTGAAATTAGCTTTGGCGAGGACTATTAATAACTGATTTTATTTGCCTGGCCAAAGGGAATGCTACTCCATTAATTGCAGACCTTCAGTCAAGCGCACGTCCCGAACTAAGAACTGCGAATTGCAACTATTAATTGCCAACAGTCAGCGGGCATGCTAATAGACCCCTTACCCGGGCTCCTTGGCCAGCTAGAGATGGGAGCGTGTGTGTGCGTGAATTGTGTTGAGTTGTGCGTTTAGTGTACAAGAAAGGAAGGCACACTTAAACCAGTGACATTTACTTTAACTGATTTCTTCTTATATTTCGGCTTTTCCCTTTGGTACTTCTTTTAGTAAAGTTTTCACCTGTGCTTTCTTTTCATAAACCATATTGTGATCTGTTAAGCAGCCAAAAAAGAAGAATAAGAGGAGACAACTATCGTCTCCTTAGTTTTCTCGATATTCTAGAGCTAGAACCATGTGAAGTAAACAACATATGAAAATGGTTTATAAGTTGGCAAACGGAAACTATCTAAGAAGATCAAGATGAACAGAATACGAACGGTTTCGAAACTACACAAAAAAAAATATTAAAAAAAGATTTATTTGGACTGGATATATCTTAAATATCCGTTCAGTCATCCAAAGGAGTTGAAAATCATCCGAAAAATATGAAAAACGATCATCCTTTGGATGATTTTCAGATTTAAAGAATATTTACATATTCAGTCCCACGGCAAATCGGGAATCATCCCATGAATATTCTTTGATAACCTTTTTTTCTCTGTGTGGATAAATATAAGTATTTTTAAGGAAAAAAACTCAGGAGTTTCAAGAGTTTAGGCTTTATCGAACTGTAATTACCCGTTTAGGGAAAAATAATCTTATACCATGTTATTCGTGGTTAATGCCCTTCAAAGTATGCAATATTTATTTCCCTAAGCAATTATCAATTAGATCGAAGCTCTTGCTAGTCAGTTATGGCTAGTCTGCTGGTCAGATTGTTGTGTAATTTATGAGTATACAACAAAATGTTGAGTCAAGACATATACTAAATAAAGACTTACCTAAAACTAATATTTTAATATAACGTAGCATACTTTAAAGGGCATTAAGCATAATATACTTTGTGTGTATAAAAGTAGTGGAATTACAAATATCTTTTCTTTTTTTGAAACGTTGAATCATTGTTCACTATAGCTTTTCAAACTAGAACAAAAACTAAATGAAAAGCATTGACGAATTTTCCGATTTGAAGTCTGTCTCTCAAAAATCTCTCTCTAACTCTCTACTTCGAATTTTCCGGTTTCTATTAGAAAATCTAGGCAAGAGTTTTGGTTTAATTTAAACACGAATATTTCAGTTTTTCATAAGATCTGGGCAGGATATTTGGAGTCCTGTGAATGACTCAGTTGAACAGTCGAAATTCTCTATTACGTACTTCTGTAGGACCAAGTTTTCCATATAGCGAATTACCTTTTTACAATTTCTTTCAAAATTTAAAGAAATTGTCCCCTTGAGATTTGCTATATAGAAGTTAGGCTGTAGGACCAATTAAAAAAATAAATAAAAGTAAATTTTTCATAATTCCATTCCGAATGTGGAAAAATGTGGTGTTACAAACGATTTTTAAGCCAAGTTGGCAAATTCGTTGGTCCCTTAATTTCCCGATTTCCGAAAACCAGCCCCCATATAATAAACGTAACCGGAAAATTTGGAGTGGAGATATTATCTTGTCATTCGATTGACATTAATTCCGGTTTTTAAGCTAAGTATGCGAAATAATTCGGATAATGGGAAGCAAGAAGGAATACAAATTTAGAATATAGTAAAAAAAATGTTATATTAATATGGATGAAAGCTAGAAACTTAATTGCAAACCTTTATCCAATCCGAGACCTCACTTTACCAGCCTAACCTTTGAGTATAGAAGTGATAAGGCATTACAAAGTTTATTATAATAGATTAAAATATTGTCCAATAATTACAAAGTTTGTTTAAGCAGATCTAAATATTGTGTAATATTTTGCAACTGTCAAAGATTAAGGAAACGTGACGAATGTTTGCCTACTCTAACTTTAAGTCGGTTTCCTTTCTAAAATGCGCTTTCCTTTGCATACACACACACACATATGTACATACATCTTTAACCTTTGGTTTCGTGTTGTACCCACTCATCACGCCCTCCTCCCTTAATCTTTTACTTCCAACTCTATATATGCTCCGCCAAGGCCAAAGCAGAACGGATGGCCACTCTTTCAATGTTTTCCGCTGTTTGCATTTTGAAATCTAACCCCAGGAACCGGCTTTTGACTTGGCTTGAGCGTCAATTACTTTTCGCTTTTTTGCGCATTTGGAGCACATTTATTTTAATCTCACCTGCGTCTCATCGCTGATGGATGCAGCTGCCGCTGCAGACTGGGCAGACTGGGCAGACACTGCTGGCCCCCTGCCTTTAATTATGGCGTACTTAGTGTCAGCGTCTGTTAGACACAAGAACATGTATTGAGAGACCCAGAGTGCAGGATCCCAGACCAAGCCAACCCAACCCATCCCCATATCGAATGTCCAAGATCATGTCCAAAGACACGACTCTTTGTAATTAGCTGTTGTTTATTTAATTTCAAGCTTAATAACCAAACAACCGTGGACCGACGAGTGAGTGTTGTGAGTGCTACGTGAGTGCATTTGCATTTGCATTTTGCATGTTCTCGGCGGGCCAATGAGAGAGGGGGGTTGGGTGGGACTGTCAGCACTTTAGTTGTAAACTCGTAAGTAAGCTAATTTATTTTCAGCTCTCAAGTTGTGCAAACATTTTTGAATTTGTTTAACTGGTTGGCAGATAAATATGTATGGCCATAATATTGATGAATGACTGGGTTAAGGCAGAGTCAAGATTTGCATAGGAATATGTCAGCTGTGTGAGATGTCCTATCGATTTGCCTTTCAAAGTTCTTCTTCGCCCACTTTATAGATTACCTTGAACAATTACACGTCCAAGTGATAAAATTCTTCGAAATTGTAAAAATCAAACCTCAAAACTGACACAAATGTTGACACGGCTGTTCATTTATCAAGAAACATTTTTTAATCAAAACTTAGCATGTCATTTCCTACAGCAAGTCCAGTAGCCTCATCAACAAAATGGTCCATTAAGTGCATTTAACAACTGCTCAGCACCTGGGGCCAAAGTAAAATGGAAAAAATCACGGCACCGACTGATGGCCTACCCCACTTATGTACAAGTCATATAACTTTTATTACGCCGGTTTAGTAGAGAGAGACGACCTGTTTGCTGCAGTGCTTTATCTAAAGAATATAGTGAGTTTCGTCCCCCCCAGGCATACCACATTTCCGGTGCTGTTCGGAGAAAAACCATACCCTTACCAATGTAGTGCAAACTATCAGTACAATTTTGCAATTGTTTACCTATTTGTAAACATTTCGCTGGCCCCACAAGGTGCTGCGACTTGTAAAGTGCTTTCCAAGTACTCCCAAGGTGTTGCCTAATTAGCATAGAAGCCCTCGGGGGAACAGACGTGACAGCGCGAACATATGTACATACGTACATTCATATTTACACACGCACTGCACATCTCCAACACAAATCCTGATAACACAAAGTTCGCATGCCATGTAATTTGTTGGGTCTGGGCAGGAGGAGTGTCTTCTTTTTGTACATATCATTTAGGTTTTATCTACAAGAGGCATTTGTCTTGGTCGCTCTTGGGCACGTCGCACCGCGTCGAGAAAGTGCAGGCGATGAAGAAGTCTTCCATTCACCGCCACCAAAACACCTGTGCAAGTATGCCTTCCTCATTATCGTGGCTCAAGTGCATAATTTCTCAGAGTCGGTCGGTGGGTTGGCTACCTGAACGCGTTCCATAATCCATTTGCTTGACATTTGTTTGCAAAAAAGGAAAACAAAAAGTAAAGAAATACCTTTCAATGATAACTTAATTACTGTGGCAAAAGTCTTGGACAAACGCATTGGGTGCACACATGACTGCTGACTGCCAAAGTCTCTCCGTGGTTAGATAACAACAATGTGTCTGTGGCTGAGTGCGTGTGTTTGTCTGCTTGCTCAACGAAGTGGCGAAAAAGTGCTACGCAAATACATAGATAAAAATAAGTTAAGGAAAGCGAAAGTTTTGTTGTATTTTTCGGTAGATGAGTTTCACTCAAGGCGTGAAAAAGTCATATATATGATATGCCGGAAAAAGAGTGATGATGGCAAATCGAAAAAAAAGAAGGAGGAAAATGCAGAGCAAGCTTTGACTTTGCTGCAGGTTTATTGCTAACTTTACCATCCATATGAAAACAGGGGTAATGTCTCACAAAAACCCTTTTCAAACCAATCATACCTAGAGTGAGCCTTGTATGAAGATGTGAGGTAGGTAAAAGTAATGTCAAAATCTTAGACAGGCTTTACACAGTGAAGCTTTTGAAAATGCTCTTGCCTGCACAAAAAAAATAAGGATATTTACTTTTGGATATCAAAATAATTAATTTAATGTTAAATGAATCTTAAACTTGCATCTAACGAGGCAGAAAATTATCTAAAGGATTCACAAAATAGACATTTTAATGTCAAAAAAAGGATTTAAAATTATATACATTTATAAAGGATCTTTTTTACAGTTTCCTATTAACAAAAGGTGTTTTTGAAAACTTCATATGGCAAAGCTGTCTCTGCCTTCACAGCTCAGTGTGTTGTGGACGTTGACTCACTCTCTCTAGCGCTTTTTGCATCTATGCGACTTGGAGCAGGTTGTCAAAGAATAATATTCATAATTTCTCATTTTAACAACGGTCACACTGAAAATTAAGTAGTTTTTTAGGTATAACGAGAATGCTAAGCTAACTTTGTCTGTGCCCAAGTTTCTGTACCCTTGCAAGTGCTAGCTTAAATATTTTCAAAATATACTCTTTTTCCCATTTTCCGACCGATTGTTCGTATGAGTGCTATATGATATAGTCATCCGATTTGGACAAAACTTTGTAGAATTATGTGAAAGCATGATGCTACCATTAAAAACAAAAAAGTTTTTTTAACTAAGACTGTTTTTCAGACCTATCTTTTGAATGGCAGCTATACTATATAGTTGTCCGATTTCCCCCAAACTTGGCAGAATTATAACAAAGCATAGAAAACCCTTGAATACAAAGGTCGGAGACGTTGCCATTAAAAAGAAAAAAGTTTTTCTTACTTTTTACTCGATACTTACCTAGTACTCAATATTAAGTAACCGGCACTAAGTTCTCAAACACTGTATACGATACTTTCGAGTCGTGTCGAGTCCTTTATTCAGCTTTCTTCAAACTAGAAAAACTCCTGCCAGAGCAACAGTTTGGCTTTCATTTCAATTTTAAATTCTTATAGAACTTTATTCTTCGTCTGCTTTCGCTTAACACCTTCGTTCATTAGTAGACTTATACACTTTAACTGGCATTTGCGTGGGCCCATAGGCAACTGTAATCCATCATAAGTCGCCTAACAAATGATAACATACTTTTGAGTAGAGCCAAAGTCAACACAAAGTTCAAGGCTTGCCTCAGTTTGTGCATCTTCACAAAGGGCCTCGAGACGATTTTGGAAGCAAAAACAGGTTAGAAAAAGCCTCACTCTCGCACTCGTGGACTGGGTAAATTCCTCCAACTGCATGAGTCACATCCGGGGTATTCCACCAGATTAAACGGAAAGTCAATGAGAGCTAATGACTATTCACAAATGTAACTTCAGAGATTGACGCTAATGCTCGTAATTCTCTTTGACCGAGTCAAAATTTGATTTTCTTTATGCTCCTCGTTTAATTTGCTTGCATTTAGCCTTTGGTGGACACTTTGACATCAAGCATATGTTTGCGTTGCGACATTTTTTTTTACCCTAGAGCATAATAATTTATTTATTTTTTATTGTTTTTGGTTAATGCATGTATACGCTGGCGGTTAATCAAATGATTGATCTATTGTTTATGGGCTTTCAAAGATTTTTATGGCTGTTCTGCTTTGAGAAAAGGCAATAGGTTCTTTGTGGCAAATGCAATTCATTACACAAAAAACACTCGCTTGAAACTACTACAAAATAACACAAAACACAACCAAACTTTTCAGACACGCTTGGAAATTGATTTTGTTGTACTTTTTTTTTGTATGGCTGTGGTTGATTCATAGGGGCAGCATTGAATGGGTTGTTGTTTTTATTTGTGTTTCCTCTCTTCGTTTCGGAGGGAAGTCATTTTGCAACGTTTTTGCGTAATTTAACTTGAAAAGTTTTCGCGAAGGTCGACAATACTTTTGTACAAAGCCGAAACCGTTTTTTTTGTATATTTTTTATTATTATTAATATTTGTTCTTTAATCTGAACAGTCAACAGTTCATTTTTGTAGTACGATTTCTTTGTTAAATTTTGTGGTTTTTGTTTGTTGGGTAAACAAAATATTTTTTAAGGTTTTCGTGACGGTTTTTTGGTTTGTGAGTCATTTGCCTGTAAATTAACAGGTGGCCCATTTTAAAAAAGGGCTTTTCCCTGTTGGTTGTGAAAATAAAAATAAATTCGAGGAAAATGACGAAATATCATTAGTTAAAGATGCAGATAAGTAGATAAAAAACTAAAATGTTTCAAATATTTTATAAAATTGCACAAAAAGAAAGAAAGAAAGTAAGAAATCTATGAAAATTTCAAAACCTATCATTAACTTTAACAGAACCAACTAAACTTGATAAGAATCTAACCAGATGGCAACTTCAGTCTTTCCTTCCCGCCCCCGAAAACTATGAAGAACAAAACTAAGCAAACCACAAAATGGTTTGCCAAACATTCCACAAATATTTGTAAATTAATCAAGTCAACAGTCAACAAATTGCCAAAAAAAAATAAATCCGCCCACTCCACAACTTAATTGAGGCACATAACAGTCTTAAATGTATAGCAAAAAAAATCCAAAAAGAAATTTGTTAAAATTGCTGATTGAGCTTAAAAAGTTTTCGCACCACTTGACACAAGATGACAATTTGATTTTGAAGAGCCATTAACCGCATTAGCCCCCAGGAAAAAAAAAACACTACAGCGAATTGCCAAAAATTAAGGTGGGGACTCGTTAAGATTCGAATTCAACAATTAAAGTGTAGACAATTTTTGGTTTTTTGCTGATAGCGCTCCCTGACAGTTGATAAGTTCAGCCACAGCTTGCGTGACTGATAATCTTTTTGACTGTTTTTCTATTTTTCGGGTCTCATTTTAATTAATACAATTTGGCCAAAGTGAGTAGTTAACTCTATTTTTAAACCCATACAAAATATGCGTCACTTTCGTTCAAGGTTTATGAAGAACTTTGGACTTTCAAAAAGGTTTCGTCGCGGGCTCTTTGCAAGTTAAATCTTTTTTCTGCACCGAAACATACACATATCGTTTCGCCATATGTCGCATTGAACTGGTTTAAAAACCAAAAAAACCAAAATAAACAAAATGTTTATGGCACATTTCGTCAAGTCGTCGTGTGCAAAAAAATGGAAACAATAAAAACAAAATACGTTAAAGCAGGCCAAGTCAGGCGGCAGATAAACACGTTCCGACCAACTAAAGCCAAATCGGGCAAAAGTTGAGAGTAAATTGCATTGACAAGTGCATGAAATTTTAAATCACATGTCATCTGGGGTCACAATTTACATACATACATACCCAGTGAACTCAGTGAGCTGCAAGGGATTCATTGAAAGTGCAATTGATACAAGTATACAAGTACAGTTGCCCACCCACAATAGAATGTTAAATAGACTCAAGTGAGACACATGTCAATTGCAATTTACATTCCTCGGCAAATGGAAAAGATCTGGTGTGTGTGTGTGTGTATGGTTGGGCCAAGAGTTTCGCAGACTCTAGAAAAATGGCATCTCGTTAAACAAATCTGTATAGAGTTGAAGACCCTGCGCCAATTAGGCAAATCAACAATGAACTTTGGTTTATAAACCAACTAAATGATTTAATGTAGGGGCATAGAGCTGATAGAGTTGGTTATTTACTGGATATATTGTATATCTTTGTTGAAATAAAAGCACAACCTGCTAAGAACCTAAAATTTCGGTGCGGTTCAACAAATATTATAGACACTAAAACATTTTCATGTGGCGCTGCAGGTGGTGTGTGGTTCATGAGTTCAAGCTGGCCTCGGGACATCGTTTAAAATAGTTTGTATACCCTTGCAGAAGGTATATTGAAATTGTCCAGATGTTTGTAACGCATAGAAGCAAGCATCTCCGGCCATATAAAGTATATATATTCTTGATCAGCATGACTGAGTTGATTTAGCCTTGACCGTCTGTTTCTATGCTTTCTCCTCCGTCAGTTTTGCACTGAGTCGTCTGACGACACTACGCTGCACGTTTATCGGAACCGGCCGAATCGGATGACTATAACATATAGCTGGCATAGGAACGAGATCGTTGGAAAAACTAGTTTTAGTGAGAAAAACTTTTTTGTTTTCAATAAAAACGTCGCCAAACTCCGTATTTACTAGTTTCATAAGCTTCTCCACGATTCTGCCAAGTTTGGTCGATATTGTACATCTATATAGTGTAGCTGCCATAGAAAAGTAAAGTTAGAAAAATAGTCTTAGTAAGAAAAACTATTTTGTTTTGCATGTAAGTATTTATTTGATAAGCTTTCACACAATTCATCAAAGTTTTGTCAAAATCGGATGACTATAGGTTATAGCTGTCATAGGAATGATTGGTCGAGAAACTAGTTTTAGTGAGAAAAACTTTTTTGTTTTCAAACGAAACGCCTACAAACTTTGTATTTCTTAGTTTGCTATGCTTTACCATAATTCCACTAAGTTTGGTCGAAATCGGACATCTATATAGTATAGCTGTCATAGAAAAGTGGGGTTAGAAAAGTAGTCTTAGTGAGAAAAACTTGTTTATTTTCTGTGGAAATGTCTTTCAAATTAGTTAGAAGTTAACTTTCCTCTATTTAGATTATTAAAAACTTACACGACCGGTCACCTTCAGCAGCTGTTGGCGCTAGTTGTAAGGTAAAAATAAATTGGTTGCGCTGAGAAAAGTTTAATAAAGCAATTAAGTAAAAAGCATTTTTCTTTTCCAATTTTTTGTTACTTTTGTCCAATTGCAGAAAGATACGAATCATCTAAGTCGCAAGCTGGCTCTAGAATACCCAAGTAGGATGTGTTTTTTTTTGCCCATGTCCAACCAGTTGAATAACCTCTAAACTACAAAGCCACTTGAGACATAAATAACCAAACAAAAATTAAGTTGTATTTTGGCTCTTGCCATTTTATTGTCTTTTGTTGCCGAAAATCTGCGTAATGTTCAAGTTATGTGGAACTGAAACTGTTTTTGTTTTATGCTTGCTTTTGCTTATGGCTATGCTCGGTCAGTCATACGTGAGCCCATTAAAAACAATAAATCGCTGTAAAGCTCTTTCACTTTGAAAGGAAACAACAACAACTGCAAAAGTACAAAAACTGCCCAAAGGCAGAAATTACTTTTATTAAATTTTGTTGGCAGATTTATGGAGGCATGTTTCTTGTATGCATAATTTGTAAGTGCAATTCACAATTGAAAAGGCAGAATGAAAGAATTGGGGTTAGGCTGGGAGTTCTCCAAAACAAAACAAAAAAGCCTAAACAAACCAATTAAAGTTGCTCGTCGTGTTGCACAAACAAACCATTGACTCATTTTGTCTCCTCTCTTCCCTTAAAACCAATCGACAACCTTAAATATTTGTCTTTTCAATTAGCGCTGTGTTAAAAATACAAAAAAAAGTGTTTGCCAGCATGGCCATTGTCAGATCTGGCAGAAGCGTTTTGTGGCTTGTTTGATCAATGCGATATTTCAAGTGTCATTGTGACGTTGAACTTCAAGTGCGCTCATTTTCCTTTTTGACATTTGGAACGGTTTCAGCTTTCGAAATTCGAAAAGAAACGGGTTTTGGGGCAGAGTTGAAAGTTCAACAACGATTCAACACCGCGATATTGTTGTAATCGTCGTTTTGCTCTATGCGATATGCGCAGCTCATATTAAATGAGCCACGAGTGGAAGACGAGGAGGAATCGGAGGAGTAGGGGAGGGGCAATGGTAAAAGGTGAAGGAGTTTACCTCCAAGTGCCGCAGTCACGGCTTTGGGTTTGAGTTCAAAATGTTCGTTTTGGATTTTTGTTCGATGCGGTGGCGAAATTAAAAGCAACACGCTTAACCCGAGACCGACACAGATACACAACCACACACACACACAAACACATGGATTTTCATTCATTGAATAAAAAAACCTTTGCTCAGGCGCACACTCGTGTGCAGGGAATTAGAGACAGGGGAAGACAGCTGAAACTTTGGGAATGCTGATGATGATTGTGAACAATAAAGTAAATTAAGGTCTGAGTTTTGGGGGGGTAGAATGAAATCAAATGGGAAGTCATCAACATAGCTAACAGGAATTGAATTCGGTCGTTTAAGACTTGAAAAATTAAATTAGGATTATCTTTTTGATAAAATGCGGAATAATAGTTCAAATATCAGGACTGCAATCCAGTTTTGAAGCGAACCAGGTTAAACCCGGCATTCCGTCATATTGCGGCCTGTGAACCGAACAAAGTGTAAACAAATTGTTAAGAAAATTGTACAAAGTTAATAGAATAATTCGAAAAAACCAAGAAACCAAATCTGACATTGGTCATTTATATTGAATATGTTTTCAATATTGCTTTTAGAAGTTGACGATGTAGGAAGGACCTTGGGAACCTTAGGAACTTTCGAATCTTCTGAATGATCATCCACCCACTTCAAAGTTAAATATAGGAAAGTTAGCTTCGGCTCGAGCGAAGTTTAGTATACCCTTGCAGCGCGTTTTTCTAACTAACACAACTTTTCAGACTCAACTTTTCTATGACAGCTATACTATATAGATGTCCGATTTCAACCAAAGTTGGCAAAATCATGGAAAAGCAAAGCAAACTAAGAAGTCCAAAGTTTGGCGGCGTTTACATTGAAAACAAAAAAGTTTTTCTCACTAAGACTACTTTTCGGACCTTACTTTTATATGGGAGCTATACTATATAGTTGTCCGATTTAAACCAAACTTAGTGGAATCATGCAAAAGACTAACAAATGACCTTATAAGAAATTTGAAGCCGATTTCAATCAAAATAAAAAAGTTTCTCTCAATAGAACTTCTTATTAGATCGATCATTCGTACTGCAGCTATATGCTATAGTCAGCCGATTGTGTGAAAGCATATCAAATCGGTAAATGCCAATTTTAAGAACATTTCCATTGCTCACAAAAAAGTTTTTCTCACTAAGACTACTTTTCAAACTCTATTTTTCTATGACAGTTATACTATATAGATGTCCGATTTCGACTTATCTTGGTAAAATCATGGAAAGGCATAGCAAACTAAGAAATCCAAGGTTTGGAGGCGTTTCCATTGAAAACAAAAAAGTTTCTCCTACTAAAACTAGTTTTTCGAACGATTGTTCCTATGACAGCTATATGCTATAGTTATCCGATCCTGTGGGTTTCGACAAATATGCAGCGTATTTGTATTTAAAGACTTCCTGCAAAGTTTGGTGAAGATAGCTTTCAAACTGACGGAGAAAATAGCATAGAAACTGACTGACATGACTAAATCTACTCAGCTCTTCGTGCTGATCAAGAATATATATAGTTTGTGATGTCAGAGTTGCTGCCTTCCATGCGTTACAAACATCTGTACCATTTTATAATACTCTCAGCAAGGGTATAAAAAGGCTTTCCGAATATAAAGAAACTATGAATATTATTTACTTATATTTAAATTTGGTAAATCGTAAGCCAAGCCAAGGTTTAATCTCATAATTTAGAACATGAACCTAGATCAATTTTGGTACGAGTACCAAACCAAACCGTAGCTCCGCAAAGAGTTTCAAGGGTTGCAGCCCTCCAATCTTCCTTGCAAATGGTCTCTCCTTTATTCAATTAACCCAATTTTACAACCATTTTCGAAGACATCTCAAGCGTTTCTATCCAACTGTCCTCGTCTATTAATTTTGCCAAAAATCTCTAACAACAAACAAGAAAACAAAAGAGAGAAAAAACAAAATACAAACCCAAAAGTTGACCTGAAATTCCAGGTAAACTAATGAAGCGAACGCGGCATGAGCTTACCTTAAGATCACAACAACAAAAAGTTTTGCATTGTTTTTGGAGTTTTGTTGAAGTTTTTGCAGTTGGTGCAGTTTTTTTTTGTCTTTTGCTCAATTTCGCTGGCTACCTAAAAAACAAAAATGTAAGCAGACAAGTTCTTATGAATGATGTTTGGTTTTTTTTTTTTAAATTTTAGATGTCTCGACTGGAAGTTGAAGTCAGAGAGTTGGAAGTCAAAAGTCGGGGTCGGTCAGTGGCTTTGGTCAGGGGGAAAGATTCACGTCTTTGAAATTCCAATGAAATTGGCATGGCGGCATTTTTGTTTGGAAGTGCCCAAAAACCTTGCCTCAGTTCTGATAAAGAATTTGTATTTTAATTTCTTTCTGTGCGTTGATTTATTTGCAGAAACTTTATGCAAAGGCCATTTATGATAATTATGCGGACACGCCAGATGAGTTGCCCTTCAAGAAGGGCGACGTACTGACAGTCATCGAGCAGGACACGGAGGGCATCGAGGGCTGGTGGCTGTGTGCCCTCAGGAGCCGGCAGGTGAGTTAGCTAATAAAGCAACGTTTCTTAATCCCATGTTCTCTGTGATGAAGCAATTTTGTGTTCACTCTCGCTGTGTGTGCACTTCAATAGCGATTTCAATTTTTGTGGAAAAGAAATGAAGAAACTCATTTGAATTTATAATTTAATTTTGTGTAATTGCCCGGCTCTGATGATTATCATCATCATCTCATCATCATTGGCACGTGGCCATGCGGGTTGCCCTCCCAGTTTTTGGCACTTTAATTGCGTCTGCAGCTGTAATAATAATATGGACTCCATAATGCCAGCAGATTTGCCACAGTGCATTCAACATTATTTTCCAACATGCCAGCCAGCTGATTGGGGGTGTGAAATACTTACTTAGTAGGAGGGAAAGAAAGAGGTCGATGTTGTTTGTTTCGGTTTGATTGCATTACAAAGTGGAAAGAAATGTTCCAACAGCTTGTCCAAATGGGAAATGATTGAGATAAACAAATGGGGAAGTGGGCATTTTTACATGACGGAGAGAAGTGCACTTAAAGATGTGGCCAGCAAGCAAGGGATTCAAACATTCCACTGAAACACAACGTTCATTATTCTGTAACTAGCTAGTTAAACATCTGAATAGTCGTTTAATGTTTTATGACTATTTGTATACCCTTGCAAAGGGTATTATAATTTTGCACAGAAGTTTGCAACACATAGAAATATTCTATATATATTCGTTCTGAGTCGATTGAGATTTGTCCATCTATTTCTAAGCAAACTAGTCTCTCAGTTTTGATTCTATCGAGCTGAAATCTTGCACAGAGTCTTCTTTTTGCTGCACGCTACTAATATGTTGACTATATCTCATAGCTCCCTTAGGAATAATCGGTGGGAAAACTAGTTTTAGTATGAACAACTTTTTTCTTTTCAATCGAATCGTCTCCAAACTATGTATTCATAGGTTTTCTCTGCTTTTTTATAATTCTGCCAAGTTTAATTAAAATCGGACAGCTATATGGTATAGCTGCTATACAAAAGATGGGTTTAAAAAACAGTCTTAGTTAGAAAAACTTTTTTGTTTTTAATGGTAGCATCCTGAAATTTTGTATCTGTTTGTTTTACCTGCTTTCACCTAATGCTACAAATTTTTGTTCAAATCGGTTGACTATATCATTTTACAAGATTATTTTTGAAAATATTTAACCAAGCAAGGGTATAAAAACTTCGGCACAGACGATGTAAGCTTCGCTTTCTCGTTTTGCATATAAAGTGGCATCCTAAAAACAAATGAGCCACAATTCGGGTCTGGGCATTGTTGAAACTCTCATCTATTGATGACCATTAATCAACATTGTATTTTCAACTCTTGCCCAGCTCTCACACTACCCAGTAAGTCTTGCCCCCAATCTTGAAGTCTGTTTAATGCTCACACGCTCTCCAACTTCTAACCTTGACTCTGATCTGCTCTAAATTGGCCCCTCTCTGGAAATCAACCTTTCAAATTAAAAACTGATTAACAACAGCAAACTAAATACTTATAAATTTCTGCACGTCGCCTCACAAAATTGCAACAATTTTTAATTTACAACTCAATTGGCGCCGCTCGTGGGTTGAGTGAGATGGTGTCAAAACATATATCAAAAATGGAAATCAAAATTGCCATCGATATAGATACACTGGACACTTTAGTTACTTGTCTACGATGCCGGCCAATTGTTGTTAATTAAAAAGTAGCCGCGCTTTTTAATGGAAACAATTAACCCAAAAACGGCCAATTGAGATGGCGGCGACCAACGAACTAGTCTTAAAAATAAATATGATCGAAAAAAAAGCACAAAAACTTTGGCATAAATTTGCGCAGCAGTTTTTATGACACAAACCCCAAAACACATGTTGACAAGCTCTGTTTGGTTTGTTTGTTTTAGCACTCTTGACGTGGCAGTGGGAACATTATTTTTGGAGAATCGCACAGATGTCAAATAAAACAGTTTTAAGAAAAAGAATGGCAGGCCATTAAAAACTGCATTTTCAACAATTTTTTGTGCTCTGTGATAAATAGTGCATTCAGCATTGAGTTAATTAAAAGACAATCAAAATCAATTGAGCTCAATGGGCAGGCAGCCATGAATTTCCGCTAAAGTGTAAAAATATATATAGATTTCTGATAAATTGGGGAGGTACTTGGCGAAAGCCACAGTAATTTACCTAAATTTAGTTAAGAGAAAACGTATTTCTTGCTTAAGCAAAAATGAAGTCTTAAATCTCATGGTAAAAGTAAGTCACTTGAAGAGGTCCTATAGTTAAGAAGTTATCTTTTGAAGATCAGCTGTAGGCACACAGCCCGCAGCATTGTGTGCTTGCTGCGCCTTTCAGTTAAAATCTGGTGCCCACCGCTGAATTGTGTAAAATGAAAAACTGAACCACATGAATGAATAACGTCGCTATTTTTATACCCTGTTTCCATTGACAATGGGAAAAAGGAGATCATGAAGTGGTGCGAATGTATGTAACAGGAAGAAGGAAACATTTACATATATTCTTGATCAGCATGAAAAGCCGAGTCAATATAGTCATGTTCGTCTGTCCGTAAGAGATAGAGCCCCAAATTTTTGCATGAAGGTAGGTGTATACCATACGCAAATTTGGAAAATTTTATCCGCAAAAACCCAGTCAGATCCACAATTTAGACGTATCAAAATCAGTCCTTGGTGGTTTTCGGCTGTTCTGATTTCATATTTGGTAATATTCTTTGAATCGGATGGGAAGGGTGCTGCCTTTTACATGTGTAAGAAAAGCTAAATTTAAACAAAACTGAAATGGGTTATCGTTTTATAGGCTTTTGGATGCTCCTTTTTAATTTTTGGAACAAAATTTCCAAAAGACTAACTTATGTAGAGGTTAAAGGGGATAATATCTACAAAAAAAATCGAATCGTATCGAAATCGATACGTTTTATGGGATTTCGGTTGCTCCGATTTCGTTTCTCACAATATTTTTTCGAACGAATGTGTAGTAGCTGACTTATAAAAGAGGGTCCAACTATCGGATCAGTGCTGTCATTTAATTTTTGGCAATATTTCTGTGATGAGGAAGAGAAGGCTGGAGAAACCTGCAAAATTAGAAGTATAATTGAATAACATAAATCATTTATATGTTTCTTGATAAACTTTTAAAGCCTTCGTGTACTTTTCATAGTTATTAGTTTTTAATATTTATTTTGTCTATTAACCCACCCATAAGTGCTCACTCTCTCAACTGCTGTTTTTTCTTTTTTTTTACTTTTCTTTAACAATTTCCAGGGTCTATGCCCCGGCAACCGGTTACGCATTTTGAACTCATACGATTCGGGTTGTTTCTCACCATCGCCGGCCAGCTCGCCCATACCCTCGCTGGCGGCCAGTACAGCCACATTGAACAGTTCCATTTGCTCGGCAGAGATATATGAGAATGGTTCCATCATCAGTGCCTCAACAGCAGGAGGAGGAGGAGGAGCATCCAGTGGGGATTCATCATCGTCCGGCCAGGGCCGTGGCACTAGAAGATCTTGGCATGTGTCGCCGAACAAGGTAAGAGATGATGGCCACTTCCCCTCCGCTCAATTTCTTAATTTTACGCTTGGTCTGGCATTTTTAATTGATTTCATTTCGCAATGTCTGGGCTTATTTTTGGTCCCCACCTGGGCTACTGCATTTTCGCTGGGGTCTTTTTGTGCAGTTTCGTGAATTATGATATCCGTCTGGAAAGTGAAAGAAAGTAATTTCTTGGACTCCTGGCTGCACGGCTTGCCATCATTATGTTCGGGGGCCACATCGTTCATTCGGCACGTCAACTGCGTGTCGTAATTGTGCAATTAATCGAATGCAAAGAAGATGAAAATGCTGGAGCCGGGGCTGAGGCTGAGGCACTGCAGCTGGCCAAGTGATACGGCAACGGGTTTGCTCTTTTGCATATGCGGCCAATTTGTCAGCCGGACATGCGTTTTATTTTTGAGTTGGAAACTCAATGCCGATAATTAAAGGAAACGAACAATTTGCCAAACGCGGCGAGGGCAGGCAAGAAGCTCCCCAGATTTCGGATGCGTTTTCAATACAAAACGCTTTGCATTTGGGTTTTATGACCCAAAGCTAAGAAATAGGTTTCTCTCTCTATCTTCAAAATGCAATTTGCTGTTGCAGACCCCAAAACGTTTATTTTTGAATTCGAATTTATGGTTTCACTTGCCTCAAGTGAAGATTGATAGCTGCCGATAATGCGAGGAAATGTTTACGACTCTGTAATTTGGACTTCATTTTATTTGATTTGCGTTTTGTTGTTGTTGTTTTGTGTGAAGAGATGGAAAGCGAAAGTGGGCGTATTTTACGGACTGATGCCAAAGTTCAACGAAACTAACAGAAAAAAATGAAATGAAGGTAGTTTGCATGTGGCGCTAATAATGATAAGGGTCAATTAAGTTGAATTGTTATGCAATGGTTTTTATCAATCATTAAACCATAACTAATAAAAGGCGAAAGGCAAAAGGGATGGGCTGCAGTACATAGATCAAAGATCAATTGGTCAAAAATGGAAGGAGGCCGAATTTGAGCTTAAACAGACATTATTTGATACACTTAACACCGTTTTAAAGCTGGCTTTTTCCATTAGCCTCGAGGTGTTCTAACAAAAGATCAGGAAGAGCGGGGCCAAACAGTGAGAGTGTATTGTGTGCTGCGACGGCTGTGCAGCGAATGCAAGCAAAGAGAGCGCTGCTTACGCTCATTTGCCCGACTTCGGCATGCGCTCGGCTCGTGTGCTTGTAAATAGCCGATCGCTGGTTTATTCTCTGACGTCAAAACTCATTAAAAGAGCTTTCCATTCTATGAACCTCTGTTTCTATCATCAGTAGACTTCGATATCAACTAAAACTAATTTGTATGAAGCATTATGTAGGATATATGACTAATATTGAGACAGCTTTAAACACAAAATACATGTTACAAAATAAGCAAATTTTCAAGTAAAATATTTGAAGTCCCCTTAAGAATCGCTATATAGAAGTTCGACCGTATTATGGAAATTATCAACAACAATTAAGAAAGTCGGTCAAAGCCGAATATAACATACTCTGTATCTTCCAAAGTTTGTACCAACATTCATCACACTAGGTGTTCAGGTGTGCAAAGTGCTGCCCATTGCTGTTTCAGTCGGTGCTGCCCAGCATAAATGTGTTTTTTTCTTATAACTCGACTATCGTTCATCAGATCTTTACCATTCCTTCCGCGAATTGATAAAAAAAGCTGATTACTAACAATGTACAGAAGTTACATAACTGCGATCTATAAAATTTTGGGAAATATGAGGTTTTTTCAAATAGATAAAATTGAATATCAGCTGAAACTGCCTGCAAGTATAAGAATTTTTTGTGCTGTACATTTTAAACCTCTATCTCTTACCATCTCTGAGATCTATAAGTTCAGGCGAACAGACTCGAATGTTAATGCTGATCAAGATCAAGAATTATACGAATCCTTCTGGATGTTACATACTTTTACTATAATTTGAATCTGAAGACTCAGAGCAATAATAAATATTTGATCTAACCGATGTACTATGCCAAGGCATCTCCGAATGGTATCATGACGTTTCTACCTCTTGACAGCGACTCAAACTACGCTACCAAATCAAACTCGAAATGACATCTGATGGTTACTTGGTCTTAGGAATTTCCAATTTACTCCACATTACAACACTTTTACGACCGTTCGCCCAGACATTCCTTCATAACTTAAACGAGAACGGAAACGGTCTTGGGCAGAATTGCGCAATAGTCTCTTTGTACTGCCACACATCCCACATACTCGTAAATATTTCGCCTGCAGTCTGCGACCAAAAAATCCAACCAAAACAAGAAACTCGCCTCCACCGTTAGCCAACTTGGTGTGTGCGCTGTGTGACAATTTCAAGTTCCTTGAGCCCACATAAAGTCTCTTTGGTCTGCTCTGGTCGCCGTAGCCATCGTCACGCACTGCTCAGTTCATACAGTCAGGTGGCTGTGCTGTGGCTGCAACTGTGTTGGCCAAAGCCCATAAAGATTTATGGTCAGCTCCAAAAAGCGTTTTCGACTTGCTGAGCAAAAGATGTCATTTTTTATTTTTATTGACCAAAAATGGCTAAAAAATGTCATTCCTTATGGATGCGGCAGAAGAGACGAGCGCTCGTTCCTGTTTGGTCAAAACAATGCGGACTTTGCGCTTAGAGAAAACATTTGTGTAGCTCTCCAGCAAGGTCGCTTCTCCTAAATTATCCACAACTTGGCAAGATATTTGTTAAGCCTGATTGAGGACAACACTTCATGTGTGGACAAAACACAAATTCGAGAGTCCCCCCACGCCCTGCCGGCTCATTTCTTTTGAAAAACAATTACCATTTTCATACAACTGCTGCGGTACGTGAGAAAATGCGGAAATTTTGTTTCTTTTTTTCGGTTGTGGCCGGGGGCAGGTGTGTGCCGGGGACATTGAAATGCATCAAATGAACAGATGATTCTTATCTTTACATGGCTACCGATTCTGAGTTCGGAATTTAAACGAGAACATACCAATTTTTTGAAGAGAAAGACGGACGAAATCGTGTTCTGAATTCGTTACTTTCAACTATCAAAATTTGCAATTAAAAATTGACCAGCAAAAAGAAAGCCACATAAAAAATCCCCCCCGGGGGAGGGACTAGTAGATTAATGGCCTGTCCGAATGGCCCAACCCAAGTGCCCCAGATGTGTCATAAAATAGACAATTTTCAAAAAGATTTTCATACGAACTATTGAGGTCAGGCAAACAAAGCGGAAAAGAAAGGGAAATTTGCCGATAAATGCGACACAAAAGTCACGAAAACTCCACCCGCTGTGTTGGAAAACCAAAGAATCTCTTCGATTTCTGTCAAATTGTGCAACAAATTGACAGTTCGGAGGGCTAGTATGTAGCCTCAGGTGGTGGTCACTGCAGCTGCTCTGATTTTTCAAGTAGATAAGAAAAATAGGTTTAGTAACTACCCCCAGACATTCGACTCCTCCGGCTGTTCTGTGCCTGAGAAGTGTATGTATTCCCATTTTGGCCATTGACTCGTGTTACGCATCAATTGGTACTTGAATAGGTAGGAAACGAGCTGCTGCTGCCTGTTTCCCCTAAACTAACCGCGTAGGTCCACTTCAGGTAGCCCTTTCACCCTTTTGATTGTTGTAAGGGAGGTTCTTGCGTAACGGTGTACTTAATTAGGAATCGATTCATTCTGCTGGGCGTGGACGTTCCTTTTTATTGAAGCGTGCCTGTTGTGAATATTGATGCATTTTTGGCATATGTCGAAAGTATAAAATTTCATTTGACTATGCCAACATATGGTGAGGATCGTGTTTGGTTTTCGAGGGTAGGATGGTACAGGAATCAAATAAGGAATAGTTAAGCTCAGGCTTCAATTTAACATTAAAAGGGATTAGGTAACTCGTTGAAAAATGAGTTCAAGGAATTACGTTTGGGATCTTTGAATTATGTGCATATGTATATCCAAGTTTTGGCTGTCTGAAAATCTCTAAAACAACCTCCTGGTATCAAACTACTTTCTATCAAAGTACACAACAAGGCTTCCATTTCAAAGCTGAAATAGTTTTTAAGTAATGGCTCTAAACCACTTTTGAATCGGACTAACTGCAGCCTACACATCCAAGTTTTCATTTCAAAGCTGACCATATCCAAGTCAAGTTTAGGCTAGCTTCTATATAAAACTCCTGGGAAATTTGTAAGCCGGGTTGGACAAGTTTCTTAACTATACCTATAGTTAATAAGGTCCGTTCGTGTATTGGTTAACGTATTTAATAGTTTCCTTAGCTGGACGCTTCGTTCTCATCAAATATATGTCTTTTTGTTTCCAAACAATGTCTTCGCGATCTAAAGTTTAGTGAAGTTTGGTTTGTTTGGAATTGAAACCTTAGGTTGGTTGAGTAAAGGAACCGATCTGACAACTGAACCTTAGTCTTTCCAGGTTTTCATATTTTTTAATGTTTCGGAGCTTTAATTCTAAGATTTGGAACTGATTTAGAAAACACTGTCAAATGACATCTAATACCCTTGTTACACTAGAAGTGCGTTATGCGTTAATAGCCAACATTCAGCTTGTTTTGTTAGCTATTAACGCATAACGCATTCCTAGTGTAAATAGCCTATAAATTACCATATTATTCTAAGGAAATGGTTCTTATTGAAAGTATCGATGTTATCGATATATTTTGACCTAAAATATTTATATCGAAATGATACTTTTTCGTCAACTGTTTCTAGCCACTTTAAGCTTCTTTCGAATCGGTTGACATTTGTATGACTCTCTCTTGTTCGACCTGAACTTTCTGTAAGAATAAATGGAGAAATTATTCAGAACAAAAACTACTTGCTTAGTAGTGTTCTCAGTTTCTAAAGGAACAGCCTTGATTCGTTTGCACAGCCCATAACTGAGCGCCTTTGAAGTCTGCTCTAAAGGCTGTCCAAGTGCAGGGGTCCTTTACCTTGACTCTGAACACCCTTGAACTGCAGCTTTTGTCGTACAAATTTCCCCCTATGCCATAACTTTTCAAGGCGCATGTGCAGTTTTACATTGAAAATGTTCCCCCTATTCCAACTACTTGCAACCAATTTTGCAGTCGAGGTTTTCCTTTGAACAACTCGACGCGTTTTTTTTGCTATGCTGGAATTTTGGTATAGTTTTTTTCTAATACACTTTGTATTTTGGCACTAATCGACAACAAAATGTGATAATTTACAAAAAAGGCTACTCAGGTGAGAGATGTAACCACACCTTAACACCTTCACAACCCAAAGTCCATTCATGAGAAGGCAAAGCCGAAGCCAGCCAGAAAATCAATAGGCGACTTGTAGTAAAAAAAGGCAAAAAAACTGGGGGGTAGGGAGTGGGTGGAAGTTGTAACTGACTTACTCAATCTAATTCTCTCTCTCTCTCTCTCTTTCTCGCCGTCTCTTTCTATTGTAGGTCATTACACCTCAACGACACGGTGATGTCTACATCTACAACTACACCGACTCGCATCCATCACAGCATCAGCCACAGATCTACAGTAACCAAAGCATCTACCAGAACCACTCCATGATGGCAGCCACTCCCAATGGCAATGGCACGGCTGGTAGTGAATTCGAGACCTATGACATACCCAAACCCGCCACTCCCGTGCCCCTTAACTATGACAGCCCGAAAAGTGTGAGGACTACTCCCACTTCTGCCTCGGGGCTGGGTGCACGTTTTGAGTCTCTGAAGAGTGTAGCTGCTTCCATTGAAGAGGAGTCCTATGATGTGCCACGTCCTCTACTAAACAATAGCAGTCTTCTGCAACAGCAGCTGACACCCAGCAGTTCCAATTCCTCGCTGCTGACCAGCGATAGCTTATCCCTGAGCTTCTCCAGCTCGAATCGTTCCTCACTGGCCAATATGCCGGACTATGACATACCACGACGGAATCCACTGCCCGTGAGAAGAGTTCTGCCACAGAATGTCCTAACCTATGACTTTCCTCTACCTCCACTGGCCGAGCAGGAGAAGACCACCAATGGAAATAACCTAACCACCACCAAAGAGTTGCCGCTGGAACTGAACTCTGCGCTGGAGACGTTGGCCAAGTTGCAGACTCAAACCACCATGGCCATAACACGACTGCTTAGCTTTGTGGTGCCCAATTGGCGTTCACGAAGTCAACTGGAGCCCACGATAATGGACCTAAAGCTGGCTGCACTGCGTCTGCGTACGGCTCTGCATGACTTGGCCGAGTTTGGTGAGGGAGCCTTGGGCAATGCCAGTCGCTCGGAGGACCGTAACTTGGCCCTGAAACTCAGACCCTTGGTGAGAGCTTTGCGTGATGCCAACAAGTTGATACATGATTCCTCCGAGGCCTTGGACGCCCAGGGATGTTGGTCGGTGGATCAGCTGGCCCGCAGTGAGGAGAAGCATGGTTGTCGTCCGCCCGACAGTCTGGACCAGCTAATGGCCTGCGCCCAAACCCTTACGGAAGATGTGCGTTCCACCACCAGTTTCATACAGGGCAACGCCTCGTTGCTGTTCAAACGGCAATTGAATCCGGAGCAGAATGGTGGCACCGGTGCCACAGAACCTAGTCGTGGCAGTGCCGAGTGGTTGGAGGACTATGACTATGTGGCCTTTGAGTCCAAAGATGCGCAAGCCAAGAGAAATCAGTCGCTGCGCGAGGCCATCCAGGCCAGTATGAAAACCCAGTTCGATACGGTTATCCGTACAGCGGAGAGCACCGCTATGGGTGGAGGTGGAGGCGTACCCTCCACGCCCACAACAGTCGCCCCCCACAGGTCACCCGAAATGACCGACAAGGACAAGAAGCTGGTGCGCTATTATGCCCTACAGATTTCCACGCATATGGGAAACCTACTGCAGGCCATCGACTCGTTCCTCGAGACCGTGGAGAAGAATCAGCCGCCGAAGTATTTCATAGCCTACGGCAAATTTGTGGTGGTCAGTGCCCATAACCTGGTCACCATAGGCGATAATGTGTATAGAAATATCTCGAAGGAGGCTTTGCGCGAGAAGATCTTGCAGTGCACCAATGGTTTGTCGGAGGCTTTGAAGACCTGCGTCTTGAAATCCAAAAAGGCCGCAGCACACTTTCCCAGCGGAAGTGCGGTGCAGGAGATGGTGGACTCGGTGGTGCATATTAACAATTTGGCAAAGGAACTGAAGACCGTGATGCTACAGGCCGTGCAGTTGTCAACCGGAGTCTAGGGCTGAGGCGAGCGTAGCGTAGTCTTCCAGGCTGATGTTCCTTATCCTGCATATCCCCCCCACCCCGCTACATGAATATATTTTATATATATTTTGCATTGTGATATTTTTAAGCAAAAACATCGGAAAAATGCACAGGCACAGATCGAACTCTGCTTCTAACTTATATCAAGCTACAATACATACATATATACCTATATATATGTTTACGATCTAGTTTTACTTAGTCCTACCTTATGCTACACTAGTTTTACGTTTTCTGTAAATAGTCTTTTGTAAATTAGCTTTTACCCTTCCTCCCCCGCCTTGGCGCACAAATAATGTTGTATCAGTGAAGCATTTCATTAAAAACTAATTAATACTATTAAAAAGTATACTCTAGCTGTAGCTCATACCACACACATACATACATATTCGTATAGTCAAACGAGAAATCTGAAAGATTTACAAACCAACAACATTTTGCATATTTAGTCAGCAACAACAAAAATATACACATTAGATATAAATTACGAAAATTAATAATAAATCTGTATTTTATGTAATATTATGTATGCATAATATTGGCTAGCAATCGCCAATCCGTAAACTATATACAAACTGAATAAAATTATATATGAAGGAATAACGGTCATTTGTAGAGTCAATTTTTGTGGGGGGAAATACAAATGTAGGAACAATTATCGAGACTTTTTGGGGACGTACAATGAATATCGTCAGACGTTGATATTGGAATTCTTTTTGATCCCTAAAAGAACCGTTCATAGTCATCTGACCACACACCTCTGTGTGTTCTTTAGTTCACAAGTCTTTTTTAACTAAAGCTACTTGTGTTTTCTCTGTGTAGTTTATGATTTTGTTGATAGCATTTTTTTGGTCGAGTTTGATATACATAAAAAAAATCTATTATATGCCATTGGGCGATACGTAAGCCAAGACTTTAAACTAAGACATATTTTTAAATTGAATAAAAGCAGTTGACTTTGTGGCGGTTCCACATTCCCCATCACTTAAAACGATCGATAACCGATACAAACTGACTCACTCATTGTTACATCTCCTGCAGTTGCATACTGTCACACTCAACCACGGATCAGACTCTCGGCCAGATGCCCACCAAACCAATAAACCAAATCGAATTCAAATCTGTGATTTACATTAAAATGTGATTTAATGCGGCGTAGCCTCTGATTTCCCACTTGAGCGCCATCTGTGTACGTTGTAAATCTTTGGTACAACTGTTCAGTTCTCCAATTCTGGGTGCATTTCGATAACAGTATCGATTAGAACTGTCTAATAATTATTAAATTTTCCCCTCTTTTGCTCCGTAGTGGGCTTCTAGATTTGTTTTCTACCTGTTTTCAACCTGCTAACTGCAAACGGCAAATTGCAGGTTCCATTTGATCTTTCGTCATGAGTGAAACTGCGTGCTGCAGGTGCGGTGCCCGTCCAAACAGCTTGCCGTTTTGTCATGGCGGATCGGGATACGAGTTCCATTGTTTTTGCTGCGTTCCGCAGCCTCGTTTGAAATGCATCCAGTGCAATGTATGGCGCGATTTGGATCTGCAGGTGAAGCATGCTCCTTGCCTTGGCGGCAAGCCGCATGTGTTTGTCCACACCGAACCCTGGCCACCGTTTCCAGAGATTGAGCCAGGACCCCAGATCATGCGTCCAATCACGCCCGAAAACTTATCTTCAGTGATGCAGCAACTGCCATATGAAACGGCGGACGATGATGTCATATCGCTGGCATCTGATGTCCCTGCCGCCGATGAGGATCCTCCGGAAGTTAAGCCGAAGCCCAATCATTTGGATAACTCGAAATGGGTGACTCCCAAGGAAATCCGCGAATGGGCCGACTGTCCACGTTGTGGCCAAAAACGTACTAAGGCCTCGGGTTGGGTCAATCATGCGCAGAAATGCGGACAAGATCCCGCCTTAAGAAAACCCAAATTTTTCATATACATTCACACGAAGGGCTGGTGCAACTATCTGGTCCGGGACTCCAATTGGGATAAACACAGCAATCCGGTGTATGGAACCTGCGAAACCTGTCGTCGCTCGTATGTATGCGAAACATATTTGTGAACAATGATTAATTAATTTTTTTCTAGACGCAGCGGGGGCTTACCTTTGCCTTATCAACCAAAGCCACCGCCACGCCCTAACGAGAGTATGCTGGCCAGGATGAGGCGTTTGAATCGTCGACGAACGAAGCAGAGGCGTTCCATGACAGCGTGAAATAACATTCGACAAACAAGTAGAGTTTAAGAAAAGTTTTTGCACCAAATACTGAATAAGTGCCTGATTTGTTTGGATAAATTTAGTTTAATTACATCTAATACACTTTTATAACAATTTCCCAGTAATTGAATCGTCTTCACGATATTCCTACCAAATGGACACACCTCAATTAAATTGAAATATCCAAGCTCAACTCATGCCTTCGCATCCTTGGCACAACGGAAACCCAAATTGCCAGCGGAACTGTCTTCGGTATTCTGGGAGCGAGCCGCACAGCGATAACGAAAGCAATAGGATTTATGGCACAAATAGGAGCCACCCTTCTTCACGCGATTGGGACTCTCACTTATGTCGTTCTCTTGCCACAGATCCGCTGTCCATTCCCACACATTGCCCACCATATTGAACAGATCGAAATTGTTTTGCCGATATGTGTGCACGGGGCAGGTGTACTCATGACCATCGTCGACTGTATTGCCATCGGGAAAGCCGCCTTGCCAGATGTTCAGCCAATGCTCATCCCGGGGCATTAGTTTATTGCCCCAGGGGAACAGTTTTCGCTGTTTGCCACCTCTACAGGCTGCCTCCCATTCCGCCTCGCTGGGCAGACGTTTGTCAGCCCAAGTGCAGAATGCTACAGCATCGCGCCAGGACACATGCACCACCGGATGGTGTTCCAGACCTTTAAGAAAAATTCCATTAAAACCGGATGCTTTGTGATGTTGTAGCTCCCACCTTCTAGGCTACTTTTTACGCCTTGCGGCTTGCGCCAATTGACTCCCTGCATTTTGTACCACCAAGGAGCACTGGCCACTCGAAAATCCTCCAACTGTTTCTGCTCAGCAGCCGAGAGCTGCGTTTTAAACAGAAAACTATCGCCAAATCGTTCCGCTTCGGTGGTGTAATTGGTGGCCAGCACGAACTCCTCGAATTTGGCATTGGAAACTTCGTATTTGTCAAGATAGAAATCCTTAAGCTTAACCCGACGTTCGGGAGCTTCGTGATCTGCTTTAAAGTGAGGTTCATCAGTGCCTATAAGATAGCTGCCGCCTGGTATCAGCGACATGTCCGGGATCTCGGGTTCCGAATCGGGTCCATAGTAGTCTCTGTAATGTTTGTTTTTGTTGCGTGCCTGCTGCTGGCATACTTGATTTGACTCGGGCTCTGGTTCAGTGGACTTCTCCCTATCGAGTTTGTTGCAGCCACAGTCGGCAATAACGTTGTAGCGTAACAGGACAATCAGCAGTCCTGGAACTATTGAAACCTTCATCTTTGTTTCGATTGTTTACAGCAGAGATGCGCGCGTGAGGTGAATTTTAAGCAGTCACGATATGATCGTGATCAAAAACAGAGTGCGTTTGCGTGAGTGTATTAAAGCCAAATAATGAACGTAGATTTGTATTGTGCGAAGCGTGCGTGACATGAAAAAAAATTCACTCACTCGCATCCTTAGCTCACAGCTTTGTTCGCTGTAGAAACAGCTGACTTATCGATAACAACTCAGAGGGACTTTGCAGAACATGGTTATCAGAAAACTTACTTACAAATTGGATTTTATATGGTGTCTAACAAAGTTGGTAAGTAAGGGATAAAGGAGTAAGAATAACGTACTCTCCTAAATAATTATTATGCTCAACAGAGCACAATTTGAAGCACTCTTGCCACATACCTTCCTTGCGGACAAGAAATTATAAAGGACGCCACTTTTCTTATGCCCTCAGTTCCAACTGGGTATGCAATTATTTAACCATCATGCACAGATATTTACTAAATATTTCTTACATAGGCACGAGTTTTCGGTGAGCACATCTATATTAAAAGAAAGAATTACCCATAATTAAATTTATCCATCATGTGGCAGTGGCATACAAAAGACGATTAACAAATTGGAGCAGTCGCGTGTGGACACAAATTCGGTGCAGGGTTGCCTGGAGCTGGCATTGAAAGTTTTTCGTCCCATCAACGAAATACAAACGGTGCTGTCCAGTCGGTAGGTGGTTGTGTCGCCAGTCCAACAAAAGCCCACAAACCAACCAATCTTTTTCCAGCACAGACGCGGGAGTCCATGCTTTACACTCCACCGTACACGTGGATTTGGAGCGTTACGATGGCGCTCCCTATGATACCCGTACATTGACTGGGGTTTTAAATAGAACACTCGACAAGCAGCGTTTACCCATCAGGGTGCTCAGCACTGAATTGGTGGAGGACACTTTCCATTGTCGCTATCACGCCAGCGGACGGACCTATCTCTACCGCTTTGCGGTTGCCCGCCATTCCACCGAGGACAATGGCAAACTGAAGAATAGAGCTTACGAGACATTTATACCAGTGCAGGAGCTCGATCGTTGCTTCTTTTTTCAGTAAGTTGGCGTGTAGGATTCCCCCTTCGTTTCACATATCATGCTGCTTTTCAGAACCTCCCACTTTGATATTGAACGTGTGCGTGCCGCCTCGCGTCTCTTTCTGGGTCTGCATGACTTTCGCACATTCATGAGTGTGAGTCGCCAGAAGAGCTCCAGTCGTGATCACCCCATGTTTACTCTGCGCAAATTGGATGAGATTAACATACGCCCAGGACACACTCTTGCGGTAGCTGACCATGCCAAGCTGGCCACCGAGACCTATGACTATTGGGATATTGAAATCAAAGCGAGATCTTTTCTATACAAACAAGTCCGTCGCATAGTGGGCACTCTACTGGCTTTGGGCAATGGCCGTATCGATGAGAAGTGCATTTATCAAATGTTGACAGTGCCCTCCAAGCATTCCTGGGATCATCGAATATTATTGGCGCCTGCCTGTGGTCTCTATCTAAGTAGAGTGCATTACAATCAAGATTAACCACCAACATGATACTGCTGTATGAGCTGCAGAAACGGCTGGCCAATTTGAGGCCCACCACCACCGTGGTGACCACTCCCACCGGTTCACGCTATATCGAACGCCGTCTATCCTCGGGCCAGCTGGAAGACGAGCAACAACAACAACAACTGGAGTCTCGTCAATTTGGTTTTGTGGTGGACACCAAACCGGATACGTTGCCCGCCTGCATTTTAAGTGACTTTCTCTACCTGGGATCGCAGGATGCCGTCTGCCTGGACAACATACTCAAATATAAATTGACACACATTCTCAGCGTGGGCATAGAAACACCCGCCTTGGAGCTGCCATCCTTTGTTACACTTAAACTCAAGTATTTACCCTGTCTGGATTTGCCAGAAACAGATTTGCTCAACTATGTGCTACCCGTGTCCATAGAATTCATTGAGGAAGCACGTCGGACAGCCGGTGGTTGTGTGCTGGTCCACTGCAATGCCGGAGTGTCGCGATCGGCTTCAGTGGTGATTGGTTATCTGATGCAAAGGCGTGATATGAGCTATGAGGATGCCTACAATCTGGTCAAATCCTGGCGGCCGTGCATACAGCCAAATGCGGGATTCATGCAGCAGTTGAAGAAATTTTCAAAAACCAAAAACTAGTGGTTAACCCAAATCTTTGATGTTGATGTTGTACATACGTATAAAAAGTGTTTAGTTAACTTTGATTTTGAATTTAATATTCAATCCAAGCCATGAGTACCAAGGGAGAACTGGCCAAAAAGAGCATTAGGCTGAGCTCGGATCGCAATCTAGCAGAGACTCGAACCGTTATACAATCCTAACATTTCCAGTCCTTGAAAGGTGCTTAAATCCTTAAGTTCGGGTTGAACCAAGTCGAAAGTTTCATTAAGAAATGATAAACCGTCTCCGGCAGGGAAAGCC
The DNA here is from genome assembly GCA_035044985.1 of Lordiphosa fenestrarum. NCBI lineage: Eukaryota > Metazoa > Arthropoda > Insecta > Diptera > Drosophilidae > Lordiphosa > Lordiphosa fenestrarum. The sequence goes on along the minus strand of JAWNNO010002555.1, from coordinate 170,422 downwards.
GACTTCAACATTTTGGTTTCATATTAATTTACTATCGTTCACAATTATACACTTTCACTTTTTTCTGCTGAAACTTGAACAACTCGCAAATAGTTCACAAATCTTAGCCAGCCTTGGCGGCTGGAACGGCAGCCTTGGTCGCAACCGCTGCCTTGGGTATTGAAGGCTCCTCGTCCAGCTTCTTAATGCGATGCAGGTCAACGCATTGTCTAAACTGGGCCACCTCATCGATGCATTTTAACGTCTCGCCGGGATGCGCACGGTAACAGGCCAAGAGCTGGGCCTTAAGATCCTGACATGGTGGCGTCTTGTGTGCGGCCGCAGTGCTAACAAACCGCTTGTGCACATTCTCCACGGCATTCGCATACTCCGACTCCAGAATCGTGTTGGTTTTCTTCAAGTTCTCCTCCAGCTGGGTCATGCGCTGGCGCCAAAGTTCATCATTCTTTTGCAGTTCCTGATTCATTTGACGCTGAACATCGGCCGCACTGATGGTGTGACCACCAGTAACATAGATGGGCACAGCTGTGGGAGCAGCCGGCTTGACGGCAGGAGGAGGTATCTTGGCAGGAGCTTTCTTTACCGTCGGCTGCTGGGGTTTGGGCGCCGGCTTAGACTCCTCGGCTGTTTCGGCTTTTTCACGAGCTGGAATAATGAGGAATTGTTGCATAACACTCGACTCAGTTTTTTGGCATTGGACTGGACTGGACTAGTTTGCGACTAGTGATACCCACCCTGTTGTGTGATGCCCAGCTTCAGGCGCTTGACCACATCATCGGAAATATCAATAATACCCGCGGGACTAGGATTATCCATGGACACGGAACGTGTTTGACTTTGTTTCGCACCCATTTTTATGGACCTCCTGGTATGGGCAATGGGGGTTTTAGCTGTAAACAGTTCAATACGATGAGCACAGCAACATTTGGTAGGTGGAATTGTTTTACCAGTTGTTATTAATATTAACCCACCTTAAAGGAGTCTTGAGTTCCACCGTTCTGTAGTAGTGTGACCCTGCCCCTGCCAAATTCCATTATATATCGACAGGTACGATGGTTAAAATAGTCGACAAATACACTAGCGCCTCAACTGTTGGCGAGAGTGTTATCGAAATTTTATCTACATGTTAACTACATGCCCCCAGTCGTGTTGGAAGCTTCTTCCATTGCATTTCGATCGGAGGAGAGACTTCGCTCTGCCTCTGTCAAGTCACGTGTTTCGCGCGTTCAGCCTGTTTCAAGGCACGCGTCTTTCGGTATTGATCTAAAAACTGTGTCTGCATCGAAGTGTACCTAAAATTATATAAAAATCAGTCAACGAATATGTGTAAACAGTGATACCAGCTTAAACAACTCGTTAAGGCCGCGAACAATAGCATCGTGTCATAGTTAGAGTTAACTTTAAAGCTTTGAATACCAATTGATTGCGTCGCGCACACATTCGATATACAAATCCCAACGGTAATGTAGCGATAAAGCAAACGTGCAAACAACTACATGGCACATTATCTACTTGGCTATCGGTTTTGTTGTATCGGCAGCTGTCTTATCGAAACAAATTGAGGGCGCCAAGTTTTGAAAAGCACTGTGATTTCGGTGAGTAGCTTAACATATTTCACCAAAGTACCAACCCAAAAACACCCTTATTTTAGTTGCAACAAATTCATAAATTTTTATTAGCCATCTCTAAAACTAAAACTAAGCATGTTGAGATCCATTTTGAATATGCAAATCAAATCAATTCCGCATTTCTGGTTTAGCTTGGGCGGCGTCTTAGCTTACTCCCAAATATTATTGTAGGTGGTACCTGTTGAGAAATCACAAAGAGATCAAGTTTTTATTTAACAAAGTTAAACCATTTACCAAATTTAAGTAAAAACGAAAATTGTTTAATAACGCCAAAGCTGCCATCACCGGGCTGAGCTTCTGTTGCTTTTTCTAGGACGTGGGCAAGGAGGCGAGGGGAAGGGTTAAAAAAAGGTTAGAAAAAAAGACAACAAAACAGCAGAAATGGCTTTGTTTTTGTTTTATGATTTTATTAATTTTGTTTGCTATAAATAATTAATAAATAAGAAAAGAAAAAGCAAACGATATCTGTGTTTTTTGTTTGTGGTTTGATTTGTTTTGTAAAATTGTGAAGTATTTGCAAATTTTTAATGAAATTTCTTCTCTCTTCTCGCTCTAATTAAAATTAAACTTTACATGGTATTTTTGGTATAAATCGTTCAATAATTAATTAATTAAATATTTATATATATATATAAATTTGCCACTTAATTAGTTAAAAATAATCTCTTCTCTACAAACTGATGTCAACATAATAATAGTACATAAAAATAATAAACTAAATTTGCATTTTTACATACAATATTTTGTAGAAGAGGGCGAAAAAAAAACACGGAACGGGCCAATAAAATAGTATTTCGAAATTAAGTAAAAGTGTAATGTTGCATTAAATATAAATAAATTAAGGTTACGGGGCTTCAATTCTGTTTTGTTCATTTTCCTTGTGGTAATAAGTATAACTTAGTTGAAATGTACACAAAACTTAGCAGAATATTTACAGTTTCTTTTTATAAAAATAAATTTTATTACAAGTACTCAGCTAAAACGTAAAACTTTTTGTTCAGCTAGATGTCTATGGTACAACAACAACAAAAGCGCAACAGTGTCAGAGTGTCAAAGGTCAGAAGGGATTTACAATATAAATATATAAATTCAGAGTACAAAAAGGTTTTCAATTCGTTTCGTTTCGTGCGTTTCTTTTTCTATTTTCTTTTTTGTAGTTGCAAAGACAATTTGAACAATTTTTTGTACATTCTACAAAAAATTACAATTGTCGGACGGTTTTTATACCCGCTGCTCAATGGTATTTGGTATTGGGTTCGTGCAGATGTAAGTAACAGGAGGCTTCAGTGGTCGGTCTATATATATATGGGATAACTCAGATCTCTTGGGCTTAGAATGCTTTCAAAGATGGACAACTTGTGATTTTGGATAATGGTTCTCAGCTGGCAAATGCCATCAAATTGACCTAAGACAAGGAAACTCTAACTTGAAAGTCTCCCAGTTGGTTAAACAATTTACTAATTTTTGTGAATTTTTTTCTAAAAGCGATTTGTGGTTGTGTTTTCTATTCTAACAATTCTTTGTAGGGAGTTGATGGGAATGAATAGTCTGCTGTTGCGTGAGTGATCTTGACACGAATCAAGCACGATAATAGAAGGAGCATATCGTTCACGATGAGAGTATTATCTTTTGCGGTATTTTTTATTGTTATTTAATTGATTTCGGAATCAAAACGACTTAGCAGAGATTTAACTAACCCATATTACTGCTGCTTCTATTTCCTCAGTCGGTTACATGATTTTACCTGGTCTGCCAAAGCCTATAGTTTCTATCGATAACTGTCATAACTGTAAGCGACAACTGTGTGTTTTTAACCCTGTTTTTCGATAATTTATCGAGCCTAAGAAATTGATGCTTATCTTGTCTCGTATCTTCTTGGATCGCTGAATCAATTGGAAAACGGAGCAATATTGAGTGCGTTTTGATTGAGAAGAGTTCAATCAGCAGTTTAACGAAACATTTTTTTGACTGTAATCCTTCATTAACTCAAAAGTTCCTCGAAATGGGAAGGTATCATCTACCTTTTACTGTGAACTTGACTTTTTCTTCTTGATAAAGATACGATTTCCTTATTGCACCTGCTTCATGAAAACATTCACTCATCTGGTAACAATACAAAGTACTGAAAAGTTCAACAAAGAAAAATTTAAAACAGAAATTCTTAAATATAGAATTTTAGGTTTATGTTGGGGTTCAAGGGATGCAAAAATCTAAAATATTTTTGGCACAATTTCTCAAAACTTCAAAAACATTCTTCCTTAAGATGAGCTGAGTTTAAGTACTTTCGCTTTCTCAACGACAGATTCAGCCGATTCCGATAAATTTCTATCGTTTTCATTGGCTGACCAAAGTTGGTTAAAAAAATTGCAAGAGGAAAACTTTTTCTGAGGCCGAGGAACATTTGCTTTTGGTCTTTGTTGTTGAGTCAAAACATATACATTCCAAATCAAAAAAAAAAAAAATTAAGTGGTAACTTGGAAATAGAAGGCCAAGACTTAACAGAGAATTGGAGATCAGTTCGCAACTAAAGCCGTAGTTCATTGTACTTGGTATGAAAATGGATGCAGTCTGAAAGAAGTTATTGACTGTTCCCTGCTATTTTCAAAGTGATGAGAATGCTGCATGATTCCTGCAAACAATCCGATTTCATTGAGAAGACTCTAGCATTTGGTATCATCCATTTAAGTAAGATCGTTAGGCCTCTTCCTGTTACTCTCTGGCATTGTAAATTTGTTGTTGGTTCTTTTCCAATTCCATTTCAAAATATTCGTTTATTTAGCCACATTTTGTTGAAGCAATTAACAAATTAAACATAACAAGTGTTGGAATCAGCTGTTTGTCTATCGCTAGAAATATCGATAGTTCTATCGGAACTAACATAGAGATTGAAGTTAAATTGAACATGAGAATACGATTAAGTTTAAGCAAAGATTTATAGATAGATAGATATTCGTCAAAGTGAGAGAATCATGTAAAAACGCCGTTTCTATGTTGCTTTAATCGGTTTGTTTCAACTATTTCATCCAAAAATCATTATTCCCAGCAACATATTTTGTTTGAACTGTTGTACCTTCGCTCTGAAAACTGTTTTGTGACGGGCTGTATTGTCAAGCTAAGCGATTTTTTCTGGCAAACACAACCCTGCACGATTAAGCACGAAGATTGTAGTGGAAGTTCGTCATATATTAATAATGTAGGAGTATGGAAGCAGTTTCTTTAAATCGCAAGCCATGTAGTTTATCTGACAGCTAAAAACCATAGCAGCTCTATCAAATACCAAATTTATGTTTATTTCCTTGTGTCAGGAATAGATCTATCCATTCGGTTTCTGAAATTTCTAACATCTGCGTGAAAAAGATAGAGAATCAAAACAACTCTAGGCATGAAAGTCTTTAGGAATATCGAGATTAGATTTGCATTATGCACTGCTAACTACCTCTGTTACATAACCCACACACAGTCTTTGACACTATGTTCCCTTTCTAGCACTGAGTAACGGGTATTTCATAGTCGCACGCTCGTGTATTTTCATTTTTGTTTCTTGTTTTGGAGTGCAGGGAGTATTATTATTATTATTATAAAAATTCAAAAACAAATTCTATGCATTATTTAAGGTATGTATTTGGCCGTAGATTGCAACAAAATATCTGTGAAGAGAGATTAAATCATAAATAAAAATTAAAAATTAATCGTTTTTTCTTTCGTTTTTTTTTGTTCTTCAAATAGTTGTTGTAGTGTTTTTGTTTTTGGATCAACCCAAGCATGAAATCGAAATTAACCCATGCACAAAATGGGGAAACAGAGTTACCCAATCAAAATTTATATAAAAAAAAAGAAATTACGGTAGGGAAAACGCAAGAGATTAGTCCAACAAACACCAGATACAAAATTATATAGAGAAAGGAGCAAATGAAATTGTTTGAGTTGGTATTTTGGTTTTTTTTTGTTTCAAATCTACAGCCAAAGTGTTAATAATGTGGGGAGAACTAAGATTAAATGTTAAGTGTTTTCGTTGAATTTGCAAACTACAAAAAAAAACTGCTTAAAATTGAAAACAAAACAAAATTTCAGTTGGAGCGGAGTGGTGACTGTACTGGTGGCGCCAGGGTTGCCATCTGTATGTGTGATGCATTGATATCTAACTTAAGAGAGCCTCTGTTGTAGGGTTATGGATGTGTGTATATATATGAGTGAGTCAGTGGTTAGGCTGCGCCAATTTGTATGCTTTGAATATTCGCTCATTCGACAAGTTTCTCAGTATATATATATCATATAGTTTTTTTGGTAGGTCTTAATAATTTTGTTTTGTTTTGTATAGAATAGAAAACTATTTAAAATAAACCTTCTATAGCACCCTTTGTTTTGTATTTTAACATTATTAGTTTACAGATTATAAAAAATTACGCACAGTTAGTGTTTAAGACTTTACGTTTGTTGCATTTTGGAATGTGTTTTCTCTAATAAACAAGACTGGGGGCTGGGCGGGGGTTTGGGCTGGGGCTGGGGCTGTTCTTCTGCAAGGGCGGCGCGGTAGGGATGTAGTATACTTCGGTATTTGTACTTTCATTGATCCATACTATTACTATATTTGGTTTATTTCACTTAATGTGGAAGGAGAAAATCTTTTGCTCATTGGAAACTGGATTGGGCACTGAGTTTGGTTTGGTTTGGTCGTTTCTTTCGTCTGTGATTGCAATTACAAGTATGTCGCATGGTTTCTCGAACTAAAACAATCGATGCTATAGAAGTGCCTATTTTAGCAAGTAATACCTCCATAGCCACAATCGGCCTTATTATTTTTGCTGTACCTCCTATCTGGAACGCTGTTCTCGCACTGTTTACCGAAGAATCCATCCGGGCAACTGGAATAAAAAATAAGATGGAGAAGCTTAAGTGAAAAGTGTATTTTATAGGGGCGAAACCAAAAGAAAAATAAATGAATGGCCATGAACTGCACTCGATAAACAAAATAACCACAAAAATGTACTCAAAGTGCCGTGTTTTTTTCTGGTTTCCCCTTTCTTTTTTTTTTTTTTGCAATGGACCACACCACCGGACAGAGCCAGCACAAGAAAATGGATTTTCTTCGCCGCCAACAACCCTCCCCCGCTCCAAGCTCCCACATCCCCCACAGCAACACCTACATCTCAGCAGCAAGCGGCATCGGCATCATCGGCCAGAGGAAGAAGAGTACAATGCGCTTTTTTGGGCCGCCACTGGCCTGGATGGGTAACACGCACGCACACAGAGATAAAACGAGGCGATGACAGACATTATTCACATGAGTGCAGCCAGTTTTTGGGGGGGCTGCTCATACAGTTCTAGATTTGTGGTGTTTTAATTACTCCCTGTGTGTGTGTGTAATGTGATGCCAAAATATTACAGAAAACAAGACACACACACAGTGTCTCAACCTTATCAGCTGTCACAAGATTATAAAGTAAAGACCACTTGAGTTGGGATCAGATGGCAGTCGATCGTAAACAGTTGTGGCGCAGGGAAGGGGTGGGGGTATGCTAATGGAAATGGAAATGTCAAGCAGCTGTAGAAATGATCCATTTTAGCAGGCAAAGTATTGGAGCCGATGAAGCTACAAGGCAGCTAATTGATGTGGAATACTAATTTTTTGGTAAGAACAAATGAGATTGGTTTCCTATTTGATTAAGAAGTACTTGACATAGGCGTGGTTCTCATGAAAAGAAAATAGTTTTATATACTCCGCACATTGAATGAACCATCAGGTGTCAGATCTAGAGGATCGACTATCTTCCAATCTCTACAAAAACTGAACCAAAAAAACACAAAGCAGTCACCATAATGGGTTGATCTATTGTACTTGACTGGGTTTTGAGTCCAGGACCTTGAAGACTAAACACGCGGACGCCTGCATCTTAGCGCACACACCTATCAAGCGCTCGCGAGAGTTCAGAGTTGGTAAGAGCTACAGATTCGACATGTTCTTTTGCTTCGTATAGTTGCAGGCAGATCAAGTTTACTTTGAGTTTTTGCCACGCCCTCTCTTCCACCCCCTTCAATTGACCAAAAGGCAGTCTCTCACCCAGTTTTATACATAGAAGGTTCGTACCTTTTGGATATATTTAGTATGTGATTCCGATAAGTGTTGGTCAAGTTATGAGCAAAAGAATGTTTGCCTCAAGAGCACTGCATTCTGCCTTCAACTTTGTTGGTACACAGTATTATTATCCAGTCTTTTTTATACCCTTGCAAAGGTTATTATAATTTTGCAAGTTTGCAACGCATAGAAATATTCATTTCCGACCTCATAAACTATATATATTCTTGATCAGGGTGATGAGCTGAGTCGATTGAGCTTTGTCCGTCCGTCTGTCTGTCTGTTTCTACGCGAACTAGTCTCTCAGTTTTAAAGCTATCGAGCTGAAATTTTGCACAGAGTCTTCTTTTTGCTGCACACTACTAATATGTCGGAACCGACCGGATTGGCTATATCTCATAGCTCCCATAGGAACAACCGGTCGGAAAACTAGTTTTAGTATGAAAAACTTTTTTTTTTTCAATGGAAACGGCACCAAACTTTGTATTCACAGGTTTTTTATGTTTCTTTATAATTCTGTCAAGTTTGATGAAAATCGGCCAACTATATGGTATAGCTGCCATACGAAAGATAGGTCTGAAAAACAGTCTTAGTTAGAAAAACTTTTTTGTTTTTAATTGTAGCAGCCTGCAATTTTGTATTTGTTTGTTTCTCATGCTTTTACATAATTCTACAAGTTTTTGTCCAAATCGGATGACTATATCATATAGCTCCCATACGAACGATCGGTCGGAAAATGGGAAAAAGAGTAGTTTTTCAAAATATTTAAGCGAGCACTTGCAAGGGTATAAAAACTTCGGCACAGACGAAGTTAGCTTAGCTTTCTCGTTTTATCTTAGCGATTGCCTTCGGGTTGTGCCGGGTGTTGTTAGTGCATAGGCAGTGGGCAACTCTGCTTTAAAACTTGTTTAGCTACGCGGAAGGAGCAAACTCAAACTTACACAGTCCGGAGTTATCTCCCAAAATCAGAGAACTTGTCAAACAAAGTCTTGAAGCTTCGTCGAAATTACGGCAACTTCTTATTATAGAACTTTAGACAAATCGACATAAAATCATAGAAGCGTGGTGCTCTCTAGAAGATTCAGCTAGGATATTGTGCTAGCCCAGAAAAGGGATGCGCTTTTGGGTATCACATAAAAGCTACACAGCAGAATTTCGGAGCTGTTATTGTTAGGTAATTGCTTCTAGGAACTCGGCAAGGTTGCGTTTTTAGGTTGAGTTTTCAATCAAATACATAGCCTATATATCCTATATTTGGGTGGTACCATCATAAAACGTAAAATTTTGTGCAAAGTTTCAGTTTTGCCCTACTTCAAATGGAGAAAGAGTAAAAAAACGTTGACTTTTTGTGGAAACATTTCCCTCCCAGTTTTTCCAAATGCCTTTTGATCAGTCCCTTTGCTCAACTACCCCATTTTGTTATCCATCTGTATTCCTTTTCCATAAATACTCACATGCAAAATATATCAATTAGGTCGGGTATCAGCATGCAGGTGCCGCCATGAAAGCAATAATCGGTGATTACACCCTGACATGGTGTGCCCGAGTTATGCGTTATATCCGGTCGTGGGGCAACTGAAAAGCAATCGGGAAAAAAAAGAAAACACATTCATAAATTTCGTTTCGAAAAATACACAGTTGATGATGTCGCCTTCAAAATGTGCCCATAAATTAGAAATGAATTGGAGCATTGGAAATTTTCAAAATTTGTAACACGGCCACTTGCCAGCGGCTAGAACACTTCAAAGTGCGACACCTCAAGGTATCCCCCGCACCACTCACCTAGACGGGCATTGATCATGATGCGGCGCTTGTCAATGATCTTACTGGCTTTGTTCTTGGCACGACACTCGTACTTGCCCGCATCGGAGGAACTATTGAAGGAGCGCACTATCAGCTCGGAACGTCTTCTGCAATCGGGTTGAAGTAATTGTTATTAAAAAGGACACATATGGTTTGAGTTGTATCCCCCCACTCACTTGTGATGCTTAAATTGATATACATTGCGTTTGCGGTTTATCGACTTGTCATCCTTGAACCAGGTCACCTTGGGCGGCGGCTGACCGGACACCTTGCAAATGATGCGCAACTCCTGGCCATTGTCAATGGTGGTGCTGTTGCTCTGCGTCGACGTGGTTATCGACGTAATCGATGCGTTCTGTGCTGTAAAGAACACCAACGAAAATGTTAAGATCTAGGAATTTGTTTTGGTAGATAAAATATCTTTTGGGGAATTTCCCCGTTTTGTTTATGCAAATAGCTTCGGTGCTATTATTTTCTTAGTTCCCACGCCATAAACAAAATAGATCGCGACTAGACATTATTCAGATTCCTTTAGTTTTTATTTTTATGATTATGGCGTGTCTGTTGGTACTGATGAAATTGTTTAGAGAATGGAGATTATGACATGTGACTAGGTGTATTCTAGGAAACCCATAACATTCCTGCTAAGTGATTAGATGTTACAGAAAGTTTTCCATTGATTTTGAGTTGTTTCGTTGGACAATATTAGGCTTTTGTTAACCAGAAAGTGTTTAGTCTAGTATCATAATAAGAGGGCAATCCCTTAATTTATGGACTGATGTTTTACTATTTGTTAGGCTTACACATAAAGTGGAGTGCAGCTGTTCGGGTTTCACTCTTTTCGCTTTGAGTTTCTTAGACTTTAATTAAAAGCGAAGTCTACTGATGATAGAAACGGCTGTTTTTTGCATTACATTACTGTACCTAACTGTTTTCTTGGACAACACATCTATAAATTTGATCACTCTCTCATTAAACTTATGAACTTAGCTTCTAAAATATAATATGAGAAAAACTGTGAAAATTTGTATTACGTAAAAATATTTTGATATTTTCGTGCTGGAGTCGTGCTTTTATATATCTTTTGAGCACGAAAACTTCTACATCTTTTGCAGGAACTATAATTGAGCCAAAAGGTGGCTATTACAGACAGTAAAGAATTGTGTTCACCTAAAAATATGGCTTGAAAAAACCCTCAGAAAAAGAGAACGGCAGAGTTAACACCTTTCTTGTTCTTGGAAGTAATTACACGTTCGTTAGTATAACTGAAATGAGAACACACATTCTTGAATCAAGAACTTAAAGTACTTAATTGTTCTTCATTCAACTGCAAATAATCGTTCACTGTGTACTTGCAATGCCAGCTTCAAAAAGTAAGCAACGTTAAGTTAGATTTACTTTAAAGTGCATTTGTTATTGAAATTCCCAACTGGATCTAACACCTTTCTTATGGAGTTATGGTAGGTTTCTAGATTTCACACAGTAGACCATCTTGGTCTTTGGCGCTTGGACTTTTCCTTCCTTTTTTGATAAAGTCAAAAAGCACCTTTCAAAAACAAAGTCACAAATAATCTTTGTTGATTTCTGTTAATTATTGAATTATAATTAACCCGACCTTGAGCCAGCCAGCATCCACTTTGACCAAATTGGGAATAGCTGTATTACTTTATGGTTTGAATGCAGAGCATTTAGAAAAGGTTTGAAGTACTCTTACATGGTTTTAAGAATGTTTTGGGGGTTAAAATTTTCAATTAGTTCGAAATGAGCTTAATATATCTGGAAAATATGTTGAATTGAGCATTCCGAGACTTTAAGAATCGTAATTGACTTAAGAATTGTGTACTTAAATCAATTATTATTGCACTTACACCATTTGTACTTAATTTAAGTACAAAGTTCTTCATTTTATTATTTGAGTTTTTGTAAAAATCTTAGAAAAGTAGCAAATTCTCCTCTCCTAATTAAATAACTCAGCTTGGTGGATCAACAGGACCTACCAGCTGACCGCTTCTTCAGCCAAGTTTCTCTTTTAGTAAACTAAAACTGAAAGTATTCCCAAAATACAACACTCAAAATACCAAAAAAAAGAGTAGTTTCCAGAATTTTTCCAACAGCTGTTTCAATAGTTTGTCTTGAGTTAAGCATATAACTGGTCACATCTATGTCACAGCGTTGCCACCCGATAGTTTATCAGTTTTTTTGAAAGTAGTCTTAAGTTTTAAAATATATTCTAAATGATTGAAAATAGATTAGATCTCACGTGTCCCATTTGTTTTGTAATCTTTATCAATAGATTTTCTTGAGTTGCATTTGGCTTATATATGTATATATTTATAAACTTGCCCAAAAGCCATTAACACATTAAAACAATCTGCCAAAAAGTCTCCTTCGCAACGGGGCTCTGAGTCATCAATGAAATGTCTCGTCAACTCGTTGGCAATGAAACATTTTGGCCTGATCGATTGGTCTCTCTTCCTCTCTCTCTCTCTGTTGGATTGCCACTCCCCCAATTGGTTTAGTGCTTTAATTAGCCGGCATATCACGTGTCCCTAGTACATCACCACCAGTGTGATTCATGAGGATGTCTTTTAATCTTTAACATTATGCAACCTTTCCCCAGGCATCCAGAGAAGTCTGAGAATTTGATTTAAGGCCAGGCGAAAGTTAATTTATGGCGCATTTCGCGTGGCCAGACGGGAAAGCTAAAGATACGTTTTCCGATTTGTTTAGCCATAGATATAGGTTCTATATAAAAATGTGGCATATTAAAAGATAAATTATTGTTTCAAATTTATGTTCGGCCCCGCGCCGAGCCATAAAGCATCATTTTAATTGTGCGCGGGACTTTCTCACGCTCCCAAACTGTCGCTGTGTGTGTGTTTCTGTGTGTGTGTGTGTCGGCGCAAAAATCGGCAACTCACAAGTGGCCATACATATTGTATCAGTTGTGGCAGCAGAAGGCGATTAAGAATTGAAGGCAGCACGCAAACAAGTTGACAATTGTCATGCCCACCGCCCCCACCCCTGGCTCCGCACCCCGCTCACGCTCGAAGCCTTTTCAAGTTTTTTGTTCTCTCTTTTTTTTTTTGGCTTTGATTTACAAAGAAACTCAACGGCATGATAATAAGATGAACATTTTTATTTGCGTGTGCGTTTTGGGACTGAACAAAAATTGGCATATCATTTCATTATTATTATTATGACTTAATTATGCGCTTAAAAAATGATTTTCAAAGCGTTTTGGGCCATTGAACGTTTTTTATTTTATATTGTGTATAAGGAATTTTGTTTTGGATATATGGATCATTTGGGATTGGGCTTGAAGTAGATGGGATGACCATACACATATTGTAACAAAGATCCACCAGTTGGGTGGCCATGCCTTGATCCTTGTCAGAGCAAGAAGTACATACAAGCGAGCATTCCCGGAAAGATCTTTACTTTTCAAGTTGAAGTGCAAACATTCAAAGATGAAGATTTTTAAGGCAAAGCTAATAGAGGTTTTCTAAGCAATGTAATCAGGATACCTGTTGAGGTTAAAGTTTCAGTTTTGAAGAGTTTCATGTCAAAAATCTGGAAATTTATCCCAAGTAAGGAAACGTTTCTGATTCAAGTGAAAAAGACTTTGGCTAAATGATTTTCAGGCTCAAGCTCTGTATTTAATCAAATTTTGATAGAAATAAAGGTGGACGTAGGAAAAAATACTGTTTCAAAGCACCTATTTAGATCGGGGCTAACAACCCAATCAGTTTGGTTTGAATCGAGCTTGGAATTTCGATTTGTGAGAGAAAGTAGCTGAGCGCAAAACAGCCAGAAGTACAGAAGAACTGCGACCACATAAAGTATATATATAGTATATATATATATTCTTGATCAGCATCAACAGCCGAGTCGATATAGCTATGTCTGTCTTTCTGTCTGTCCGACCGTCCGGATGCACAAACAGATCTTGGAGATGGTAAGAGATACAGCTTCGACATGTATGTGACAAGAACTTGTTATACCTGCAGGCAGTTCAAGTTTATTGCCAATTTTTGTCACGCCCCCCCCCCACCAAATTGGATAAAGCCGACATATATGCCCCAATTTTATAGTATTATTTATTGATTCGTCGAAGAACTGATGAAGATCGGATAAACGTTAGTCGACTGATTGGGAAAACAAATATTTATGCTGGGCATCACCAACTAAAGCAGCGGTGGGCAGCACTTTGTGTGATTAATACAAACTTTAAGAGGTAAGGAGTATGTTATAGTCGGGCTTGATCGACTTTTTTTACTTGTTTTTGATGAAAAAGTTTTAAAAGACGGTTAAAATAGGTAATAAAAGTGCTATTCATTATAGACTTCTTTTTGCAGATTCTTAATTCCGGGTATATTGATTGATTCGCCAAAGTAAGAAGCTGAAAACTTAGTGGTAATATTTTTGATTACTGTAAGGGTTGTGCTTGGACTGTGTCGAGTTCACGTCATAAGTATCCGCTGTCTATGGCATTAATAAAACTAACATTTTCAGGACCTAAGAATGCTATGAACGCCTTTGTTTTCGGAAACTAGAAACTTAGTTTGCTCGAAATTAAAGAAATTCTCAATGGTACCGAAACAAATCCTTTTCTTAGAAACCCTAATAATCACATTTGCGTACAGTAATCACTGGCTCAGTTGGCTTGCTACTTTGAATTTAAGTCCGAATTACTTAATTTAAATCTAGTTGCTGTGCCCGTTGCATAGCTTAGACTTTGTAGTTTTTAGTCTAAAGCTGTCATCCATCAATTTTTTCAACTCTTAACATTTGGCAAATTTCTCTATTTTTTGACTTTTTATCTTCACCTCTTAATAACCCGTCTTCGTGATAATCTTACCCAAATTTTCAACCAATAACAACAGTTGTTAGGTAACTAATTTGATGAGTTCCTGCGGGTCGTTTGTTCGCCTTTATGACAATGCCGTGATCATCGGAAGGCATCTGTGCCAACCAAGTCGTAAACAGTTTGATGAGCTCATTGTGTTCGTGTGAGTCTATAGCGACACCTGTTGAGAATTTCCGACTTTTTTTTAATTTTCCAAGATCTTCGCCAAAGACTCGCAGTATGAAGTATCCAATTGAGTACAGACGTTTTCTAGTTTTAAGCACAGTAACTAAACACAACCCATTTAAACTAAACTATAATAGCTTCGCCCGCATTTGTGCAGAAATATCCGATTACCGATGACTTATTTACCGATGATTCTCTGCTGAATGGCAGTGATGGCAGAGTATAGTTTATTTTTCTGGCGTTAGTACTTTGGCAACAAAATACATTCACACTGTTAACAAGTGTTGAGTGCATTAAGAGCTTTTACAGCTGTTAAACCTACAGTTTATGTTAAGTTCTGAGGTTAACAGTTGGCCGTACAATCGATCAACGGAGTTTGTTTGATTCCATCTCAGCAATCACAAGCGGCAATCACAGTATTCAGCGTATAAAAGCGGGCATCATCAATCAGTAAACGAAAATCGAATCTATCTGCTAAATGAGCCCATTTAAAATTGTGTATCAAGCGAAATCGGGCGAAAATTGAAATTCAAACCCATTAATTTCCACCCGAAACAAGTAAGAAATTTGGTCAAGTCCTACCGAAGTCCACAAAGTGTTAAGGATGTATAAAGTGCTGCCCATTGCTGTTTTAGCCGGTGCTGCCCAGCATAAATGTTTGTTTTCCCTATAACTCGAATACTGTTCATTCGATCTTTATCATTTCTTCAGCGGAACTATAAATTATACAGATTAGTAAATATATTCAGAGGGTACAAACCTAATTTCTATAAAATTGTGTAAAATATGAAGCTACACGAGTAGGAAGGACTCGGAAAGCTAGGCTAAAGTTTAACTTCAACTGCTGCGGTTACTCGGAGCTACTCTAAACTAAATCCAAATCAAGTGAATTCCCCATTTAGCTTTACCAAGTAAAGTGTTATTGTTATCTACAGTCCGCTATAACAATCGTAACAGCAACAACACACCTTTACGATTACCGGCAATCAACACTCACTTGCCTGGGTCAACGTGTCGTATGCGTAATGCGTTCAATGCTTTCACCCTCTGGGTTAATATTGACAGCTGCACTCGTTTGTTGTTTAGACACAGGTAGAGACAGTCGTCGCACTGGCTTATCTTTATGCAAATATTATGGCGATAAGTGGAAAAGTCTTCTTCAAGTTTATCTACAGAGACGCGTGGCCCGCAATGGTGGGATCTAATACACATTCATTCGTTTATGGCTGTCCATAAATCACTGGCCCCTCAGCTCTTTACAAGCATCGAGGGAGATATGACACAATAAAATTGAATCAAAAATAATCAAATAAATAACAAGCCGGCGACGAAACGTGGAGGAGAAATTTAAAAATTCTTATTTTCGTGTCTTTTTTTTTTTGGAGGAAAAACTTCCGCTGGCTGGCAAAGTGGGTCAGCGGCGACACTGCCAAAATATATGGTTGTTGTTGTTGTTTTTTGTCGGTTTTTTTCTCAAAAACATTTTACATATTTCACATTGGGCTGCTGAAAGTGGTTTTGTGGGGAAAACCCACAAACTTTTGCACACAATTGCACCAAGTGCGGAGCTAATGAGTATGTAAATTGCTGCTCTGATCGCGCCATGAATGAATCGCCGGCGCATGCAATTTGCTTATTAATTCAATAATATATTAATTAAACAACAAACGCGGTGCACCCCTGGCCCGGCCGGGCCATGCTCCATTGCAAAAACCACATGTTGGCGCCGCGTCCGCTTGTATTTTGTATTATTTCATTATTTCTGATGGATTTGCATGAATCATTGAAGCAGCGTCACGCTCGAAAAGAAAAGCGCGTCAAGCAAAGAGCAAAATACAAAAAAAAAAGTGAAGAAAAAAACGAAATGAAATGCAAAAATAATATTGAAATATGAAAAGTTATTTTAATGCGGCTTGTCGCTTGGCTGTCTGCGTCCAACCGCCCGCCCGCCTCTTGGCGACAGCCCCAGCGACGACGACGACGACGACAGTTTTCCTGCGTTTGCTTTGGCAGCGCTTCCTCTCGCATTTCTTTTGGCTCTTTTTCTTTCGAGTTAGTTAGTTGTAGTTGTTATGGCGCAGACTTTTCCGGAAGCGCGGCGCGACAGGCAGCTGCGACTTTTGACGTAGGCACTGGCCAAGTGTTGACGCACATTCCCAAAATGGCGTTTAAGGGGCCAATGAGCTAGCATTGACACGGAAAGTGGAGCCCGTATCGAGTTTCCCTATCAATTCCGCGCCTCCAGGTAGGAATGCCAACGTCTGGTATACGGATTTTTGGTGCCATCTCGCCAAAATCGAAACCGATCAAACATCCAACAGTCAAAACAACAAGCAAATGATGTTGTTCTAATGCCCAAAATACATAAACCGGAAAGTTGAACATAAAAACCGTATAGAGACACCAAGGCAGGCGGGGCTGGCAGTCGAAATGCTGTGAGTTCTGATGCTGTGCCCTGGCAGATGGATGGATGGATGGCTGGCACGTGTGGCCAAAATGTTCGCAGTGGAAATGCCTCGACGCCAGCAGAACTAATAAAATAGAAACTAGCAGCAGCAGCAGCAACAACAGCAACAACAACAACTGTCGCCATTTGGCTCAAGTCAATTTCTCCATGTTTTTTGTCGGCTTGTTTATTTGCTCGTTGCGTATACGCCATGTGATTTCCTTTGAAGCGGGTGGACTTTTTGCACGTTCGTCGCTGACAACAACAACAGCCACATGGAGATTCAAATTTAGCCGCAGTCGCATTTCTAATCTCTGCACCAGATAAGCGATTAGCCAAATGCCTCGTCTTCTCATTGCTTTGAACTTCATATCGCTGTACTTATTTTTACCCACTGCCTGCTGCCCCGTTTAATTAAGTCAAGTGAGTGAGGATCGCTGCCGCCGCCGCTGCTGCCCCATGCCACCTAAATGCCAACAGAAGCAGCAGCGGCAGTCGCCTTCTGTTCGTTTTGGTCTGTCTGCCTCTTTTATAGCGCTCGCATTTGTTTTGTTTATTTGGTTTGCTTTCTTTGTTTGCCGCCGCTCTATTTTCGCTGCCCGTTCATCTGTGAGTTTGCAAATCTGTCCGCCCAGCTGTTCCCCAAACATTTCTCGGCCCCCGTTCCAACTGTTGTTGGGTGTGTATCAGCAGCAGCAGCAGCCGCACCAGCAGCAACATCATCATCATAAACATAAACAGCGCGCGCTCCACGATTATGAGCGGTTCTCTAGCATCTGCAAACTCTTTCGCTTATCTCGGGGGGTTTAGACTTTCTCACGTTCCTCTGACTAATGCCCTACAAGTGCCATGATACGGTGGCTTGGCACCTGCCCCGTTAGCTTATCAGGCAGCTGCTGTTGCTACTGGGCGGCACTGATAAGCCAAAGCTTGGGCTTAGCTCAAGATTCATTGAGGAGGCTGCAGAAGGGTTTATTTAGATTTATTCTTCTTTCAGGTTATAAAACAAAAAAGATTACGACTGGCAAATATAATACGTTTTTTTTGGGTACAGATTTATGGGAACCAACGTATGTTTAAAGTGATTAGCGGAATGTTTTATCTTATTGAAGGGGGTTTCAGTGAATGGAACTGCTGAATCGATACCGGAATCAGTATCAATACCCACCATTTCCTTGACTTGGAGCAGTCTACAACTTCTTCAAGTTTATTAAAATGGAATTAGGTGTGTTGGCATAAAGAAAAAATCAGTAGATTTCCAACTTAATTTCAATTTTTTATCGATAAATCGATAGATTAAAAGCTATATTACCAGATAGCATTTCTTGAGGCGATCAATATTGGACATACTTTTAACGATACCTCACAACAAAATTTTGGACTTGTTTAATCTCAAAGCATCGTCTGTTTGGTTCTGCCTCGAATTATCGAATCGCATCTTATTTATATGCTAAATTATCTATTGGTCCTAATCTTATATGCTACACAATCAAAAAAATGTCTTCAAAGTGAAAGAACAACATCATGTTTCAAGTTTTTCTGAGAATTTTGAAAGCATGTGAACAGTTTACACAGGCGTTGTCAGCATATCCTTTTCTACGGATGGGAACAAGGCACACTATAAAGGAGTCTTTCAAATGAAATTGATCAATCAGGGATTTTGAAAGGCAGAAATATTTATCGATTTATCGATATTTTGTGCAGACAATATATCAAATATCGATATCGATTTATGTTTTGATCGATTTTGCAGTTTTGGAAAATATCCACAGTCCTCTTCTCAAGTCAACTTACATCTCACACTGAAATAGAGCAATGCATTCGCAGAACTGCTGGCTAACGTGAGCGGCGAACCAGCTTTTAGCGTTTTAGCGACCACCATCAATGAAAGCTGCATAGGTTTGGACGACAACCCGAAACCTAGTCAAACAAAACAGGTCTTGCTGGATATGATAAATTGAATTTGCTAAATGAACACATCAAAGCATTGATGTTTGTTGTTCTAGTAGTTTTCCAGTTTAAGAAATTGAATTTATTTAATTTGAAGAAAATTTACGCTATGTCCTTGTCATTCAGACAAGTGAATGGCAGGGACATTTGCAAGGTGCACCTTCGATTTTTCATATGTGTGCTGTCTGTGTGCAAAGTTTGTTCGGCAGACTCAAGAATAGTCGACGGTCACTCACTTAAGTGTCCTATAAATGTTCTTTGTTACTGTAAGTCTTCTATATTCGTACGCTGAATACCCTTTGCTCGTAGAGAAAAAAAGGGTATACTAAGGTCTTGCAAATGTGTGTAACAGGTAGCAGGAAGCATCTCCAATATCATAAGGTATATATGTCTTCTCCTCCCTTCTGTCGCATTTAATATGCCTAATATCTATAATTTCTCAAATTTTCATAAGAATCGTATAATAAATGGCAGGGTTGTAAAGGTTTTACAAAATGTTGCATACTTTTTAGAGCAGCTATATTTACATTTATGTTAATGCTCTGTTAGTTAACACAAGAAAAGGCTATTAAACATTTATACCACTGAGTAACGGATATATAGAAGTCGGGCAGTGCTGACTTTTAAATCAGATCTGGTTCGGCCTAAGCTAAGTTCAGGCAAATTAGTTTGATAAACTTGTGTAAAAATTTGGCAAAATAGGCCTAAATAATGTGCTTTTCGGACATATTTGAGGAAGCTATTGGCGAATGAAACCAGAGCTTAAGTTTGAAGACCTGCTGAATCTGCCTTCATGACTATGTAGACAAGTTTTCATCGATATTTGTTCAGGTCAACATGTTTCTTGTTTCTTGAAAAAATATTAAAATTGCTCTTCCAAGCCAAAAATACAATATCTAGGCTTAAAGTCAGCGATGGTCACGCCTGGCCCGCACTGAATCGAGCCGTATGCTTGTGCCAAGAGAGCAAACAGTGTTTCAGTCGCTGAAATAGGACAGAATCTTATATTTTTTGGTTTCGCTCCTCTTGACAAACCCTAATTTAAGTATTGAAGGAAAAATAGTACCAATTGTCTGCCTGTTCTCTTGACTGAGTGGGCACAGAACCGTTTTTTCTCAGCTTCAGCCAGTGCGAGTTAACTAAAAGGGTTTCCCAATATGAAAAGCTGTTAAAATTTTCAATTGATTCTCAATTCCTACATTTTCTGTAACATTCTATGCAGCCTCCTGCTTTGATGCAGCCGCGAAAGATAAACTAAACAAGCATACGAATCGACTTACAATCTGCCGTTGGCCTGACTGCAAAACTGTATCTGATAAATATTCTGCAACTCACAAACTTTCCATGATGATGCTGATACATTTGATGTGACACAACAACACATCCACCTTCCCAGTTGACAGATGACGTAGCCAAATATAGTCGCCGCTACTGATATTACTCGATTTTTTGTTATTGTTTCTTGTTTGAGTCCACCTCTTGGCATGTTTTTCACGAAACTGTCAAAATGTTAGGCAAATATGTGTTTGATGTCACTTAAAATAAATTTGTACGAATGTACATAAATATTTTGATACTCTGCCGTTTTCCGCTATGATGCCGGGTAGATGATAGTGACGCTGGATTGTTGTCGTTGTGGTTTTTGTATTTCGTTGAGGGGGGCGTGTGAGTTCAAATAATGCGGCAGTGATAAGAACGAAATAGGGAAAAAAGTGCTGGTGTTTGTCTTCAAGCGGTTCGTAAGTACGGATCGAGGGATGGCGAATATAAGTTAAGCTGTGATTTGGAAGTGTTGAACCAAGGTTAAAGAATCGATCGAAGAATAACTAATTTAGAAGCAGAAAAAGTGGCTAGCATAAAAAATTTGATATCTTACTCTAGAATACCGAAATAGAAACGCCTCAAAGACTTTTAAGTGAAATAAACATCATTATAGATTCGTTTTATATCACAGATTCTTTGAGGATGCGTTCAGGTTTGCAAGAGGAGAGAAAGTTTCGCTATGCGTAAAGCATCAACCAAGGCGGCTGATGCGTATAGCTTGTGGGCACCTCTGGTTTAACACTGTAGTTTAATATGGAACTCAATTCAAGATTAATTTTTGTTTCATTCATTGATGTTTGTATATTTTAAACTTTAAATCGTAATTTTTGATGCATTCTTTGATTAAGAAAGCGATTGTCAGTTTACCTTATGAGTAACCTATTCTACCATGGTTCCAAGCTGATCCATCCCTCTGGTTCTGTCCCAGACCTTGATAACACATCACACACACACACACCAACACTTTTACAGTCATACACTTTCCATTCGCTTTTGTTGCCCCTGGCGACAGCGTGTGAAATTTACGAATGCAGGCAAAAGTGGGCGTTTAGATTTGCCCAAGGCCAAGATGATATACATGCCCCTGTCACCCTCTTTGCACACTCTTCTGTTCTGTTCCGTTCCGTTCTGGCCTGCTCTGTCTTATCTGTTATCGTCTGTCGTTGTTCTTGTTGTTGTTCTTATAAAGCACTTTTTATGACTTTGTTTGATTAATGCAAGTCGAAAATGCAACTGAGAAATGGTCGTTGGCGGCTGCAGCTCATCAGCCTTGTTGTTGTTGTTGTGGCTGACTTACAAAGCGCCTGATTGCTGATAGCCATCGCCAGGCGACGGCAGCAACTCCAATTGTTTGGCAATGACAAAGCGCACCTCCCAGACCGACTTGCCAAAGCAAACAAACCATAATTAAGTTGCACTCGAGAAAAGGAGCTGCCACACAGCTTAGTCGTTCACTAAGTCAGTGAGTCAGGCAGCTGCTGCTGCTGCTGCTGCTGTTGCCCTCTGGCCGATGATCTTAATTCTTTTTAAATCGATCAATTTCTTCTACTGACGACATTATTTTTGCATGCCCAGCCCCAAGTCGGAGGGACGGAGTCGTGCTCTTGAGTCAGAGTCAGACATTGCTTGGAGTTACGTGGGTGAGCTGCTGTTGTGGCTACAAGTGGAATGACTAAGCGCTCTCTGCTGTCTCTCTGCTTATCGCACTGATCTCCGGACGCGCCCTTTTTGCCAGGGCTCTAAAAATAGCCACAAGGCTAACTTTATAATAAGCCATCATCATCATCCTAGTGCTCATCATGGCAATAACGGACGCGTTCAGCCTAATCTAGAGCAAAATCTTGACCAAAGTCTAAACCGAACCAAACTTAACCCAATTTCCAGTGAAATGCCGCAAAAGGAAAATGAGCACATTACAAGAAAACAACTGAAAGAGAGTAAGAGAGAAAGAGGGAGAAAATGCGTTGGACAGTGGCTTGAGGTGTTAAGTTTGTGGGTGTACGGAGTTAAAGATTAAAGGCAGTAACTATTATTATTTGGAATATTAAGGAGTTTTCTTTAAACAAGTGGAAACAGTTTGTCTAAAGATATTTCTAACATAAAGCCTTAAGCTGAGCTGTAAACTACAATTAACATTACAATTACCATACAATTACCATTACAATTACCGTTACAACTACCATTACAATTACCATTACGATTACTATTACAACTACCATTACATTTATTGGGATATTTGAAAATAGAATGGCCATTATATTTACAATTACTTAGTTAATTACTTCAAAAAATTCAATTATTTGCTAGTTTAAATAGTTTTTGTTGTTTTGGTTGCAAGTTTTACTTAACGAAATTGCTACAATTAATTCAATTACCAAATAATTTAATTATTTGGAGTAATTATTGAAATAATTATGATTGTTAATTGAATTTTAATTACGAAATAATGATAATTCAATTCTTAATTACCTCAATAATTGCAATTGGTAATTAAAACGGTAATTGTAATGGTAATTAAAACGGTAATTGTAATGGAAATTGTAATGGTAATCGTAATAGTCTTGTAATGGTAATTAAAACGGTAATTGTAACGGTAATTGCCGTTTGCAGCTCTGTCCTTAACCTTCAATTTCATCAGAAAAACTCGCATTGTTGTTATTGTATCTTTTCTACCTTTAATCGTAGCTCCCTCACTTTCTCGTGTGGATTAAGCCACTTGGATCACACTTCCAATCAGTTTTTCAACAACTTTTTCGCTTATTCCCTAACCACGGTACCTTAGTTACGAGGCATCTTCAAGTAGGCATCTGCAGATGAGCTTATCTTGGACACGTACTGGGATTTGAGCCTGACTGACATTTGTCAGCGTGTAGAATCCTTTTTGCCAGAAATAAAAGCCGACAAGTTAGAGTTTTTCCACAGCTTTTGTTGTTGTTGTTGTGATTCCGTTTATCGGCGTGAGAAAAATCGCTTAGGCAACAACAAAAGAACAATTTGGCCCACGAAACTCTCTCTTTCAGTGGCAACAGCATTAGCTGGAGCTGTTCTGCTCTGACCTTCAGCGAGCGGACTCAAATGTTCACACCCACAAGGCGGTTGTTAGGCAGGCAGCTGCAGCACCTGGCAGTTAAATTTGGTGCATGTTGCGCTGATTGAACACAAATGATACGGAAGTCGGTCGAGCGAAAATTCTCACGCTTTGGCCACTTGGATTACCCGCCGCCAGATTACATGAAATGCGCCTACACACTCACACACACACACACCGAGAAGACGGCGGCGCATAAATCAGCTGAGCTGGGGCAACTGTGGAGCTGTGCAAGTTGCTGGCTTTTGAAGTTGTACGCATGCCAAAAGCGGCTTAAATGTCCAAAAGTGGGCAACAACTCCACTAACAACAGCAGCAGCAGCAGCAACAACAACTGAGCGAGTGGAAAATGTGAAAATGTCTAGGAGAAAAGGCCACAAAAGCCGTAGCAAAAGCATTCTGCCATGTGGGAACTGCCTGGGCTGCACTCTTACACTGAGTGTGCTACCATTTCCATTTGCTACGAATGAAAAGGAATTAATCATACGCCCCATTAAACGCACGATGACGCAATGCTTCTAGCCATGATTCGTAATGATTCGTTGGCCATTTCCAACAAAATAGCTTCTCACTCATCAGTGTCACGCCCGCTACATTTGCCTGCTTCTTGGAAACGATTCTGTGCAGAAATAAGTCTATATCTAGAGAGAGCGAGAGCGAGAGAGAGAGAGAGAGAGAGAGATATACACGCATATAGTATGTATATATATATATATTGACACAAATGTGTTGCAGCCGTAGACGAAAGAAATCTTTCTGCCTTGCATTTCAATTATTTATTTTGCTCTTCATAAATCCGTCTTTAAGCCCTTTACTGTTTACTGTCCGTTGATCTGCTCTGTTTTGCTTATGGCCAAATTTATGGCAATTTGTGTTTCACTTTTGTTATTATTATTTTGTAATAATCAACATTTGATTCGGGGAAACCAAATTGCACCAGCGCATTGATTGGTATGCAGTGGAATTGCAGATTTGCTTCGTTTGATTGATGGTTTTCCAATTCTTTATCATCTTTATCATGTTTTTGTATTTCCCACATATTTCTAAGTTTGTTCGTTTTGAAAAACAGAGGCACAAATATCAATTTTCTATACGTAAAATATGTAATTGATAAGATAAGGCTAACTATTGTCTTATCATTTAAAGATGGGAAAAAACTACCTTTTAAGAGACTTTTATATTAATATTTAGGGGAGTACCAAAATATGATTATTTTCAAACAAAATTTCAAGAAATCGAAAACTGTTTCTCCCCTTAGAAATAGTTTTCCGACCAATTGTTCCTATGGCAGCTATGAGATTTAGTCATCCGACCAAGTTGGTTCCATTATATAAGCAACGTATAGTAGAAAAATTACTCATAATGAATATTAAGCTCGCTAGCTTCAAAGCCGAAAGAGTAGTTGGCATAGAAACAGACCAATCGACAGACAATCGACTTGGCTAGTTGACCTTATAAAGAATATCAGTCTTGTTCCCAATTTCACTCACTTTTCAAAAGTAATTCCGCATTAATTCCGAAGCGATTCCAAGTGAAATTGCTACGGAATTACTTTAACAAGCAGTTCCACTGCCGCTTATAGATTGATAGTTGTGAATTTGTGACCTATTTAATATAAGAATCTTTTCTATAGTAATATATACAAAATACTGCCAGGATCTATAATTAATTGATAGCTCAAACTCAGAGTCGAAATAATGCTTAGCCTAGAGCCAGCTTTGTGGTAACCGCCTACTTAACAGATTGTAGACGTTTGCTCCAGCAAATTAAACTCTGAATTTATTGTAAACAATTAGTCACCAGTAAAGTAAACACGATTCTGCACGAAAGTTTCACTTTTCCGATGGTCTGGCAACTCTTTATTTAACAATACATGGCTATCGATTGACAGAAGAAGCCTATCGAACTGGTCATGTGGAATTCAGAGCACGAATTTTTCATTATTTACCTTTCGTTTTTGCTAGCCTCAAAGAAAGCGAAGGTTTTCTACAAGTTAATTACTTTTAAGTAATTTAACATTAAAGAAGAACGTTTCGAGATACCAAAATATGTCAAATTGTTCTTAGAATAACATTTTAATTTCATTTTGTGATTGGGTTATAATCTTAAATGGCAAACTTTCGAAACGTTTAAGGCCGCAACATTAGTTCGTTTTACTTTTACGAGAATACGAATCCATTTCACTTTCGAAGTATTTTTGTGGAAGCGGAATTTAGAAAAAGGCTGTTTAAATATATATAGTCTATGGGGTTGGAAATGTATAGGATGATGATGAGTTTGTATTTATCTAATTAATTTAAAATTTGATGCCACAAAAGGGAATAAGTTGTGTGAAGTGCTGGCCGGTTCGAGATCATAAATTAAGTTCAAACATGACTTTGACTCCACAAAGCAGGGTTGTCGTCAAAAACCTTTGACTGCAAATCAGCCGTTGCCGTCTCAAGTCAGTATTACTATCAAGATGGTAAAAGCAAGGCTAGAACCCTGAAGGTCAGCTACGTTTCGGATCCCATTAAACTAGTTCTCAAAATTGTGCAGCCCCCGAATCTGTTTGGAAAAAGGTTTACCTAATTTCCAAAAATGACTGAAAATACAGGTAAAAATGTTTTATCTAACTTAAAATCTATGATCAGAAGCAAAATGTTACCATAGACTTTACAAAAAGATCAAATTATCTGAGAGCTTTGAACCTTGACAGCCCAAAGCGTCACAATTGCTATAAGTGTTTGGGAATTTCAAGGCAGAATTAGTTGAAAAAACAAATCTTTTGCTTGGTTGAATAAGAATGCGCCGTTTAACCCCCAAGAAATAGAACGAAGTGAGGCTACCTGCACGCCCACATATTATCAGACATATATATATGGGATCCTTGAAGGTTATTTAAGCTTACTGTTAAGATCAATACTAAATATTATGCCCAATGCAAGCTTTTTGTTTTCCTGCCAAGTTGCATCTTCAACATTTCTGTTATTGTTCAGCAACTGTTGTGTGTGTGTGTGTTTATACAGGTTTGACTATCACCAATCGACCATCAACTACTCACTACCGGGTTACCCATCAAACAGGCTGTCTCCTAGTAATTGTTGTTATTGTTGCCAGACGCATCGCATCTTTATTTAGTCACAAAAATGTTGCATGTTTCGCGCTTTTCACCAAATGCGCGGTGCGATCCACATTATTATGCAAAGAGGGTTGCACTATTTACCCAAAAATGGCCGTGGCTAATGATGATGATTGCCCGGCCAAGTTGGAGTTGCAAGTTGCAAGTTGTGGCGGCGGCAACAAGTTGTTGCTACCGCGGCAACTGTGTGTGTGTGTGAGTTTGTTTGCCAGCAACCGTTTATATGTCATTGGCAATTAGCTATTGTTGTCGCTGGGGCTGCCTGCATTTGCATTTTTAGTTTAGTTTAGTTTAGTTTTGGTTTTTCTTTTTGTGGAAATGATGAAATATTTATGTGAAATCTGTCATGTTTCATAAGTTTATGTGCAATTTATTTTTAAACAACAGCGTTGACAACTCAAAAGGGGGAACTTGCCCCTCAGACACACACACACACACACACACACACACACACACAGACAGACAGAGAAGTGTGCCTAATTAGGTTGCCTGGCGCCAGTGCGAGATCAAAGCGCTGTTTGGCGCCCTGTCGGCCTCAATTGCGCAAAAACATAATCCGAAATCCTTAGTCCAGTTGCGTTGCTTGCTCCATTCTCATATATATATTTTGCATATCAATCAGTGATGGCAATTATCAGGTATATAAATTACCTGCATGAGTTGTGTCCCGTTATCACCGGCCCCCAGATCTCTGGCGGGGGGTGGCCTACACTGATATGAAAGCAATTAGCAGCCAGCTGGCTTTTTTCCATAGAATTTGTCAAGCTGTGACTTTGATCTGCGGAAATGTACAGCAGCAAGAACGTTTGAATTTGATTTGAAAATGCAGGCAGGCCCCCACCCCCACCCCCCCCAAATGAGAAAACAAAAACAAAGCAGAACTATCGCTGGGAAGAACTCACGTACACACCAGCAGGGTCTTTCTCTTATTTATAGCCACAGTTTTATGCTCCATTTCAATGGACGGGGAGGGAGCGCACGCCATCGTCGCCCCTTTGAAGATTGTGATGCCTGCTACCTCTCTGCCTGCCCCCTGCCACCCCTTATGCTGCTCTAACCACTTGATTGCACTTTTCGCAGCATAAAATATATATTTATGTGCCCGGCGGCTGGCTGTGTGTGTGTGTGTGTGTGTGTGCAGCCCAAAAACTAAAAACAAAAAGTCGAAAAACTATATCAAATTGATTTCCCCACCCGCACAATGGCTGCCGACAATGAAGCGCCATTGAAGCGCAACCAAATTAATCTTTCAACGACAATTACAATTAATTATAAACGCCCCCGCCAGGCCACCGAATCCGACCACAAAAAAAGCCTTAGAATTTCCAAAAAAAAAAAACAACAACCGAGTGTTTGGCCAAGAGAGTGTATCGACAGCTGGTGGCTAAAGACGTTGCGTCTGGGCGTTGGAAAAGCGTTGCAGCATTCAGTCTAGTCTCGAGTAGAGAAAAGGCGGCACAAAATGTTGCCAGACCAGCCCTTGGTGGAGCTCTCAAAGCGTAAACACATATGTATATCTGGCACTGCTGTTTTAGTTTTCATCTTTCTAGCGCTTTGCCCAATACACGATAAAGTCCAAACTGTATCTGTATCTATTCCATCCATCTATCTATCTATCAGTCTGTGCGCTCGCCTAATTACAAAAAGATGAAAGCGCTGCCCCCCTTTGGTGTGTGTCTGGCCCACCCACCCAACAGAAAAATGGAAAAGCAGAAACAAAAACACCTTGGCGGGATCTCTGGCCTGTTTTGTTGTTGCTGTTGTTGTTGTTGTTGTTGTTGTTAACGGCAGCTACTTAATTTCGTATTAATAAACATCACAAATGTTGTAATAGTTTGCCACTTTATTTATTTATTTAGCTTTTTATGGCTCAAAGGGGGCGCTCAACGGGCAAACATTCTCATTTCTTATTGATGGGCAGCGATTTCTTTTCGCAACGATATTTTCAGTTGTTGTTGCTGTTGTTGTTGCATTGATTGACGAACTATGCCACAAAGCTGTTTAAACAAATATTGTGTTGCGTTTGGTGATTTAGTTGTTAGTTGGTTCTCTGATTGTGTAATTTGGTTAAAGGGTGTGGTGGCAGCTCTAAAAATTTAAACCAAAAACCAAAACAAAACTTTTGGTTTCAGAATCTGTTGAGGCGTAACCGACGAGTAAGGCCCAATGTTGAGCTACATAACTGTAAATGTGAGTCAATTTTAATTTATTGTTTGTTGGAACGGGAATCACATTCACAACACATTGTTAAAGATGGCAGGGAATTGGGCCAATGTCCACATCATGATTACCAAATAACTTGATAAATTGTGATGTGTGTGTGTTTTGATGGGGCGAATTGTTTTTTGTTGTACAAACAAATCTTAAGGGAAACATGGATTGATAGGCAATCCTTCAAAATTCTGTACTTAAGCAATTGCTTTAGATGTGTCAAAGACACCATTGAAGTTATCATCTATCTTCTGCTGAACAATGTGCTGAATTTTAGACAAAAATCTTTACAACACTATTTTTTGAAGGCGGCGAAGACTGTGGCGTCGCTCCTCGTCATCATGGCAAATACATTAAAATTGTCAAACTATAGTCTTAAAATATTTCTTTTTATATATTCAAATTAACTGCACAAAATGAGCCAATATACGCACATTGTTATCGATAGGAAGCCTATCAATGGCCGCCTTCAGCAGAAGAACTTGCTCCCTGCTCAATCATACTTTTTCCTGATTCTTCTGCTGAACTCCAGTGATACGTTATTATCAGCCATGCTCCGGCTTTCACTTATTTTTACGAATTGCGATTTCAGCAAATTCGCACGATTTCAGTTTAGAGCGTTCCGAAATTCGCAAGTTTTCGTTATTCGAATGGAACCATTCCCAACTTGTTTTGCGTCATTTCACATAACAAAAACAGCTGATGAGCGCCACTTCTCATGCTATCGATAGTTATATATCGATATATACCATGGCCAAATCGCAAATTGTTGTTGTTGTGAGCAGTTTTCCATCTCGCTCAATTTTGTGTATCTCTATTAAATAATTGTTTAAAATATTGCCTTAGTGCGAATGGAGTGGGAGAGTCCGTAAGACAAATCTAAAAAGGTCAAGGAACTGAATAAAAATAGTTCCGTGGGCTGTCTGTTTGTGCATCAACCTATATTTTGCATTTACTTTTCATTTCACGGTCTCAGATGTCGCCGGTTTAAAAACGCCAAAACTTTGCGATTTCCGAGTGTCGGAGCACCAACTTTTACGATTTGATGATCAAATCGCAAAGTTTTTGCGAAAGCGAAAATGGGAGCATGGCTGTATGATGGACAATTTGACGTATCATGATAGAGGAGCTTATCTTGGTTAATTTTGTTCACTGAATTTAAAAATGAGTTTTTTTTGGGCAATAAACAGTTGGAAATGACTACCAAATATGTAAAAACTTAACTATTATTATTGAAATTCCATATTGACACGAAGCATCGTCAATGTAGGCGACGCTTTTCAAAGATTGTCTCTTAAAGTCTTTGTCAAAAAGTGTGGCACTTCGTTCATCAGAAGGTATTCAATGTTTAATTTTGTTCTGATATCTGCTCAGCGATCAAACCTTCTGCTGAACACTGCCAATACATATATATATATATAGGTATAATTACAGCTTTTGGTAGCAGTATCACTCGATAACTCTTTTTTCGATACATGCTCCTTGATCATGATACGTTAAATTGGGTATCACGATCACTGGAGTTCAGCAGGAAGATGATTGATCTGGCAGCAAGTTATTCTGCTTGTGTCTTTGAGGTTATGTCAACAGACTTATACCAAAAAGATTCGATTTACGATTTCTTGATAGTCCTTTAAAGCTAACTTATTTTTCTAAAAGATGGTTAATCCTTTGCAGAAGGCATATTAAAAACGTTTAGTTATTATAACGCTTAGACTGAATCTGAAGTTAAGTTTACTCTATCCTCTATAAAACGGTTTGGGGAACTTGTTGCTGGGAATTTGCCTAGTTTTATAGCTGATTCGTGAGGTTTAAAACCTTCAGATCATGTACCAAAACTTGAATTTAGCTGAAAAACAGTGCCGCAGTGCTGAATTCATACCTGAAGAGTAGGAATTGCTGATTAAATGACTTTTGCTAGGTACTGAAACTCAGCCATGAGTTCGTTACTGAAATCATGCCTGGAAGAAGCGAACGTCGTAAAGTCCTAGGCTCTGCATGTTTTAAGTTCATGGCTGAAACTCATTTAACAGAAATAAGAGGGCTAAATCACTACTAATTCAGACCAGAGTCATATTGAACCTGCACTGCACTGCGTTTATATGGCAAACGGTCATGTTGAAAATGGCTTTAAGTCGCGCTCTATATTTCTTTATTACGAGGATTGTTCAGAAAGCAGTTCAAAAATCTCATGGTGGATTTTGCCACTGGCTATGCGCAATTTGCTTAAAGCAAACCGCCAGCGATGCCTGAAATTGGAGAAGAACATAAAGCAACTTTTGCACCATGATAACGCCCCTGCTCACAAATCGTTTCTTGTTTTAGGTCACACTCTTATAATGCCACAGCTACCATGTTACACCGATCTGAACCCCTGTTGCTTTTTTCTGTTTCCAAACGCAAAGAGGCTCATGAAAGGACAACGCTAAACAGCGGTAGGCAATGTGAGCAGAGATGTTGCCACTGGCAACTGAGAAAGTATTCGTGTACATACATTCAGGGATCACAGAAAATCACAGTTTTTTTTGCTTATAGTAATAAAAATCATTTCATTGGGGGTTCAAGTAAATTTGTTGACATCCCTTTTTGAACAAGAAATCTTGCAAAAGGTCGCCTGAAGCAGCTACGGCATATTAAGCCGGTTATGCGGCATTTTCCATGGTTTTGGGCGGAATATGGCCAACCCTGTATACAGAAATCAGGGAGGGAGCTTTCAAAAATTGCTCGATTTCAATCAAGCATAAGATATTCACGTACAAAAGGGATTAACTGTTGAAAAAGCCGGAATTTAGTCGGAACACCCGGAGCCAGTCGTAATACCAATTTATTGTATATTTTGATAAGAAAACAAAGTCGTAAAGGTTTCAGATATTCAGATATTCACGTACAAAAGGGATTAACTGTTGAAAAAGCCGGAATTTAGTTGGAACACCCGGAGCCAGTCGTAATACCAATTTATTGTATATTTTGATAAGAAAACAAAGTCGTAAAGGTTTCAGAAAGTTGTCTTTAGGGCTGTCTGAAATAAAACAACGTTCTGTGAATGCCCTCAAAACTAATGCATTCTTTCAAACATCCATTATTCCATACATATCCAT
Source organism: Lordiphosa fenestrarum (assembly GCA_035044985.1). Lineage (NCBI taxonomy): Eukaryota > Metazoa > Arthropoda > Insecta > Diptera > Drosophilidae > Lordiphosa > Lordiphosa fenestrarum. Next base: position 138,646 of record JAWNNO010002555.1, on the reverse strand, counting down.
CCATATTTGTGATATTACAGCCAAATGATAACTTGAAAAGTAAACCCCAAACGCGTTCGGGTATCGTCTAACTCTCAAAGGAAATGAAGATTAAGATTAAATTAAGATCTTGGTTTGGTTTTCAACCCATTGAATGAAACCTGAATGTAAATGTTAGCTCCTTTAGCAGCTATCTGGCTTGAATAGAGAGAGAGAGATAGAGAGAGCCTGCCTTGTCATTAGCTTTGCAACATGTTGCCAGCAGTTCTTAACTCATTTCAACCTAGCAACTGGTGAGTGTGTGCAGTAGCCTGGCTGTCTGTTTTGGCTCTTGCTTTTCTCTCTCTCTCTCTCGCTTTTTCTGCCTCATTGTAAATTCTTGGCATATTTTGGCTGACAGGCCAGGCAATTGTTGGCTTCCTCCAATCGGCTCCTGCCAACCACTTATTACGTAATTATTTAGGCACGGCAGCATCGCCCTGGGCACGTGTTGCCAACAGACTGGCAACTTGGCAGCACCTGTTCCCAGAGTCTCTGTCCCTGGCTCAGCTATAATTTGAGGCATGCAGCGGCGGCGGCAGCAGCAACATCAATTCAATTTGCCAGCCCGGTGCAGGCTGCAGTTTAAGTTGCTGCTGTTGCTGTTGCTGCCGCTGCTGATAAAGTTCTTTGATAAACAAATGTGGAACTGGCGCACTGTTTGGCCCTGCCCACAATCTAAATGGCCTGCCAATTTCGTTGCACACCAGCCGATAGCGCGTCCTAACGGCATTTGTTAACTGTTTTTGTTTCTTTTATCGTTTCATAGACCATAAACCGCTGCCACGCTCTCACTGGCGCTGACACCCGCTGCTTGTGAAAGGTGGTTGGGGTGGTGTGGGGTGGGGGTGAAACGTATTGAAAGCAAATCTTTTTCTAATATTTTGTTTTGGCATTTTGTCAACTGAATCCCCTTGAATTCCACCTCCGATTGTTTATATATACCAAGTGTTGGTTAATGCGTTTATAATGCGTAAGACAATCTTTTGTGGCCGGTTTGGCGCCTGCTGAACAATTGATGGGCGATTCCCACGCTGCGTATGAAATAAATATAAAACAGAAAACATAAAACAAAAATTGTGCGCCTTGCTTGGTACATTTTAATGATGGCAGAAAAACACGAAAACTTTGAAGCAGCCGCAGCTCTGGTTATTGTGTGTTTTGGCTTTTTTTTGGGCACCCCATTATAAATCTGCGCCCGTCTATGACAGTTTCTGGGGGCCATTGCGCTCGGCCAAGTCTGATGACGGACGCCTGATGTGCTTGCAAATGAGCCAAAATTGCTGTGTGTGTGGGTGCCGAGCGGCGAGTGGATCGCAAGATAGTGAAATGTTGGCGTTTCTTATCGGCGTGCATTACCTTTGAGATAAGCCAACTTCCCAGAAAGGAAACCGGTTCGAACTTTACGTTCATGACGTAGATTTGTTGTGGTAAATATAGGTGCACATGACCCAATACGTAAGATGTGGGGAATGTGCGAAACGGTTAACAAAATACGTCATCAGAGTGACAGCATATAAGAGATAATGCCAGCAGTGTGACTGGGTCTCTAAGTCAAAAGAACAGCCCCAGAGCAACTGAGTCAAATAAGCATTCACTGAGCATAAAGTCACAGAAACATCAAACAAAGAGTCACTAGAACATAAAAACAACTGCAGATGAGCATCGACATCATTTCAGTTCACTTACTCATAAAAACCGCTATAAACCAACGATTGTCATGCCTGGTCCGCCGAACCCAAGCATATTTTGCTATACACATTGACTCGAGCCGAGCGCCTGCAGAGGCTTGTGTCAAGAGACTAAATTGTGCTTCATGACGCTTGCCAGCGGTCGATGCGGGCAGGTCAGAGCTGCTTCATACACTCTCAATTAGTGGCCTCGCTCTTCTAGACAACTCTCAACTCGAGAAATCTCCGGAATTGATTAGTTTGTGCCAAAAATAACATTCTGAAATACTTTTTGGCTTTGATTTGCCGTTTCTTAATTATTCATTGCAATAATTCGAGCAACTTCAATAATTTCCAATTAAATCAAAGAATTTGATTTGCTTGTCACATGGAATTTAATGGTATGATTTTGATTTATATGAAATTGCTGAGTTAGTTCTTATGGCCATGTCTTTTATCTAATGTCTTGGCAACATGTTGCTGTAACTGGCAATGTTGCTGTTCTCATCGCCACAACAACAGCAACAGCAACAACAGCAACAGCAACAAGCTATGCGCACACAATCAATAATCGCATCGATAAAGATCGTTAAACGAAATGTTTTTATTTCTGCCCCGCGACGAATGTTTTCTGGCAGCGACTTCGACTCCCAGCCACGACAATTGCCAGCAAAACGTATGAGTTATGGCCAACCTCCTTGTCCGTCCACCAGCTGCGCGTTCGCACGCCACACATGCGCAATGGCAATGGTTCACCTGACTGCCCTGCCCTGCCGCCTGCCCCCCGCCCCTGCTCTCACTCGCTCGCTCTCTCTCTCCCTGTGTAACTCCCCCATCTCTTTGCTCTTGCCCCGTTTGCAGTGCGTCTGGCGCGCTGTGCGGTAAATTCGCTTTATGGGCTCCCGACGACGACGACGACGACGGCGACGACTGCGAACTGCTCTATGCTAATTACGTCATGGGGACGACGCTTCGTACCTAATTTTGCATTGTGGGAACCGAAAACTGGAAATCCAAGACACCGCAGCCCTCCCCCCACCCCATCCGTCTTGCATTTTCCAACTGCGACCATAAAAAAATGGGCGCTGCAGCGGCAACTGTTGCTGTTGTAGCTGTTGCTATTTAAGCAAATGTGTCGCAGCCAGAGCCAAAGTCTCAGCCGGCGTCGACGTCGCATATAATGACTTTTTCGACTTGCGACTTCTTGTGGCTTTTGCGCGTTTTTTATGCTTTATGCGCTCGCTTTGGTCTCGTCGGCTGGTCAAGCATGTGTTGTTTGTTGGTGGTGGCCATTGCTAGTAGTTGCTATTGGTAGTAGTCAACGTCTCCCTCGCTCGAGTTGCCTTCTTTGTTGCAGCAGCAGCAGCAAAAACAGTTGCCGTTTGTTTGTTTGCTGCTGCTGCTGCTGCTGCTGTGTGTGGCATGCAACAACTACCTGGCAACTTGTTGTTGTTGCTGCTGCTGTTGCTGCCGCTGCTGTTATTATTGTTGCTGGTGGCAAGTTTAAATAATTTTGTGTGTGAAAATATTTTGAAAATGGGCGCGCGAGAGCAATGGGCTAGAGAGCCTGGCAACAAGTTGCAAGGCAACAAATGTTTCTAACTGTGGCGGGGTGGGGGAGGCAATTAAAAGTGTATCAGGTGGGATACACTGTTACAAAATAAAACAAACAAAATGTTTAAGAAACTGAAACTAAGATCCACGCATGCCCAAAACATTTGTACAGATGGTGGAAATAGAGTAAGCCTTGAATTCCCACTTGAGCAAATATTTGCCACTAATAAGTTTGCCCACAAACTTTTCCAATGCTCTAATACAAATAATTTTACAATAATATTACAAAAAGTTGTTAGCTGACTCAGGGTTATAATATATTTTAAATATTTGTTGTGTTTGCTCTGTAAAATTTGCCTGTAAGTGCAATATGACAGGCACGCAAACAAATTTGCTCAGAGGTGTCCCTTTTGTTTCAAATTATTGGTACACAAACACAGGCAAAGGCAACTTGGCTAATGTTTGTGCCGAAACTCCGGCTTTTATTTTACTGTGAACCGAACCTTTAAAGATATAAAAGCTGAGCTCGAGCCTGTTCCGACCCTAAAATTCGGTTCGGATTAACAAAAATTGATGGTCAACAGAAATATGACAGAATTCTGCCTAGCGACTTCATCTGTTATATGGTTGGTTTAGTGCAACAGACTCCAAAAATGGCCAGGAAAGTGGTATACAAAATCTAGAAAATCGTTTGGAACTACTTCTAAAATCCCCACCTATAATAGCCTACGCTTTTTAAGCTCCTCGACTCTCAAACTTCTTAAATATACAACAAAAGCAAGAATCTAACATTAAATTGGTAATATTTTTCTACGAATATTTACTTGAACGGAATTTTACTTGAAATTTTACTAAATTATGTATTGAATACTTCCATGTGTTCTTCTAATCGATTCCGAACCAAAAATCAAGCGATTCCCTTACGATTTGTGTAGCTAACAAAGACTTCTGGTTCTAAACCGGCCGGATCAGATGACTATAACCTATAGCTGCCATAGAAACGATCGGTCGAAAAACTAGTTCTAGTGAGAAAAACTTTTTTGTTTTCAATGCAAACGACTCCAAACTCCGTATTTACTAGTTTCGTATGCTTCTCCGCGATTCTGCCAAGTTTGGTTGAAATCGGACATCTATATAGTAAAGCTGCCATAGAAAAGTAAGGTTAGCAAAATAGTCTTAGTAAGAAAAACTTCTTTATTTTCAATGCAAACCTCTTTTAAATTGGCATATACTTATTTTTTAAGCTTTTACACAATTCTTTAAGGTTTTGTCAAAATCGGTTGACTATAGGTTATAGCTGCCATAGGAATGATCGGTCGAGAAACTAGTTTTAGTGAGAAAAACTTTTTTATTTTCAAAGAAAACAAGAAAGAAAGTCGGTCAAGCCCGACTATAACATACTCTGTACCAAAAAAACGGTCTTTTGATCATAACTCGAAAACCATTCATCCGATCTTCTTCATTCCTTTGGCGGATCGATAAGTTATTCTAATAACTAAATATGTCTAGAAGGGAACAAGCCATCTATCTTCAAAACTGTGGGAGATATGACGTTTTTTCTAAATTGCGGGGGCGGGAGGGGGCGTGGCCAAAATTGAAAATAAACTTGATCTGCCTGCAGATATAAGAAGCATATGTCCCATACACGTCAAACCTCTATCTCTTACCATCTCTGAGATCTGTGCGTTCATACGGACGGACAGACAGACGGACAGACGGACATGGCTATATCGACTCGGCTGTTGATGCTGATCAAGAATATATATACTTTATGGGGTCGGAGATGCTTCCTTCTGCCTGTTACATACTTTTGCACAAACTTATAATACTCTATGTACCTACGGTACAGAGTATAAAAACACCAAACTTTGTATTTCTTAGTTTGCTATGCTTTCCCATGATTCCACTAAGTTTGGTCAAAATCGGACATCTATATCGCATAGCTGTCATAGAAAAGTAGAGACAGAAAAGTAGTCTTATTGAGAAAAACTTGTTTGTTTTCAGTGGAAATGTCCTTCAATTTAGTTAGAAAAGCGTGCTGCAAGGGTACACAAACTTCGGCAGCGCCGAGTTACCTTTCCTCTGGTTTTGTTTTTAAAAGATCTAATCTAATCTAAAGTATCGAAAAAAAGTATTAAAAGAATTTATTTATCAAAATATGTGGCTCGAACCCTTTAAAATAAAACTGTGTCATAGATATTTTATGATTGATTAGCCTAAATATTGAAACCTCCATATCTTCTTTGCCATAATTTACGAAACAAGCCCTCCCAGTATACATTTACTAAAAAAGGAATAGGAATCATTCTTCCGAATTGCCTTCCAACTAAACAAGGACGAAATACTTTTTCATTACATAATAAATATCTAAATACACTGCCTTTAATATTAAATCATGTAAATATAAATGTTAATTTGAAAAAAAAAACCGAATATATTAGACATAAATGTATAAGAGAGCCCATGAAGGGACAACGTACAAAATATTATTGTAAACCATTGTTTGTTAGGGTAATATTAAGTTCAAGAATTTATATTAATAAACAACTTTAAAAAAAAAAAAAAGGACGAAATACTCTCATATGCAGAGTTCGCAAAGCAGAAGACATTTATAGGTTTCCTGTGCTGGAATTGAATCCTGCTGGGATCGTTCTAAAAGGATGGGTTTATAAGGACGCGGGTGAGCTCACTGTCAACAGAGTGTAATGAAATTGTTGCTTTTGATACTCTGTACTAAAGGTTTAAAGATTAAGTGATAGTTTCTCATCTTCTACATAGAGCTAACTGTCACATAAGCTTACAAATAAAAGTGTAACATAACAGCAGCTATGTTGGATATTATAAATAGGCCCTTAGAGGACTTAGAGGAATCCCCATGAAAATTTTGTACAATTTCAATATCAAAATGGGCTGGCAAGTTGGGAACAAAATGCATAGATTTGGATTATGGAGCTGCATTTATCTATCCTCCTCCATATTAATTCTGATTTACTCCCACTCAAAGTGCTTAATGACCAAATTCCAAGAATTAGTAACCAGTAACCAGTAACCCATTAACATTCCTCCCGCCTCAAAGCCATCAAAAATACTTTAAATTTTGGTACAATTCTAACGCATTTAGTCAAGTATTTGCTATTCATTTCATTTATAATGAAAATATACTTATAAATGTCGTTAAGTGCTTTATCAAATGGCCACAAGACAACAAAAAACAACAAAAAAAATGCGAAATAAAAGCGCAAAAATTACTTTTAGACACATTTAAATACCATTTAAATAGCTTTTGGGGTACAAGGTGAAGCTGAAGCTGATTCTGTGGCAGTAGCTGGTGGCCGTCCAGCAGAGCCAACGGAGCAAATTTGTTGCCAGCGGCGACGAATAAAATGCCGCACAAAAATGCTGCTAAAAATGCAACTCCAACTCGTCTAAGTGCGAGTGTGTGTGTGTGTGCGCGGAGTGGACAAACAAAGCTTGGGAACCAAAAAGGCAAACACGCGCTTAACGTGGCCAGTGGCCAGCGCGCGCGTTGACCAGCCGCCAGCGGCAGTTTCGATATAAATTCTGTATTACTTTTTTTTGTATTTTTTTCGCCGGCCGGCAGAGAGACAGAAGCCAAACTGCTGCTGCTGCACATGATTGAACGCAATTTGGCCCAGACCAGGCGGCCGCCTTATAATAATACATATTTTATATAATTTTCGTGTTGCATTCTGCCTTCTGGCCTGAACTGCGGAATTTCCGCTTGCTAAGCGGGGAAATCCCCGCTATGCTCACGCCAAGTGACAAATTCATCATAAGGACGCACACTAGGCGCAGGGAAATACCGGCATATGTGTCCTGTCCCGCTGTTACCTGTGTAGCGCTGCGTGACATAAACGAGATTAGTTTGAAGGGGCAGAGGCAAACAAATTGACACTTGATGGCCGAGAGTTTCCCACGCAGGTATCGCAGGAAAGGCCCGTAAGGTGCTAACTAGGCGCCCTTGGTGAAATCTATATATAAAGCTAAGCTCGAAAAAAAAGGAAACCCATTCAGCACTTAAAGCTATAATCTTTTATATAGAAAATCTCTTGTAACTGGGTTGGTCGTGAAACGCCTACGAAACGATTTTATTTAAATTTTTAGTAGGTGTGAGATAAGGTTGCAAAGTATTTTGTTTTTATTTTTTGCACAAATATCTTGGATTGTATATTTTTTCCATTTCCTACCACCACACTTTAATTTTTTGTTACAGCAACTTTATTGTTTTTGTATTTCAACAACATAAAAAAGGCGTAGCGCCATCTGTCATTCAGCAACATAAATAATTTCGTTGGGTTTGCATTACAAACATCGGTTAAAATTGCTTGCATATTGTTCATAGGTGTTAAATGATTGTGAAAGGTTGGTAAAATACTAAAAGAACTTACTTTATGATCGGTAGCCCGATTTTCATTAGTAAGTACAACAATTAGGTCTATTTGTTTGGGTGTGTGTTACAGTGAACGAATGAATGAATCGAATAAATCAATGAATAGTAAGTCAGAAAGAATAGAAGAATAAATGTAACCAAATAACAATCCTTTTAGTTAATCTTAGACAAGCAATTCCCACTTTAAGCTTGCCTGAAAGCATCGCCCTTGTGGCGTATTGTTGAAAAGGCGCAGCTTAACATAAACTTCTATCTGCTGACACATACTCTAACCTATAGTTAGCTTTAGGCGATGGAAAAGTGTACATTAAAATACTCGCTGTAAGCACACAATGCACAAATCATTGTCAATGTACAAAATGTACTGCAGAATACAGCAGTCGACAAATCTATCAATACAATTTTTCGATACAGTCCAAAAGAGTAATCCCGACAAACATTTTATGTAATTTCTGATCACATTCGAGTCTTTTTCGAGTCATAGAGCTGTTAAAAATAGTCATAAATGCGCTCATTTTCAGATCATATATGATACTTTAGTCGGGAAAATCCTAGCAGCGACTCTTCATGTAGATATCCTTTAAACCCGTTCTTCTGATCAGTTTCGAATCATTTTCGAGTCCCTTTAGAGTCTTTTTTTTGGCGTATTTCACTAAATCCCATTTTGAGCATATTCATGAGTCAATTTCGAGTCTCTTTTAATCGCACATGATAGACGTTTCTTTAAAATCATTAAAAAGAGTTCAAAAAAACTCATAATGTTGATTTAGGTGAGAATGATCTTCCAAGTGTGGGGTGGAATTGATCTCACTGGATCGGGCAGGTATATCAGCACACCTTCAAGGACTGTAAGTTAGATCTCCCAATATTTTATTTCATAGTTTGAAACCAACCACAACCCACAATGTTGAGGAAAAACATTATCAAAGCCACCAAATTGAACGAAGAATTCCGAACCGAAAATGTTTTCCTGCCACGAACTTTAATGATTTGCGTGGAGGTTCCAAATGAACTTGAAAATAGAAATCAATCCGAAACGGGATTAAAAACAGGGTTATCCCGGATATTCGTAAGCCAACCCCGGAAAATATTAATTTCACTCCCACTCTTTTTTTTCAATCCCAAAAAACAGGATTACTTGAAGCCTGCTCCGGGATTACCCTGTTTTCAATCCCGTTACGGATTGATTTTAGATTTTCTTTTCTGTGCACCTTTGGTCAAAGATTTATAGATATTATAGATGATGCATGTGAAACAAAACACGATTATTCCTGGTAGCTGACAAGGGCTACCAATCTTCTATAAATATTTTTAAATCTTTGATATAACACAGTTATTATAGATGACGCATGTGAAACAAAACACAATAATTCCTGGTAATCGATTCCTGCGTCATCGAAAGCATCTAAAAACCTTTGCTTCAGTCGATTAGATTGGCATTCGCAGTCACAATCAAAAGGACGCAGGGCCAAACGTTGTCCGTTTGCGGCTTAGGTTTCGAAATACAATGGTTTTAGACGTGGCATGTTCTCGAGTGCGCAAACCATTGATTAAATATGAACTTGGAATTGTGAAAATGAATGATCGGTGGGTTGGTGATACTTTCTGTTATAGAACCCAAACCAATCGTTGAACTAACATCTGCTTATATTTGGTTGTCAATTCGTTTAAAACGCTTTTCGTTTATCAAGCTACCCCATTGACCATTTTCTCTAAAATATGGTTGATCAGCAGCTCTTTTCTCAGCGCAAAAGTAGAAGAGAGCAGAAAGAGAAGCAAATATATATTGTAAAGTTTTCTACTGAAATAGCTTATCAATTTTAGTTTGATGCATCAATTTCTAAGTAAATATATAAAGGTGATTAGTCTACATTCATAAATGCATTCTACAAATTAAACCCTATCCAAATTCATTAACATTTTCAACACTTGTTCTAATCCAGATATCGAAATAGTCCCCACCTTTCGGATTAAGTCATTTAATGCCAAAGCAAGACCAAACTGGCAACAACTTCATAACTTCATTCTGCAATCTGCATATTCTGCCATATTCTGCAGCAGCAAAGCGATTATGATCGAGAAATTGACTAAATCGTCAGCTAAAAAGAAAATATTGCCCAGCAGCAGCGGGGGCCAGCAGCCAGCCAGCCAGCCCCACCATCCAGGCTATATCAAAGGCAAATTTCTCAACTTGCCAGTGCTTCGGCGCATACACAGGCCCAACCATGCAGACCCAAGATCGAGGAGGTGTTGCCTGCCTCTGAAGTAGATAGATGAGCAGCCGCTGCAGTGGCATGTGGAATTATTAATGTTTGATGTAATTAATGCGTAATTAAGATAGCCCGGGAATGCACTAAGGGAGAGAGTCTAGTTTCCATTGCCATTTTGAAAAGTTCTTAATTGCCCTTCTCTGTGTGTGTGTTTGTGTGTGTGTGAAGGAGAAACTTTTTGGCCAAAAACGACAAGTTCAAAGCGCTGAAGCCGCCAACGCAAAATTAAGTTCGACTGGGAAGCTCGTGCTCCGCAATGATCTTGAACCATTAGCTGTGAAAATGTTCCATGGGAAACTAATAATGAGTCGTTGTGTCGGCCAAATGATTTTTCAAATATCAATCAATTTCAATAAGTTTTTCGGTTTATGTTTGGCTATTCATTAATCTTGGCCGCGTGCGCAACTGTTGAAGCATTTTTCGGGGCTTTTAGTGGAGCAGAAGGTGGCCGAGGGCAATGCGATTATGCGGGCAGAACAATTAGTGTTGACTGAGCGAGTATCTTATCATTTATCATCAGCATCTCTAGCTGGTGTTTTTGGATTTTCGGTTTAGTATTGCTTTTGTTTTAGGAATGTGCCGCAAGTGCCGCGAAAATTAACGCAAATTTTTTTTGGACTAGCTAATTGTGGCTTGTGGAAGCGATTTGGAAAAGAGGAGTTGCCTTTTTGTGGTTGCCCTAAATCGAGAGGGGGTATGTTGGCTAAGAGATCTAAGATTTGGCATGAGAAATTTTCGACGATTTGGCAAAAGAGGGCTGCTGTGGTGCAGCGGGTAGTGTGTGTGTCTGCTGTGCAAGAGTTGGAGGCAACGCAAGTGGCTACTGAAGTAATTAGCCTTAAAGAAGCTTCTCAAACTTTGTTAAGGTCCAACCTTTGCTTGAGCAAACCTACAAAATATCGCAGAACTATAAAAATTTAACAAATCTGAGTTTAGGTTTTCAAAAATTGTAATTAATCCATATAAATTTGACTAAACAACAAGTTTTTGCCCAGCGCACAAACATCAGAGGGTATTTCCAATTCGCTTTGCCCTAAATTCTCATAAAAATTGCTTCATAAGCTGTTTTTCTTCATCTTCTTCTTCTTCTTAAGGAAGCGCCACCTGTGGGGCATTCGGTTCCAGCGTTTGATATCGCCGACATAGATCTAGCTATATGTATGTATATATATATTGATGAGACCTTATGAATGGCCATGCGTTTTATGCATTTCGTGGGCCTGGCAAGCAGATTATGTCACATCCGCTTGAGGGACCCGATACCGATTCCGCGACCAAGTCAAGAGCGCTGAGTGCAGCCCATTAAAGCTCGCTCGGGTGTGTGTTGTGAAGAACAGAGCCATGTCATTGATGACTGGTAAGATTGCTCCATTAGCGCCACTCGAAGCGATCTGCTGTATGTAGGTGTTGTTGCGGTTGCATGCTCTTTTTTTTTTGGGTCTCTGATTTCCAAATGCGAATTGCAGGCAGGGCTAACAAGCAGCAGCATATTTTGTTTGTATTTTGTATTTTGTATTTTGGCAAAGGCGATGGCGACCAAGACACGTCTTCCGTCTCTCGAAATGGCTTTCAGCTGCTTGTTGTTGCTGCTGCTGCTGCTGCTGCTGCTGCTGCTGCTGTTGTTGCTGCTGTCGGCGGCCAGAAATAGCATAAAACTCATAAACGAGGCAAGGCAAGGCAGCAACATGGCATGCCATTTGAAAATTTCATTTCATTTCGTTATAATTTTCTATTTCCCGCATGCCAAACGGCCCGCCAGGCAAAAGCATCATCCCAAGGGGCCCCTACCGAAGAGAGAGAGAGAAGAGAAAGAGAGAGAGAGAGAGAGAGACCACCCCCTTGGCACCCTTACTCCCCAAAAGTGAACCAAGTTACAGTTCGTTCAGTTCTTCGTCTAGCGCCGCCATTCATACTTAATTACCAAAACCGAAAAGTCGCCGTCGTCGTCGGTGGCTCTTCTCTGGCGTGACGCTAAATGAGTAGACCCCCCACCCCACCCCACTCCCCCCCCCCGCCCTAAAAAACTAAAAAATACTAAAATCTTATGACCAGGTAGACAGACACCCCAAAAGAGATGATGAATTGTGGGTGCCGTTGAGTAAGTTTGTCTCTTCTTTCGTAGGCGTTGACCTAAATATGCAAACATTTTCCGCTTTTCCATTGTGTAATCGCCATGCTTGCCAAACACCACAATTCTCGGCGGCAACAAGTGCAATCAGAGAAGGGATCAGCAGTTAAGTAGAAGTGGAAGGAACAAAAAAAAAGATGAAACAAAAGTCATCCATCTGGTAAATCTAAACCCACAGTCAAGGCAAGCCACCAGATCTGACTTTTCTCAATGCGAACAGAATAGATACTTTGGATATTATTGCTTTGGCACTGTGACAAAATAACCGCAAATTGATTTTCAATGCTGAATGGTGCAACAACACCCAGGTGGGAAATCTATTATATAAAAAGTTTTTTTGTTTGTGTAGGAATTGAATAAACCATTCGGTTTAGCAACATTCTTTTCTCTTGTAAGAAAGATCGATCGAGTTGAAACTGAACATACTATAAAAATATATGCAGTAGGAAGTTAGAGTGCCTTTTTCGTTGCGGTTTTCCTAACCTCTAGAAGGTACAAAATTTCTTAGAATTTGAAGAGCAAAAAAAACAGGGATTTTTTGACATTGCTTCGAAGGTGGAGAAGAGAAGCCTCCAAGAGGTCCATCAACATCTTCAACTGCTGTTTGAAATATAGTCTAGATAAATCTGAAAAGCATACATTGGCTGCTGGAAATAAGTCCGCAAAAGATTAAATGAAATAAGGCCCCAAATTTGGAGTGTTATTTCATAAGAAAATTCTACCCTCAATTTAAAATATGAAATGAGGCCCGAAAATATTGAAACATGCAACCAAATTCGGATTGATATTTCATAATATCGGCAACAACCTAAAAACTAATTTGTAAATATTTTTTGGAGGGTGACACAGAAATCTCTAGAGATTTTCGTATGAAGGATTGAATTTTGAACTAAACTAGGAGAACTTTAGATGTAAAGTGACTGAAACGTTGCAGGCTACTCTGGATTATAGAGAAGGAAAACCGTACGCAACAAATCTACTTGGCACTGAATAGTCGGTTGCAAGTCTCTCAACTTTTGTTATCTAATCTAGTAGCCTAACATTTGACGACATTTTGCATTTAGGGGCAAGCATTAAAGTTTATACGAAAATTCTCTAGATATTTCTGGGTCGCCCCCGAATTATATTATATGTATTTGTAATATTTAGAAATAATGCGGTTGTGATTGGCATTTTATCTTAAAGCTCACATTTATCTTTATTCGACTGTCTTGATGGATGAAAGCTTCAAACGAATTCGCTAATCCATTCTGGGATATCAGATCTGTTTCCATTTCAGTTCGATCGATTTTCGAAAATGAGAAAAGACCTGAATGTCATTTTATTTAAACTAAAAATAAAGGAATCAAAAAGTAGTTTTAAAAAATTTATACGGTGCCTCAATTGGGGACAAAGTCGTTTGCACAAGGAAAAAATCTATTGAAAATGTAGATTATAGTCTCTAAGCCGCGACGAAACGAAGTCAAAAGTCTGTTGAGTCTCAATGAAAGATTATAATATCAATTCCAATCTGGAATCACTTACTTAAGATCGACTTGAGGGTAAAACAAACTTCTTTTCAAAAATGGTTATGGAAAAGTATGCAACAGGAAGAGCTGTTAGCTTGTGTGTACAAATTCGGCTAGAAAATTAATTAAAATACATGAAACCAAGGGTAGGGAGTTTCTTGGAATCAGGGCATTCGACTACAGCTTTCTTTTTTATTTAAAATGTAAAAAAAAATATCAGTTTTTATAATATTCTAAATTTTCTTTAAACCAGGGACAAGGCTATTGGTTGGTTCTTCGTTTATGACAAGCATACAACAAATCGTATAGTAATTTGTAATGTTAACTTATCCTTGTATCAAACTCGGACGAAAACGACATGGCGCCTTAACGTAGGCAAATCATAGTTGTGAATGGATGGTAAAACCTTTAACTTGGCTTAGCTACCTTAAGTTTTTAGACTATTTTATGCCCTTGCAATGAGTCGAGATGTTTATAACTTATAGAAGGAACAATTTCCGACCACATAAAGTATATGTACATGTTATTATTTATCAGACTGACGAGCTGAGTTGTTTTAGCCATGTTCGTCTGTCCATCCGTGTGTCTGTCCGCCAGTCTGTTTCTGAGCTATCTACTCCCTTAGTTTGAACGCTATCTTCAAGAAATCTACAATTTCGCTGCACAATTGTAGGAACCGGCCGAAGTAGACGACATTGGAATAAAGCTTCCAGGGAACGAAAAACTGGATTTAATGAGAAAAACTGTTTTGTTTTGAATGGAAATTGTTATCACACTTCGTATTTATAAATTTTCAATGCTTTTATATGATTTCAACAAGTTTGGTCGCCATCAAAAAACTAAATGGTATAGCTGCCTTAGAAAAGTTAGGTTTGGAAAAGAGTCTTAGGGCTAGTTCAGACACACTGGCAGGCTGCCACAATGTTGTCAGGCAGTTAGTTCGAAATGAGAAAACTACATAAGAATATTGACAGAATTCTCTGCACCAGACAACTGGCACTTTACTGGCAGGTGTTCCCACATGTATGGCAGCCACTGGCACCTGAAAATATCAATGTATTTCAAACTGGTTTTTAAGTTTTTAAAACAGACATTTCTTGACTTTAGATTGATTTACTTTCTTAATGTGAGGAAGATTATTTGGCAAATATGTGGAAACTTTGTTCATTGGTATTCATGGGCAAGCCGACAAGGGTCTCAGCTTTTTACTCCTAGTTCTCCTTCAGTCTCTCGAGTTTTGATAGCATGTTGAGGGTCAACTTCAGGGGCTTCAGGGGCTCAACCTAGATCCTTCTCCAAGCCTTGGTAAGAAGTAGAGTTTGAGCTTGAGATGTCTGGTATTAACCAGAAAAACTGTAAGATGTACTAGCTCAAAATCTGGATCTTTGGTTAAACTGTCCTCTATTCACAGTTGGTTATGAATTGAAATCAAACAAACTGTTTCTTGCCTGAAGGTGGGAAGACACTTTCAACTTTAAAGGACATTCTTAGTCACAATATTTCTTCTAAGCGGAAATATCGTTGCTTACTAAAATTGTTATATTCTATGACCCTTTGGTTCTATGACTTTGGAGGGACTGGCTTTTGAGACCCAGCACCTTAGTTTTACATAAGGTTCGAAAATTCTGTGGAATCGCATACTTTTGTTATTTGTTTTTCATACACTGAGCTGCTGTACTCGAAGTTTAAGAGATGTTCTGAATGTTTGCCCACCTTAGAAATTTTGAATTTGTAATACATTTTGGTAGTCTTATAAGACCAGAAACGTTTCACTTGAGTATTGAGAATATTCAATACTTCTAAAAAAAGCTCTGTTTGGACATAACTACAATTTCAAACCGTAGAATGTTGAGCAAAAATATGAGAATTTACTCAAAGATTTTCAAGTCATTTTTCCCAAGCATTTTGCCAAAAGTTTGCACAGAAAATGAAGCGATTTAATAGAATCCCTCTATAAATTTTCCATTTTATGCACATTTCATACATATGACTTGGACACAGACTGATTGATCGTCTACACATGTAGATCTTCTCACCGTGTTGGCTGCATTCATGACGAATTCCGCCTCTACTCATTTTGGTACTTGGCAGCAACATTTTTGCCACTGCCAGTTTGTCTCCGCTTTTAACCAAAACAAACAACCATATTTCGTGGCTGTTGCTGCTGCTGCGGCTGCTGCGGCTTCTGCTTTTGCTGACAAACACAAGAGCAAATGATGTTTTATGAGCAGCTAATTTACTTAACACCTCAACAACAACAACAGCAGCAACAATCAGTGGGAGCATGAAGACGACGACGAATGGAGGAAGCGGAGATGAAAAAAAACTACTATAATCGTAGTCCCATACCAAAAAGAACACAAAAAAAAAAATAAAAACCAAAACGATTTTTATTTATTTTTCACATGGCCTTTTTTTTTTTTTTTGATATTTGAAGTCATTTTTTTGGTGTTGGGTAGGCAGGCAGGGGGGAGCATTTGGGGGGGCGCCAGGCGTGGGTGCAAATTGGGCATATAAAAGAGCGACCAGTGAATACACGATAATACCGATTCTGTCAAGTTCGAAGGCATTTTAATTAGTTTTAAGCAGAGCACGTCACACGGAGCGTATGATTGTTATGGCGCTGAACCGGTCCCAAAACTGAGTCAGCTATTGTCTCAAGATAGCGTTTTTATGATCCGCTGACGATCTGCCAGCTTTATGGGACGTTTGATGTATTCATGTGTATGTAAATGGTGTTGGTGTTGGTGGCAAAGTGAAAGGCGTTGGCCGCGTGGGCGTGGTGATTAGTGGACCAGTGGCCAGGCAGTTGCTGCGTTTGCAACAAAGAAATCTCAAGCAAAATAAATCAATATCCTGAAACGAAAATGCAAGCGGACGGCGGAAAGTAAATAAACACAGCGTGGCGGGAGAACAGCTGATTGCAGCTGATTTCGTTTATGGCTCACAAGAAGAAGGGTCTGCGGATGGAAGATGGCAGAAGTGGAAGCTCTCGGGGGGCTGTGCGACAGGCATGACGGAAGCCAAAGCAGATGAGGAAAAAAAAAATGGAATTAAAAATCTAATTGCGACCGCGTTGAAACAAAGCACTGAAGAAACACAAACAGGCGGGGGAGGAAGGCAGCCAGCGGAGGGGGGGTGGGGTGCGGCGGGGGCGCACTTAGTCGCGTTACAGACGCAAAACGTCATGAACCGCAACGCAAGAATAATTACAACAACGACAACAACAACAGCACAACAGCAACTTAGGGCTGGGTCCGCCAACCGCAAAGGTCGATTGCAGACAGCAGCAACAATCAGCAACAACGACGACGATGACGATGTGAAGTTGGAGCCAGAAATGAGTTTTCAAAGTTTTTCCAACTTCTTGAGGAGCAGCACAAAATTAATGCGAATTTAATTAAAATGTGCAACTAGCAACAACAATAAAAAATTCTGGATGTGAGCATTTTTGTTGCTGCCCGGCAACCAAATTGAAAAAAAGGCACAAAAGACTCAGCCTAGACATGGCACTTGGGCAAAAAAATACAACAACAGCAGCAGCAACAACAAAAGTGCACTGGGGCGGGCGCATGCGCGACGGCTCCAAGCCTATGTGTGTGCGAGAGTGTGTGTGTGTTGGTGCATTGGTATTGCATAAAATTATTTCGGTCTGGTGAATATTAGCAGAGCGTGAAGTTGGCAAATAAGAAAATTCAGTACAAAAAAAAGTTAAATTTCATTAAACAACAAATCCAACCCAGCGAGAAAGATGCCGTGCACAAGAGTAACAGAGAGAGAGAGAGAGAAAGGGAGAGCCTCACATATTGTCTAGAAGGAAGTAAGAAGGAAGCACAATTAGAGATAAAGATATAGAAAAACATTAATCAAGAAACGTGCAGGCTGCGAAGAAACATAGCCGAGATGCGTTTTAGTGACTTGTAAATATATTTTACATATCTTTCAAGTCTCGGAAGAAGTAATATCTAAACTAGGGAGGCCGAATAGAGTAACGATATTTTTTTTTGGCAAATTCTTAGCCAATTTCTAAATAATTTTGGGCCAGTAGAAAAGAGAGAGACAAAAGGCCTTCTTTCATAATATTTGTAAGTCAATCCGCTTATGGATAAGAACAAAACGTTCTAGGCATAAGCTTATTGAGTACACAATTTTATCCAAATTTCCTTACCAAAGGCTTAATCATATTAGAAATGGGAACAGCTAATACCATTTGAGAATTGTGTTGTGGCATAAACACAAATTCTCCTTTAAATTTCTTTTATACGTTTTATAAACACTCAAAATTCTTGTTCAATCGAATATAATTTCTCTCTAATGATCTTAGGAATATACCCAAATATCGATTCGTTAAGCAAGTTGTCAAATTATAACTGAAAACAGCATAACTATCTTATACTTATGCTGTTTGTGTAGTTATAACTATCTTAGATGTCTTATACCTAACAGCTCGATTTGGCCCTGAAGATTCCAAGGCATAGAATCTACATTTCCGACTCCATAAACTCTATATGTATATTCGATTGAGCCTTGTCCGTCCGCCTCTCTGTACGCTTATCTGTCTGTCTGTTTCTACCCAAACTAGTCTCTCGGTTCTAAGTCCAAAGAACACAGAATCCCGCCCCCGCAATTAAAACAAGAAAGAAAGTCGGTCAAGCCCGACTATAACATACTCTGTACCAAGAAAATTTGTCTTTTGATCATAACTCGAAAACCGTTCATCCGATCTTCTTCATTTCTTTGGCGGATCGATAAGTTATCCTAATAACTAAATATGTCCAGAAGGAACAAGCCATCTATCTTCAAAACTGTGGGAGATATGACGTTTTTTCTAAATTGCGGGGGCGGGAGGGGGCGTGGCCAAAATTGAAAATAAACTTGATCTGCCTGCAGACATAAGAAGCATATGTCCCATACATGTCAAACCTCTATCTCTTACCATCTCTGAGATCTGTGCGTTCATACGGACAGACAGACGGACGGACGGACATGGCTATATCGACTCGGCTGTTGATGCTGATCAAGAATATATATACTTTATGGGGTCGGAGATGCTTCCTTCTGCCTGTTACATACTTTTGCACAAACTTATAATACTCTATGTACCTTCGGTACAGAGTATAAAAATTGTATAACTCCAACAATTGTGAACATATCAAGTTGATATTTGCAATCTCACAAGTTTTCATAAAGATCGGATAATAAATTGCAGAGTTGTACAGTTTATAATAAAATGTTGCATACTTATCTGAGCCACATGCTCTGTTTGCTAACATAATGCTGAAATATTCCAGTTAATGTTAATGCTCTGTTAATTAACATAAGAAGTGGTTATAAATCAACAATTCCCCTGCACAACGGGTATATCGAAGTCGATTTAAACTTACGGTCTCGTTTTCTATGAAAAAGTTTTAAAGCTACATACATTGTTCGTTTTATATGCCAGACAACCATAATGTGTAGCTGCTCTACAAAAGACAGTTCGGAATAATAGTCTTAGAAGCAATATCTCTTAAATTCCGGTAAGCCAGTCAAGTTTTTGTTGCTCAAAATGAACAGCGGTTAGATCATTCGGTTTTTCCCAATAACAGTTTGACTCGATACCGATCAATTACACTCGCTGCATTAGTGTGACCAGGCACTTTCAAAGCTTAAGGTGATTTTGTTATGGCTGTTGAATGAAGCTGGCAATTTTCTTGCGAAAAAGAATGAAATAAAATTGACTGCGTTGGATGAATTGCAATAAAGGGGGGGGCACTTATTTGCCTGCACGGCATAGTAAAGGCAAGCGGACTCCAAAGAAGTCACCTGCAGTGATATGGTGGCTGCCAATTGCATTAGACCGCAGCGCTAACATAAGTTGGCTCTCTGACAACAATGCATGATTACTGTCAACAAACCTAAATACAATAAATCGAGTCGCAATTGATATCCAATAATATTAAGAACTGTTTAACTTGTTGATTTTGATTGGTATCATCTAAATCAGTAAATTAATTAGGCCTCTTCCTTTAGTCTGTCGAAAAATACCGCAGTTTACTGTGTGGTGGCTGTCAAAAAACTCATAAGATAACTCAGACAGCTTATATATTTATTAACTATTCTGATAACTCACGGGAAAAACTTTTATGAGATATCAGACAAGTTAAAATACGTCTTAAGCATTTCGTTGAAGCAATTAGCCAAATAAACAAAGCCATTAGCTGTTTGTCTATCGATAAAGATATCGATAATTCCATTGGTACTGCACCCGCTAGGGTTTAAAGTTGGAGCTTGAGCTGCAATTAAGGTTGTACCTTCGGTTACGCCTGATTCTACAAATTTTTCTCAAAATCGGATGACTATATTGGTATGTATATATGAGAAAAAGTGATTTTTATTCAATATTTCTAGTTAAGTTGGAGCTTGAAAAGATTTCGTAAGCTATGTATATACACGGTGAAGCAAACTTCATGAAGTTCTCGTAGTATTCCGCCTATTCAAGGCAAAATGAATACGTTTTAGACTGAAGAGTTTTGAGAATCTCACCTATTTCTCTCGCCTACTAAGAGAACTTCATGAACTTTGCTTCACCGTGTAAATCTAGTCTTATTAGACATATAAATGCAGTGTAAATCCAGTCTAAATATGTATTTTTGCTAGAACTTTCAAGCTTAACACCTTCGAATCGATTAACTTTAACTAAAAAGTGCCAAAAGACCTTTTTGGGTCTATTTCTTCAAGGAAGTTTCAGTTCACTTCATGGTTAATATGATGATGCTTTCATACTTTGATGACCGATCGAAATTCCCCACTTGCATTTTGTCTTGCATATCCCATAAATTTTAGAAACTTAATCTTAAACCGAAACACATTCAACTCACCATAATTTTCACTCACAGCCATTTTCACCGACTCCATCACCGAGTGTGTGACGCGTATGGGCTGGCCCAGGATGGTGAAATTGCCCGGATTCGTTTGCTGCACAAACATCATGTAGGAGACATCCGACGCCTGCTCCAGATCGTTGCCGGATCGCACCAGGCCGCGGGGCTGCAGGCGCTCCCGATAGATATCACATTCGCCGCTATTGTTGCGCAGGGCGAACTGCAATCGGACCAGTTGGGGTAGCTGTAAGTCACGCTGCTGCTTGTACACCTTTAGCACTTTCATGGTCGCCGAGAAGTTGACGCGACGATCGGCCGACATGGAGGTGAAGACGCCCTGGAATACGGTGGGTGCCGAAAAGGCCAGCTGGGCGGGATCACGGGCGGAGCAATAGCGGCCAGAGCGCTGACGGCCGCGATGTTTGCGCGGATGTTTCCTTCGCTGCTGCTGCTGGCGCTGCTGTTGTCGCTGCTGCTGGCGCAGGCGGCGACGATCGCGTTTCTCCTGCTGCTGCTGGTGGCGATGCTGGCCATCGCGGCGACTGCGGGCGGCCGTCGGTTCGCCACTATCTGGCACTTCATAGGATTCGATGAGAAAGCGTTGCGCTGAGCTGCCGCTGTTGCTGCTGTGATTACCTAAGCTGGGTAGGTGGCGACGCATCTTGCTACTCGTTGCCGCCGCCGTTGCCGCCGCCGCCCCGCTGGGCAAGTCATTGTAGAATAATTTATATATTTGACTATTTATTAGCGTATTTGGAACTTTTTGCATTGACTGCTGTTGCTGTTGTTGCTGTGCAGCCGCCTTGCTGCCGGCGTCGAATACTGTTGCTGGCGTTAACTTGCTAATGCTAATGCTACTAAGACTATTGCTGCCGCGCCGACCGAGCAGCCTACTGGCGGCGCTTTCACTGCTCCCGCTGCCGACATTATCCGATTGCAGCGGTATATAGTAGCTGCTTTCTTCTGCACTGCCGCCGCCGCTGCTGCCTTCCCATAATCTGTGTGATGTTGTTGCTGCTGCTGCTGTTGCTGTCGGCGCACATGTGGTCAATAGCAACATGTTGCTGACGTAGATTATTAGCGATATCAATGGCATTAGTTGCGTTTGTGTTGTTAGACTCCATTTGCGCACATGTTGCGCATACATGGCGTCCTCCAAAGTTTGTGTTGTTGTTGCCGTGGCTTTTATTTACAAAAATGCTGGCGGGTCTAGCGCTCAGTTTCTGTTTCAAATGGCTGCTAATTGCTGCTGCTGCTGCTGCTGCTGCTGCTGGGCGCGAGTCTGTGTGCTGGTTGCCTAATCCTGACAAATGTTGCCCTCGGTGCTGCCGCGTCGCTGCTGTGCCTGGTCGTATTTTCGTTTATCCTGCAAATATTTTCGATAGTTTCGTAGCATTTTGAGCGAGTTGAGAGCGAGAATGTTTTGGTTCTTGGACAGTTTCTATTGGCGATCTACAAACACTCTGCTGGCCACTGTTTTTGCTGTTGTTGCTGTTGCTGTTGCTGCGGTTGCTGGTGAGTCATTTTGGCACCAAAGAAAAACATACTAAAACTATCTTTAGGCAAATGAATTTGTTTGTGTTTTGACGAATCTTGTTGCGTTTCACTTGAGCGCTTTGGAGTCGACGCACGGCCACGCCCCGCTGCACGCCCCCCCAATTGAACGTAAGGTCGCGTGGCGTTTGATTTTGGCCGTTGTTGTTGTTTTTGCGTTTTCCACGACGTTTTTCACGCGCGCGCGTTTCGTTAGCGTTTCGTGGGCTCGTACAGCTTCGGCTGCCGATGGGGCGACGAGGTGCCTTCGGCTCGAGTGCGTGTGTGGTTCGGCTGTGCTGCCGCTGCTGCTGCTGCTGCCGCTGTAATTGTAATCCTCGCTGCGTATCTATGAGATACGATAATGTTTGTCTCGCCGTATACGCGATCTCGGCCGACGTTGAACGCCGCTCGTCTATATAGACGTAGTCGTAGTCGTAGTCGTAGTCTGATTCACTGGGCGAGTGTTTTCTGGCACAACACACTCAACCGCCGGGGCCGGGCGGCTGCTTGACTGACTTTGGGTGCCGTCGCCTCCGTCTCTGATGACGATGATGATGTGCGATATACCAGACACTCACACACACACACACGCACACACAACACACACGTTTTCTAATTTTAGACAAAAGTAATTATAAAAGAAAAAAACAGAGCAGAGTGCGCCGCGTTCAGCTCATACGCATATATCTTCTACTTTGGCTAGATATATAGAGATGTATCTGTATCTGTGGGCACATGTACGTATATATATCAACTGGCTGGTGTGTGTGCGCGTATATATTCTCGATTATATAGAAGTCGCACGCACACTCTCACAAACACACGCACAAGAATCGATCTTCTTATTTTTATTTTCTTATTTTTTGTTAATTTTTGTTATATATCAAGTGCAGACAGACGTTGTCGGTTGTTTGCAGGACGGACGGGCGACTACATTGTCTGTGTGTTGTTGTTGTCGTTGTTGCTGTTGCTGTTTGTGCAAAGTTTTTCGTCACTTAACGGCGGCGCGCCTTATCACTGCCGAACCTTCAAACGAAATCGAAAGTCCTTTCACACCAATCGATCGCTGAATCCATCGACTGATCGGTCGTTGGCTTTACAACAGATGATGAAATGCATTGAACTTTTGTGCCTCGCCAAATCAAATCTGGCCTGCAGTTGCCTCAATATTTTCTTTTTTATCAATGCTTCTGCCGCTGCTGCTCTCGGGGTTTTCGGTCTGTCAGACAGTTTTTTCGGTTTAATTCATTCGGAGTTTGCCGACACGCGCGTTCGCGTTCCGTTGCCGTTGAGTGTTTTCCGCGGACTGAAAAGTATCTTGCAGATACAAATCGAATCGAATCGCTTGCAACGCAACATGTTTGACGCGCAACATGTTCGTGTTGCCCATGCACCCGCACCCTTAGCGACGACGACGACGACGACGACGACGACGACGACGACGAATTGAATTGAATAGAATACACACAGCGCGATACATTCGGAGTGGGTTTCTGTTGATGCCAAAACTTTGGGTGATCGCAGCCAGCAGCAGGTGGGGGGGAGGCCAGCAAAATGATTAGTTTGAGGCGATTCTGATAAGTTTTGATTAAGCAAACAAATTGTTGAATTGCTTTGGATGATTTTAATGTTAAGAAAACTCCAACATTTGGCATATTTGCTTCATGTTCTACCATCACAGGCCTAAAGGTCAAAATGAGCTAATAGGGATTTTTAAAGGAAACTCTAACTCAAAAAAATATATTACAAATATTTAACAATTTTTTGTTTTACTCTAAAGAAACTCCTGTGCGACTCGGTACAAGCAAAAGTGTATGCACAGAATGTATTTTGATGCCGCAGTAGCAGCGCTGCAGCAGTGAACTTTCCTTTGCTCATAACTAGACTATCGCTTATCCCATTTTTGCCAATAATTTGTCACATCGATAGCCATTTTCTAATTTTCTAAGCTGTGAGAGATATGGCGTTTCTTCAAATTCCGGGTGTATCGACGTTTTTTAAGACGCTGATTGGAAGGCAATTTCAGACAAGCTCAAGGTAAAGCTTCAAGGTAGCAAAGCAAAACCCTAAAAACTTATTAGATTGTGTCTCAAATGAAGTGATTTGTGTGTGAATCTAAAAATACTACACCATTTCGGGTTTTCTTTTCAGCTGTTGGGCATGCATTAGTCCTTTATTTCGATTTCTATACAAATCTACAGTGAAATTTTAACAATTTTCAAGAATCTAGGCCTTTTGAGCTCTTCCGGCATTGCCTAAACTGAATGTGATTCCAATGAACCAGTCCCTCAATGCTGAATTTTGTAGATTTGTTTCTTGAATCATTAACTTTTTTTGTATTTACTTAGTACAATGAGAAAAAAGTCTATCTAAAAGATTAAGGTTTCGAAACCGAGAAACACAAAGATTTTTATCTAAGTGTAACAATCTTGGTTACATATCGTAAATACCTGGGGTACTATTTATATTTGGGGGAACAGGTCATCCTAATTTCAATAGTTAAACTCTACAACGATATAAATAAGGTTACTAAAACATATTCATTTCCCGTAACCATTTGTACTGCTTGTGTCTCAAATATCATTTTAAACATCCAACGTGGCTGAAAATCATCCAAAGGATATGATAATTGATCATCCATTGGATGATTTTCAGTACCGTTGGCTGATTAAAAGCATATTACAGACATTTGACATTTGACATTTGATATTTGACATTCCTTAGCAAAAAAAGGGATGTATAAAAAAAGAAGAGGGATTCGAGGTGGATTATCTCTGCAAGGTGTGTCGATGGACTTAGTTCGTTGTATATCGGTAGCACACGATAACGCAAAAACCACTTTATATGGCTGGTATAGTTAGTCGCTCAGCGAAGAATGCCTCCAAGATCGGTTGCTGTGCCAGAAAACATATCGTCCTGTGACAAACTGTGAGATTGTGGCAACCCTTAACATTAGTTTAACCAGCAAATGTAAGATTTGGTATGAACACCTTGCCATAAACAAGGTTAGATTCGCTTTGGTTTTCGTATAATTCGACAATCGCTCAAAAAATGGAGAAAATTGTAACTCTAATCATTTATTGTATATTTGCTTATTAGTCTTCGGCGAAATTCGCAAATTTAACCCTTGAAGACGAATCCTTCTACCTGAGCTCTCATCACGTCACACAAGTGACTTTTTTGTCGAAAGGATGGGTTATCCGACGTACAGCCCTGATTTGGCACCCAATGTTTTCATTTTTTTTATTCCCAAACATCACAAATTGACTCCTTGGTGAACGTTTTCTACCACGTACGCAACTGTTGATGCGTTTAAAGTTCATGTTTTGTGCTACGAAAAGTGCTACGAAAATAGGTTTTTGCGAATGCAAAAAATACAATTTTTTAGAGAATATTTGAAAAAACAATAATTATTTGCTATTCAAGTAATAGTACCCCATTTATTGCAAACCCGAGCTGATCTAGAAAAACTGAAGCTGATCTAATGCCTCTACACAGCAAAAAAAAAAAGATTAATTTGCACTGGATTTGTGTTTAATATACTTTCAATCAGCCAATGGAGCTGAAAATCACTCAAATGATGAACATTTTTCAAATCTTTTGCATGATTAAAAGTATATTTAAGACATATACAATCCAAATAGATTTTTTGATCCTTTTTTCTCTCTTTATACTTAGAAAAATACTTTTTTTGCTCATAACTCGGCTACCGTTTAAGTGAGCTTTATTCAGGCGTTGACAAATCGATGAATAATTTTGATGGGTAAATATGTCTAGAAGAAACAAACCTTCTATCTATAAAACTGTGGAAGATATGAGGGTTTTTCCAAATTTCGGGGGCGTGGCAAAAATTTAAAAGTAGACTTGATCAGCCTGCAAGTTTATGGAGCTAACTATACTCTGTGTAACTTTGTTACAAAGTGTAACAAGGTTCATTTTGAAGACAGCACTAAGTGATTTCTTTCATCCACTACAAAATAGTATAATTTTGATAATATATATACTCGCACAGCTCTCAAAGAAGCCAAAACAGCTAAAAGTAATGAAGTTTTGGAAAATGTTTTACCTTTAGAATTCTGTAAAAACTATTTAACTCTTCTAAATGAGCTCAAAGCTAGGAGTAAGTAGAGTAATCCTTATTTAAGATTGAATTTCCTTTTTTTCTCTTTAATATTTCACTCTGTTACCTGCCTGCAGTTATCCTAACTTTCTGAACTAATTGCGTTTTTTCACTTCACTTTTCACTCAAAACTAAATTGATTAATCAACTGAATCAGCTATTTATGTGAAATGAAGTTAGCGCCAAGCCAGTTAAAGTTCGATTAGAAAATAGATAATACTTTTTATTGTAGATAAGAGCGTTGTAACGATTGGTCGTTGCATGGTCTGCCAATCGGGTAAATTCCCCCTATTTTGTACAGCAAACATCTGATAAATACAACAACTGTCCATTACGTAAAGCTATGACATTTTATTGGCTGACATGGTTGACGTTCAGCTTAGCGGCAGATTAGATAGAATTAGTTTTCAATTCTTGAATTTTTTGGTAAGGCGAAACGAAAACGAAAACACTTACACAGAGGCGCACAGCTGAAGGTTCTTTTATGTTTTTCACATTTTTTGGGGTCTTTCAGCTTTTTTCCCATGATTATTTGCTTGATTGTCAAATGTCAAGCCCAGCGGTACAACAACAGCAGCGGCAGGTGAAGCTGTCGGGCGTTTGGTAGTCGTGTAAACTTAACGTTTCTACCAGTTGTTGTCTCCATAGCTGTGGCTGTTGTTATTGTTATAGTTGTTGTTGTTGTTGTCAAACAAAGCTTCCACTTGTTCTACGCAGCAAGCATAACAATAGAAGAAGCAGAAAAAGATGTCGTCGCCCCTTCGTTGGCTGGTGGTGGTGACAAGTGCGACAATTGTAAGAGAAAAACCTGAAGTACTCGGCCTGACTCTGGGTTCAAAGTCAGCCCAGAGGCGTTCCAAATAACCACTGTAGAGGTAGCTGGCTGCTGCTGCTGGCCCCAACAGCCATTAAGTTGTCTAGGCAACAAGTCAATTGTTAATTGATAAGGCCAAGCTGTTCAATGAATGAATGTTTGGCCAAAGCCAAATCTTATCACCGGCAAAACACAACGGAAACGGAAGCGGAGCTTGCGGCCCCAGCACCTGTCACACTCTTGCAGCAAACAGGTAGAATGTGTTTGAAAAGCTGCAAAAACTGTGGCCACCAACAATAGTGCGGCATTGTGCGGCACGGAAGTACAGGAAAGCAACGTTAAAGTGGGCGCATAAACAAAGCTGGCAGAATCCCAAGACGGAAGACCCAAAACCTGATAGAGAACAGCTGCCAAGCGCAGCGTCATTGCATCATCATCATCATCAACAACAAACATAGGAACAATAACAAAAACCCACAACAATAACAAAACACACAAACGACAAATTGTCCAAAAAACAATTTATCTGAAATGCGCGCAGGCGCAGAACGTGTTGTGTTTAGGGGTAGGCCGAAAGGAAAATAATGAAAATGAAATGAATTTCCCACCTAGAAGCAGCCAAACTCAACGAGTTGAAATGACACAAGAAAATAAATAAACATAACCCCGGGGCCAAATTATTGTATAATTTTCTCAAATGACTTTACAACAGAGAAAATCATTAACATTAACTTGATGGAGAGGCGCGACGGTGATTTGAATTTGAATTTAGAACTACAAACGAAGTTTTCCTACCAATTTTAAGTAGACTTTTCCATAAAGTTAGTAAAGTAGATTTTCAGGACTTAAGTGGGTAATCCGCCAAAGAAACCTCTCTGAAGATGTAAACAATATATGAACTGTATATGCTTATAATTTTGACCAGGGTTAATGTAAGCAAACTTGATCTATATGCAAATTAGTTGCTCTAGCTCTTTCAGTTTCTCAGATTTAGGTGTTCATATAGACAGACAGACAGATATTGCCAAATCAGCTCAGCTTAGGACCTCTACAGTTTATCACCGAACATTTTTCATGGTTAACAACTTCAAAGCTGGCGCCAATAGCTAGTGAAGGTGAACGGTAGGGAAAAGTTTTATTAAGATAACCACTTTTCCATTAGATGCCTCGATAAGGCATCAAACCCAAGACCTTTTACTCACAGCAGGCACACACACTACCCACTGCACCACACCGAGCTGGGATGTATATTTCTTGAAGCTTTTTCTACTAATAGTGAATGATTTCTAAATTTTTCCATAAATTATAAAAGGTTTCAAGGAAATTCCTAAACATGTTGGCACCGATTGGATTGGAAACTTAAAACGCTGAGAGATCTTATTATACTTTGTATCAAAGGTACTCAGAGTATATTAACTTTATGCAAAGGTATGTAACAATCTTCTTCGATCCTATAAAACGTACCAACTTCAACAGAGGACTTGATGTTTGACCTTTACCGTGTGAGTCCGTTGAAACAAACAAATCTTAGAGATAGTAAAAGATATAGGTTCGACATATTTGACACATAAACTTTCTGTGCTTGCAGACAGTTCAAGTTTTTTTCAACGTCATTTCACCCACAGTTTTGGAGACAAATGTTCCTCTCCTTCTAGACATATGTAGTAATAAGGATAATAAATCGATTCAAACAAAGCTGTTTTACTTCTCAATTAGCTTCACATATCGCTCTCTTAGACTACATTTACACGGTGAAGCAATCTTCATGAAGATCTTTCTTTTTATACCCTTGCAGAGGGTATTATAATACTCTGAGAATAGTATATATAAAAGTATATATATTCATGATCAGCAAGAAGAGCTGAGTTGATGCTCGTCTATTTGTATGCTAACTCCTCCGTCAGTTTGAAAGCCATCTTAGTACAAATACACTGCAAATTTGTAGGAATCAGCCAGATCGGTTGACTATAGCATATAGCTGTAATAGAAACGAGCGGCCGAAAAACTAGTTTCAGTGAAAAAAACTTTTTTGTTTTTAATTGAAACGCCTTCAAACTTTGTATTTCTTAGTTTGCTATGCTTTCCCATGATTTAACTTAGTTTTGTCGAAATCGGACATCTATATAGTACAGCTGTCATAGAAATGTAGAGTCTGAAAACTAGTCTTAGTGAGAAAAACTTTTTTGTTTTCTATGGAAACGCCTTCAAACTTTGTATTTCTTAGTTCGCTATGTTTTTCCATGATTCCACTAAGTTTTGTCGAAATCGGACATCTATATAGTATAGCGGTCATAGAAAAGTAAGGTTACTTTTTTGTTTTCAATGTAAACCTCTTAAAAATTGCCATATATTTATTTTATAAGCTTTCACACAATTCTTTTAGGTTTTGTCAAAATCGGTTGACTATAGGTTATAGCTGCCATAGGAGTGATCGATCGAGAAGCTAGTTTTAGTGAGAAAAACTTTTTGGTTAACAAAGCAAGCCCCTCCAAACTTTGTATTTCTTAGTTGGCTATGATTTCCCATGATTCCACTAAGTTTGGTCGAAATCGGACATCTATATAGTATAGTTGTCATGGAAAAGTAGAGTCAGTAAGGTAGTCTTAGTGAGAAAAGCGTGTTTGAAAAACGTGCTGCAAGAGTATACAAACTTCTTTCGAGCCGAAGTTAACTTTTCGCTATTGTTTTACTAAATTACTTTGGATTGGATGCAAAATTTATTTAATTCTTAACTTTGCAAACTATTCTATTCTGATAAAATCAGTCTTACATATTATATTTACTTCTTTCTTGTTTAATATAGTGGCACAGCTTTACCGAGTGCATTCTTAGAAAGTCGGTCAAATTGTTATAAATCTTAGTAACAATGAAAGGCACGGTTCGACTTACAAGCCTGTCTGATTGATTTCCTATATTTTTGTTTAATCTGCTTGATATTATTGTGACGCTTGTCTTGGTTATCACTTCACCTCACCACTTCACTTCCCCAAGTGGCTTCAGCTGCTATTAATAAGTTCCTTAAATGATAAAAACCATTGAATGTTTGAACAATCAATAATCTTATTATTATGGCCTTAAACACCGGACACGCGCCAAATAGCTTTGATACCGATAACCCCCCCCATTATTTATTGTTCGCGCTGATAATGGAATTGCATCCGCAAAAGCCACTTGTTGGATCCGAACCTGCTAGAACAAACAAACAACCAGCGCAGATCCTTCTCCAGAGATCTACCTGTCCAGCCAGTCCGGTGTAATTACAACGAAAGTAAATGAGATTCAAATTTGTTTGCAGTTGCACTTGTTGATGGATGCACATGCAACAGTTTGGGCTTAGAAAGGTAACCCGAGTCGAGCCGTTATAGCCACCGACACCACACACACACACACACACACACACACACACACACCACACCACTCCGCTCCGCTCCCTCTCCCGCTGACCAGGCCGCTAAACTGTGTTAAAAACTTGCCAGCCAGAGTACAGAACGCAGAAACCTCAAGATCTCACTGAGCAGATAAGCCAGCTCTGGCGAGAGACGCGCGAGAACGGAACGAACTCAACTTGGTGCAATCTTCCGCATTATGAGTCGCCAAAGTCGAGTCAAGGAAATGGAAATGGAAATGCACTTGGCTTACACTGGGCCCAGCGCCGAGGCAGGTTGTTAGCGACGACATGTGGCCAGGTCTGGGGACTGGGACTGGAACTCGGCCGGGCCGGGCCGGGCTCTAATTTCAATTGGGTTTCGTGGTTGTGGAAATTATTCAACAGCGCTAAGTACGCTCAGGGCCTGGACTGCTGCTGCTGCTGGTGCGGGGCACCCACGCGTGACGTGACTCTTTGGTTTGGCTTTTCTGTACCTGGGCCGCGCTTCCGTAAAAAGTTGCCGCCGCCGCCACCCCTACCCTTTGCCCCTTATCCAGGCCATCCATCTGCTTGCGGTTGCTACTTCTCTTCAAGTGCATTGAAGCAAGTTGAAGGCTATTTTTCAACTTCAAATGTTTGCTAAATGACTTTTGATGATTTGTGGTGAGCTGCGAAGAGTTTGAGTGGAGTGGAGGGTTGAGTTTTGTGGTGCATGGGCAAAATAAATTAATGATTATATTTATTTAATTTTATTTGGAGTTTTTGAATGTGTTGACTGGGTGTCTAATTAGCAGGAGGGCGGGCAGTCAAATTATACCAAAAACGCAGAGCTCGAGAGAAGGATGACCTTAGTTAGCGCTACAAGTTATTGACATGAATTGGTAAAAGTATGTATTATTTTAAGAGAGTGGTCGGCAAAGGTAGCAGATACGTCGACAGAGTTCCTGCTGCTGCAATGGAATTAAGTTCTGCCTGGGCTTTTGAAAGCTCACTGTCCCCAACTCTGTGTACAAATATTTACTCAGTTGCCAATGGCAACTTTTCTGCTTGCATTGCCGATCACTGTATAAAAACCTCATAGTACAATTATTTGCTCAGCTACCAGTGGCAACTTTACTGCTTGCATAGCCGACGACTGTATAAAAGCCTCATAATACAATTATTTTTTCAGCCACCAGTGGCAACTTTTCTGCTTGCATTGCCGACCACTGTATAAAAGCCTCATAATACATTTATTTCTCAGTTGCCAGTGGCAACTATTCTGCTTGCATGGCCGACCACTGTATAAAAGCTTCATAAAATGAGCAATCGTCACTTAATGCCCGCAATTTTCATTGACTAAACCAGAAACCCATCACCTCATTGGCACTTCCGTTCCAGGTCTACCTCAAGCTACTTCCAAACATTGTAAAAGGTAAATACGTATGTCTAATCTTATCGCCCGGACTTGTGCCACCTGGCGCCATTGGAACTGACCCACAGCAAGGTGACAAACGTGGGGAAACTTGACCCATGATTCAGCTAGTTAATTGAACAGCTGCCTGACACACGTAGTGGGTTATGCTAATTCAGTTATCTATCCAAAACAAAACCGAAATTTCCCTTGGTGGACAGCTCACAAGAATATCTGCTGATAATAAAATGTCGGATGAGTCAAAAGTTTTGACATTTTTGGCAAACTTTTTGTTTGGCAAACAGAAAGCAGAAGACAAAACGACAAAACAGACGAGGCGACACGTGCATTGCAGATAATCAGCGACGTGTCTGGACCTAAAAATAAGTAAGTATAGTATATATTCCATGTAATTAGCCCCGCGCACAAGTGACGGGTGGGCAGGTCTGGCTGGGCATTGAAATGCTCTCACCAGCAGGAGGAGCTAGAGCGACTATGTTAATAAGGAGGACGTTTGAGGTAGGTTTCGAGAAATAGCTTTAGGTATTATAATTAAAATCGTGAACAAACAAGTGTACGGCAAACTAGAATGGTTAATTGCACAAAGAACTGGTAACATCAGAACTTTGTTTTATACACACAAAAAACAAATGGATCTGCATCCAATTGGAGAGTTTATCAATAGATTTCTTTTTTTTCATGTTAAAATATTCTTTTTACATATCTCTTTGACGATTTTCAGCAAATCTAAGATCAATTTAACATTAAATCTCTTATAACTATAGAGTACCTTCACTATATGTTCGATTTTAAGAAGACAAAAGCTTTTTATACTTGTAGGCAGATAATAGTTATTTTAAATTTTTGCCACGCCCCTCTTCCACCTCTGCAATTTGGAAAACAGCTTTATATTTTCCACAGTTTTGTAGATAAAAGGTTGGCACCTTTTACTAAAAGGCTTTTAGACATATTTAGAAATAAGGATTATTAATCCATCAGCCAAAGGATTGGGAAAGATCGGATGTACGATAGTCGAGCTATAAGAAAAATAACGAATTGGGCAGGGCAGCACCGGCCGCAACGGCGATGGGCAGCACTTCAAGCGCCTTAATACAAACATTTGTATACTTTGTATATATTATGCTCGAGCTTGACTGAATGAGTAGATATTTAAGTTTTTGATTCTTGATTTAAGTATTTCATTGCATAATTTGCATCTAGCACAGGTTGATATGGGTTGGTAGGGGTTTTATTATATCCAACAGTTTTAATTATGCTGCGATTAATGTTTCTATATTCTTTTAATCATCCAAAGGAGCTCAATATCAACCATATGATAATAATTTTTCATATCCTTTGGATGATTTTCAGCTAATTATCCCGAAAATTACTAAAAATTACAGATTTTTATAAACTGAAATGAAAATATGAAAAACAGTCCTCATTTGGATGATATTTAGCTGCGATGAATGAGCAAAAGTATACTAAAAATTCGTCCAAAGGACATTTTTTAATATCTTTTTTATCTCTGTGTAGTCAATATATATCAACTGGACGTATTTTCAGTCTCAGACTCCATACAAGCTGTATCCTTCCTGCCCCTTAGCTTCTCGCTTTTGCGATTCATATAATAAACGTCGGTATTAAAACGGCACTGTGAGAATCTGTCGTACTATTTCGACTAGATACCAAAAATATTACTTGACATCTCTTTGAAGTATTTAAGTTAAACAGCAGTGCTGCCAATTTCACATTCGCTAACATTTTGCGATTTAAAACCGGACCAGATTGAACGTAAATATGGGAGCAAAGCTGATAATTTGTGTTGTCAAAACAGGTTAAGGGTATTCTCAAATTTGGTTAGGTATGCGGTTTAGGATTACAATTTTCGAACGGGTTTGACTCAAAACCGGTTATTAGACCTGATAAGCAGTCTAACATCTATTTTAAGTTAAATTGAATGAAAGTCTTATGACCTACCGGAACCTATGTTCCTAGGCTTAGATCTATAAACTATTATACTTAAGTCGCTATTTTAGATAAATCCCAAGGCCATATGGTTCAGTACATAATAAGACAACATTATTCGGCATTATTTCGTATATCGTAGCATACTTTTAAGGGCATTAATCATGATATATTTTGTGTGTATTAACGTAGTAATGGACTACACAAGTTTATAATAAAGGCAACGTTTTAACAAACGGTCCTAACAGATTTTTGGTGTGTGTTGATCGAGGTTTTTTCACTTTGCCAGACTGTAGACTCAATTATTAACCTATTCAAACCAAACTTGTTTCTACGTAAACTTAGTTGAATAAAGATTACAAAAAAAAACTATACATAAGTATTGTTCTGATTCCTAATATACCAATAATATGACTTATATATGAAGAAATATAAATTTTACCCAGAAATTTCAGAGAAGTTCAGAAAATTCGTAAAATTTATACGCCAATTGGAAAAAATCACAAAATTAACTACACAAAAAAAAAATTGGGGAGATAAAGTCAATCCCAAAAAATCATGATTTTATCTCGACATTCGGATTGAAATTTTAAGCAAAGGTCGTTCTGGAGCCGAGAAATCCGAGATCAAGTCAATCCAATTCGTACTTGGAATGAGAAAATCCGGGATTGACCGACTTCTGACATCGTTTGGGATTGATTTAATCCCGGATAGCTTGATTTTTTTTTCTGTGCACTTAATAAAGCATTGCGCACTTAATTTTGCTACATTCACCCATTTGTCATATTATTGCGCTTTTAGAAGTTATGAACTAAAAACTAATCAAGCTAAGAAAAATTAAAGTAAAATATGTTGATAATCTCAAATATTTTGGAATCTTTTGGTTAGTTATTACAGTAAGAGCATTCCCCATTCTCTGTTTTAAACTCAACTCTCATTTCCTATTTCCAGTTGCTGTTCCAGACAACGTCGGCGGCAAAAATAGCCAAAATAGCGTCTCGAGTCGCAACTAAAAGACACCAGAAACGCAATGTATGGGCTATAAATAAGCGAGCCACAGACTCCTGAACTCGACATAAAATGAAGTGGGGACAAACTACAGCAGCTAGTGGTAGAGCTCCATCATCATCGCCATCATCATCAGCATCATCGTCGTCAACAGCAGCAGCCACCTCGTCCGCATAGTCCATAGATTTCAGCTGACTGACTCACCACTAACAGAAATCCTCAACTAATATTTCAATTAGGCAGCCGTCCCGCTCCGCGGCTCCAGCAGCAACAACAAAAACTGGCCAAAGCACGGCCACAGTTGATGACATGCCCAACGTTAATAAAAAGCGGCAGAAATGTGCCGGGATCCGGGAGAGTGAAATAAATTCCATGGGACCCTAGGTGGTCGAATATTTTAACACTACCGGGCAATGCTGCGGCAGCTGCTGCTGCCGCCTGATCGGAGATGGTGCCCCTTGATGGGGAAGGTGGACAGTCGGTGGCAATCTGTGGCGCTGGCGTCTGCCTTTTAATGTAGAAAACTAGTCGAGGCGCATAATTTACGACAACGCCTGGTCAGGATCGGGGCAAGCGTTGACTTGACTTATCAATTTCACGGGAATCCAATCGATTTTTATATGAGAGCGAGCAGATAAACCGCAAAAATCAAGCAATAAAACCGCTGGCCAAGCAGCACAAACCGCATAAAAAAAACAACAACAGCCACCAGAGTGCAAAATGAAGAGCAGATACAGAAATGGAGATGGAGATGGGGATGGGGATGGGGCCTGGAGACTGGAGAGGCAAAAGGAAAATACCAAAACGGCAATAAATGGTGTTGATATCCCGCGAAGCGTGTGAAGACGCTAACGATGCCGCCAAAACTTGTTAACCACAAAAATTATTGCATGAGATGAAATAAATTAAGGTGGCGGCGTCGGCTGCATCAGCAGCAACCGCAGCACTCTCGGTCGTCGTCCCCCCCTACCCCTGCCCCACCCGCCGGTCCAGCCAAACTCTATCCCTGTTGCTTCCTATTCCTCGGATCCTTGCGGCGGCGGCGACGACGACGACGACGACGGGCTCTGCAGCCAGGCGTTCAGGCCGCCAGTGGCGACGTCTTCGTCTCCATTGCCAACGTCTGCTGCCTTTTGTTGTTGCTGCTGCTGCTGCTGCTGGCTGAGGTGAGTGTGTGTGTGTGTGTGTGTACTTTTGGTGAAATGAAATGACAGACGCGGCGCAAGATGCAAATTTACCTATGGAATGTTGAACGAACTTTGGCGAAATCTGGAGTACACTGCTCCGATTAGATTTGGTATAGAAAGAACGAGCCATGAAAGGACGATGCTACGACATTAAAGGAGTTGGAGCTAAGCAGGGATATTTCATATTTTAATTTAAAAGCTCCAAGTTGAAGATGAATCTTTGGTCATGTTGAAGGGGACAAAATTTGATACAATTGAATAACATAAAAACATTTTGAATAAACAACAAAATTCTGTATACTTTTGACTTGGTTCAAGTACCCAATTCTTATTTCCAGCACGATTTTTCCATCCCAGAATACTATTTGAAATTACATTTTGAAATATTTAAACATCGATTTGGTCATACCGATTAACTCTCCATAAAAGTACAAAATAATCTTTCTTAAAGTCCAGTAAAATCATTTTCTAGAATTGAAATAAAAGTACTTCGAACAAGCACAAAATGCTCTTGGTTCGAGCCCATTAAATTCTTCCAAAGCTATTGTTCTGAAAACGATGTCTCTGCATTGAACCAAACAAGTAGGGAAATATGCAAGAACCAAGAAATACCGAAAGAACAAGCTAGAATTACTTAAATTCCATATTTTACCATCGCTTAATAAAAAAAATGTTTGAAGCAGTTTGGAACTATAAGAAATGAAACGCAATTTCAGCTGTAAACTTTTAAGAGCTAGCATTATAAGTCTATTTTGTGATCAATCTAACATATTTGTACTTGAACTGAGAACATCTCAATAATGCAAGTACAAAATAATCTTCATACAAGAACGTTGGTTCTCATTTCAATCATATTAGCTGTCATGTTTCAGTTTTAGAATGCTTCGTAATCAATTTAAGTTGTCCCAAGAACTATAAATTCTTGAAATTTTAAGTACAAAAGGGTTTAAATTCTATCCCGTTTGGTATAGACTATAAACATATAGTGAAAAGCTACTGACTTCGCCGCAGCTGCCGATCATTCTAAAATAAGCAAACAAGCAGAACAGATCTGAGCATGACTTGAGTGTTTTTAGTTGAATCTTAGTCAGATTTTCCATATTAAATATATATTAGGTCTAAGCTGTATTAACGAAAACTGATTTCTCCTCTAAGTTGCTGTTAGACCGTGTAAATAGGCGTCTGAGAGTATCCAACCGAAACCATTTTCTCGAAGGGTCGACCTGAGTATATCGGTATATGATATGGGAAATGGAGATAGGATACCTGTACGTTTTCGATACTGTTATAAGCAGCTTTCGGGCATACCGAATTTCGTTTTCCTCTTTGTTAGTACTAAAATATTAATTTTGCATATCCTTTGGATGATTTTCAGCTCCATTGGATGAAAATTTAAGATCTATTTAATATTAAATACATATTCTAATATCCAAAAATAGATATTAAGAAATACACATTGCAAATGGATACCAAAATCATCCAATGTACATTTTGTAGTATCCTTTTTATCTTTTTCAACGTAGTTGCTCTTAAAACAATTCCGGAAGTCTTAAAACAATCGTTGAGTTTATGGTTCAATCAGGCAATACGAATTATTGTAGGAAATGTTACTTGAAATTAGTACAACTCATACTGAAATCAATTTTTTCGTATTTAGTTTGAGATTTTCTAGATCTACATACCTCTGAAATCGTTTAGGATTGATAACAGTCCGGTTTAGTGTTGTTAATATGTATTGGATGGATATATAGTGGTTTTTAATTTGACGATAAGGGTTATTTCGATATAATTATCGATATATGTATTTACAAACGATATGTCAGACATAAGTTAATACGGTCACATTGAACTTGGCAGCGGAGTTAAGTGTGGAAGGGCAGTGAAGATGTCGCACTGGAGCACCATTTAGGGAACAAACCAGCCTCCTGAGAGGTTAATGAACAAAATCTGGACTATTAAGTTACATTGAAAGCTAAGTCCAACTTCAGATAACAAAGACTAGCTAACAAA
The DNA here is from genome assembly GCA_035044985.1 of Lordiphosa fenestrarum. Lineage (NCBI taxonomy): Eukaryota > Metazoa > Arthropoda > Insecta > Diptera > Drosophilidae > Lordiphosa > Lordiphosa fenestrarum. Next base: position 100,821 of record JAWNNO010002555.1, on the reverse strand, counting down.
GTTATCTTAGTAGGCGGAATGTTCAAGGCTAAATGAATACGTTTACAAAGGAAGGGTTTCCCTATCCCGCGGGATAGGATTTTTCTCAGTCGGCGTCGCTGCCGCTCATGCGCAATATAAACGTTCGTGTGACTTCGGCAAAGGTCTCACGAAATTAAAGCACATCGCTAGTGCTGCCGCATTGTCATGTTGTAGCTAAATCTAGCCGTTTTTAGCGTTAAATAGCTGGTTTTATAGTTATAGCTAGTTATTATGCTTATAAGAAAAATGTTAGCTTTTTTTTTTGGTCATATCTTGTTACTTGTCACACACACAAATGCAATGTTGGCATGTCAATGCAATGGTGCGGACCACTGGTTTAGAATCTCAGCTGAGTATTGCTTCACCGTGTAAATCCAGTCTTATAGTCATATATATCTTAGAGTAATGATATTAGAAAGATCATTTAGAATGGAAACTTTGACTATTCATGAGTAGACTTCTTGGTGTAGATGTTCTTTAAAAGCTTTTCCATATTCGCTTCAGCAAACAATGTGAATATTAACAATTTCGATTTGGATATTTTGAGAAACACCTAGAACCCCATCCGGTCTAGGATTTCTATACCCGTAGAGCATCGACATTCGAGTCCATTTAGCCTATTTCGACTGTCTGTCAAAGTTTTGGAAAATATACAAACGAAACTAAGGCAACTGCTTAAATAAAGCTTAAAGCTGTCTCAATTTACATGCCACTGCAACCACTTTCATGCCACTTCAATCCAAAGTAGCGCACTTCAACGGTTCAGGCGACCCAAACCTTTGGGGTCCTATAAAAAAAAAACCATTACCAATGAGCTGCAACACTCTCACCTCCTCCTGCTTCTGCAGCACCTCTGCCTCCCCCAACTGCACCCCAATGGAGCGAGAGCGACCGATCTCACAGTCGTCGTCGTCGCTGTCGCTGTCGCCGTCTGTCCCCTGCTCCACTGCACCCCCTGCGGACTCCGCGGCGCTGCCGTTTTAGCAACATTGCAATCATCTGAAAATTCCATTCCAATCAAATTAAAAACTGGCGTCTACCTTTTTATCATTTTCTTATCAGATCTCAAGATCTGCCGCAGCGATGCCTTCTGCTGTGCGCCTTTTATGCGAATACGGAGTGGATGTGGCGGATGGCGGTTGGGGATGTGTGGATGGGTCTGTGGTCTCTGGCCCGACGCTGACGCTGACTCTGACTCGGTTGCTGGTTGTTGTTTTTTCTGTGTTTTTTTTTTTATATATAATAAGCAGATCTTTGTCCCAAAGAAACCGTGGCCATAATATATCAATATAAACGCGCGCACACACACATACCCGAGCAAGCGAGAGAGAATGAGAGAGAGGGAGAGAGCGAGAGCGAGCAGTGCCTGGGAAGCAAAGCACCATGGTCGTAGCCTGGACTGGACGTTGACTTCACATTGGCGAGCAACAGCAACAGCGACGACGGCGACGGCGACGACGACGAAATCCATTAGTTTTGCACCTTCGCAACATGTTGCAGCAACGTCGTTGTCGTCGCCAAAAGTATTTTTGCTTTTTCGAGACTTTTTTTGGCCATTGCTGGCACCGCAAATTGGTAAAAATTAACACGCTGCTTTGCTCTTGACCAAAAACAGGCACACGAAGCCCATTTTGCTTTTAGGCGTCTGTCGCCAAAATTCCTTTCAAGCGGCTCCCCCCCATCGTCCCTTGCCACTCATACTTCAATTTAATAAATTAATTGGCTTTGTGTCGGCTTCGACTGCAGCATTTGATCGGTTTCCATTTAGAGCCTTCCCCATGGAAAGATAGAAATCATTTCCAGAGTGGGACAGAGAGAGAGGGAGACAGGGAGATATCTTCTTACAGTCTCCTCCGGCCAACGGCGCATTCCTGGCGATCAGTGGCACTCGGAACGCAGTTTTTTCACTGAGCCTGCGTTTTTTTTTTATTATCTTAGGTGTTAATGATTTCATTTTTGGCCACCCAATTGCCGCCATTCCTCCTCCAGTGGCTGCCCCTGCCACCTTGGCTTATCTGGCCGTGGGGCATGTAGCAGGTCTCGGCTTATCGCTTTAATCTCTTCTGACAGTGATTATTGCTGTTTGCGGATTGTGCAATTGATGTGCGAACTTCGACACCCTGCACACACACACACACACACACACAGCTCCAGCGATCGGCTCTTGGAGTGGCCACCACTTTTGCAGTCTCTATTTAGGGCGGCTCTGGCTTTTAGCACCCAAATATGATGTCATGGGCTGCGTGGCCTCGTCTTCCTCGCTGTAAGTCGAGACCCCAAAAAGGGCAATTTTTGAAATCATACGCCAAACATGGCGCGGCATAACTGGGAGCCCGGTGCAACAGGAGCTGGAGCATTGTTCTTCGCACTTCACAAAGGGATAGAGTTCAATTTTGCTGGCTGTCGTCTGCATTCGAAACAAAAGACTTAAGCCACAAACTTGGCCAGTTTTTGTGTTGTACCTTGGCTTTTTGCTCCCCGTGTGCCTCTGTGGCAAGCGAGAGTATTTTGGACCAAAAAGGTGTCGCTGATTGTCTTTTAAGAGACGGGCCGCGGCGCCGTCGCCCTGGCCTGGGCGTTGACAGTTGTTGTGATTGTTTCGTTGGCCGTTTGCCTCCTTTGCATTGTTGTTGGCCGCCGCCTTCAGGAATGTGGCCAAGAGCTTGCCTCCGTTTGGGCAGGAGCTCTGCCGGTGCATTCAATCGAATTCAATTGTTTTTGGCAGTCGCACCGAAAAAAGCAACCGCATTCCCACACTGCAGCCTCTTCGGGCACAAAAAATAAATATATAAAACAAAAACCGTAGAAGGTGAAAATCTGAGGCAGATTCAGCACAGAAGCTGTGGGCTTGTAAGGTTGCGCCTGCCATAATCAGCCACAACTCTGGCCCGTCCTCCGTGGCCGGCTGGCGCTAAAACCTCAAGCGATAATCGCACATCAATTCGTTTTATAATGATGACGAGCCGAGGCGCTGCGGCCCCAGACCACAGACGACCAATCTCTCTCTCTCTCTCTCTCCCTCTGCCGGCATCGATGCTGGTGGCAAGTTTATCTAACGCTTGCGATCTCCATGCCCAGCGCCAAGTGTGAGCCAATTGGTTGCCGCCGCTGCTGCTGCTGCTGCTCGCTGTTCCCCCCAGAGTGCCCAGTCCCCATTGGGGACCTTGAACGTTTTAGAACATTTTGTTGCTGTTTGCCTTACCTTTGGCTGTTAGGGTATTTGGAGAGGGGGATAATGGGCAGGTGAAGGCGTTTGTACAGGGACTTTTCAATTTACACAAGTGATAGGGAAAAATCATAAAGGAGATGTAGGATGAATCTGGATAGACACATATCTAAGGTTAGTCCACCGACTTGGGGCAGGCCAGAGTCCTTTTCTTCTCCCCTATAGCATCAGCAGAAGTCTTTGTCTTGCAAAAGTCCGCAGTTGAAGCAGGGAAGGGCAAAAACCACAGTCCCAATGTGGCTCAGAAACGAACTTCACTTCGCGCATCAAGACAACAGCCGAAGCAATACGATGAGTTTCTACTGTCGGTGTGTCGACGTCGCTGCCGCTAAGCATTTTTGTATGCTTAGTAGATAGCGACTCGCCGTTCACTAGTGTAGAGCTGCTTCAGAATACTGTTGGGTTGATCTCAGACAAACTTGGATCCGATCGATTTGATACAAACACCTCGTTTTATGATGAAACTAGGGGGAATTCAAACAGCTCGTTTCATGAACAAACTGAGGGAAATTTCTGAAGAACTTTAAGGGGTTAAAGCCAAGAACATTCTTAGCCCATTCGATGAACTCTTAGTTTGTTTCAAGAATGTTTTGAGATTAACTTCATCATTTTGTACTTATTTAAAGTAAGATAACTGGGGTTCTAAAAGAGAAACGAAATTGACCTAAGATATTTACATTCTCTTAGATAAATGACTCGTTCGAAAAGAGTCATAGATCTGAAATTCTAAACCAAAAAAAAAAACAATTCCCATTGTTTTCCTTGGAAACTCTATGCTCCGATTACCATCGTACTCTAGTAGACTTTAGAAAAACTGCTAATAATTACGAAATTGTCTATTTGAAATTGTAAACAAACTTATCTATAACCCTTAGAGATTTTCATAAATCAAGAATGAATCTCAGATCAGAGGATCTCAGATCGTTGGATCTAGATAGATCAAGATAGAATTCATACCTTTTGGTACCTAATATGTTTTAAATAGGTTTGCTTCTAGAAAGTACTTAACCTAAGCACGAAACATTACCAAATCGAAAAGCGACTGTTAGTAATTTAGAAATAGATACAAACTTTTTGAATCAAGAAGATTTCGTACTGAAAGCCAGACAAAAAGTTCAGGTTCATGTACAAAATGTTTTAGAATCAGTACAAAATAGACTTAGACTGGATACTTCTTGAAGTTCTTGAAAAAACGTTCGTTTGTCGGAAAGAGATGTAGAGGGTCAAGCGACACCACTACAACTCTCTTCTATGTACAAGCATGAGCTTTTTAAAAAACTTCATGAAGTTTGCTCCACCATGTAAAGAGTGTGCAACGGAAATTGGAATTATTTTTAAGCGAAAGTGTTCTTGAAATTCCCAACTGGTTTTAACAGCTTTTTTCTTGAGTGATGGTAGATTTCTGACCTACAGTAATTGTATATTTCAGTGAAAGCCTTTAGATATTTCCAGTTGAATTCAGAGATCTTGTTTATGGAACAAATTGGGAATTCAACTTTGATTTTTATGTGCTTAAGCCAAACTTATTTTGTACTCGTTTCAAGTACTTTTCTTTTGAGTCTAGAATGTTATGGTGTATTAAAATTGCATAACTTTAGAGAGAATACTTAGTATTAACTTTAAGAGTTCATCAGGTTTGACTCAAGACCATTACAACCTAACAATATGCTCAAAAAGTTGTTTAAATAATGCGAAATGTACTTAACATAGCCCGAAACAGTCTTAAGTCAAGTGTTTCGGCACTAAAAAATTCATAAGCAAAATAAGAATTTCGAGCTTGAATCAAGTATTTTCGAACTTAACCCACAATTGACACCAATTGTGCCCAAATCAAGTACAAAGTTCAGGGAAAATACTTTAAAGGTCAGCAAGCGCTGTTAACATATTAACATTAATGTTAATGCACTGTTAATTAAGGTAAGTGTGGAACTTTTAAGACTATTTTAAGTGGAGCTTAGGAAATCTAAATGCATGAATTCTAGAAAATAACCCCCAGCCAGTCTTAGCTAAGACATTCAAATTAGAAAGAGTATTTCTCAGTCGTTATACACAACTCAATTCACCAGGTTTAAGTTTTTGTTGTTGTTTTGCATCATTATACGATTTACCGGGCGGGCAGACAGACCGGCAACTGACTGTCCCAAGAGATGAAGGCTCCTCTACAGAGGCAACCCCCTCCAGAGGCAATAGAAATCATTAGCAGCAGCCGCGGCAGGCAGAAGCAGAGCGGCGCTATCTAATCTGCGGTTTTGGGTGCCTGACTCCGACTCTGTGCCGGCTGGCTGGGTGCCTGCTTTGGCTACCTCTTGATTTTGTGTTGATTTAAGGCGCTGATTACTAATTTTATTAATTTTTCAACGACCGACAACAACTCGGGCTGTGGGCGAACTGGAAGTTGATCCCCATGGAGGCGGCTGCGGCTGTTGGTTGTTGCTGTTGTCGCTATTGATTTAGTTGATGTCTTTATGAAACATTTGAAATACGACACTTTTGCTCGGAAATTAAAAGTGATTTCGCTTAACGGTAAGCCGAGGCGAAGCAGGCGAAACCCTTTGAAGTGGCATCGAGTGTAGCCACCGATGGTCCTGCTGCTGCTGCTGCCGCTTGGGCATTCCTGTGAAGCTCATAGAGCACACACCTTAACCCCTTGATGGCCCAAGAAGCAGCGCAGTGTTAATCAGATCGCTTACACAAACAACACGCACGATCGACAGCTGTCCTGGGGACCTACAAGTGCGAGTGCAGCGAGAGAGAGCGAGGGAGAGGGACGGAGAGGGAGAAATGCCCATTCATAGCCACTAAATATGAATCAATGTCAGTTCGAAGCGTGTGCTGCACAAAGAAACAGTTGGCTTCGAGCTGGACGTCCTGCCAGGACTACAACAACAAATTCCTAGAAAAGGAAGCTGAAAATGAATGAATGAAAAACGAAACGGAATGAAAGGCAGCAGCTAACTGAGATCGTGTACGCAATATCAGCGGATAATTGAGCCTAATAGGATTTTAAGTGCACACACAGACACGGCGACGTGGCAGGGGCGCATTGTGTGGCTCTGGCTCCCAGCCGCGCCTCGAAAGGAAGCTGAGTGTGTGAGGGAGAGTGAGCGGGAGGGAGCGAGGATAAGGGCTGCCGGCTGGAGCGTAGAGAAATCCGTTCCGGTCATTAAACGCACCGCCTAGGCAAAAGCCAGAGCCAAAAACCCGAAAGGTACGTATACGTACCTCGTCGTCTGCATGAGTCAGCTGACTTTGTTTTTGTTTGTGTTCGGTGCGTGTTGCGGATAACAGATAAACAGGAAGAATGACCTGCGAGCCACACCGATGCCTCAGAGACCTCCAGGGACAGAGTCGAGCCGAGCCTCATTGCGGCTTATGACGCTCCGCTCTCACACAGCCCAGCCCAGACAATTAGCGAGACAATGAGATTGAGTTGCGCAGGAGACGACGAACTCCCAATGCGCCTTCCGGCAACGGAAGCAGACGACACCACACACACACACACACACACACACAGGCACACGCACACAGCTAGATAAAGTTGTCAGCTGATCGCTGGACGGCAACAGCAGCAGCAGCAGCGGCAGCAGCACTTAGACTTACCGCGTGGCGAAGCCCCCCAGCCAAAAGCTAAGACAATGAATTGAAATGAAATTTCGGAAATGTGCAGACATATTCAATCAACATGATGAACTGCCTCCGTTTGAATTCAAAGTCAGCCAAACAAAAGAAATTCCAAGCGATTTTATGCAGATGATTTATGTTTATACGAAGAGTTAGGCCGAACAGAAAAAGGAAACAGAAAGATCCAGACTGGCTTCACAAGGGGATGGGATTAGATCACTGCCAAGAAGCTGCTGAAATACTGATACCAGAATTCATACCAGACTGAAATGAAAGGTCTGGGCCCTAATTGGCTGCACCAGGTCGGGTTTGAAACATGAACCGAGCCGTATGAATTAATGAAACTTCTCTTTTTGGAAGTTGGATATAGTCGAATCCGTTTTGAGAACCAAAACTAAAGTTTTTCGAAGTGATCAGCCTTAAATAAATGGTAAACATTTCAAGGATGCAAGCTGGTGCTGAAACGAAGCGAAACAAACCGCCTATTTCAGCAAATAAGCCAATCCGGCATCTGTTTCTAAATGCTGTACATAACCAACCGTAAGCCACAATGCACAAGGGCACGATTCGGTCCAGTTTCCTGACAAGTTTTCAGACATAAAGAGAGAGAATGATACTTGTAATTTTACAAACTTTAAACAGAACCCGCTGGAAAGGCTAAGCTCCAGCTCCCGCTCGCAGCTCTTTGCCTCGAATTGCGAGCTCAGAGCGAGCCGGTGCTAGAACTCGTGAGCTAGCAATTCCAAAACACTTTTAGTAAGACAATTTTGTCGACACCGAAGTAATTAACTTAGCAAGCAACTTTACTCCCCTACTTTACTCCTCTACTCTACTCCTCTACTCTACTCCTCTACTCTACTCCTCTACTCTACTCCTCTACTCTACTCCTCTACTCCACTCTACTCCACTCCTCTACTCTACTCTACTCCTCTACTCTACTCCTTTTCTCTACTCTACTTTACTGCTCTACTCTACTCCTCTACTCTACTCCACTACGTTACAATTAGTGTCAACTTTTTGAAAACAGCGCTGATTTAAGTACTTATTTGGTACTGAGCCTACCTGAAGGTTGCTATCGCTGGTCCAATAGGACACTAAGTTCTATCTTAGAAGGTTACCTGCTCACGTTAGTCAGCAGATTTGCTTTGAAAGGTATCAAGAAAGTGGTAAATGCATTCCTGTGATGGTTTTTTTTCCAACTTCGAGTTCGAGTTTCATTAAATGTAAAATACTTGGCTTTACAATCTGTGGTTCATAACAAGAGAAGATCCCGAAAAAGTCAACATATAGGCATATGTTTGGTTTTAGGTGCCGGTTTTATCAACCATTGAACTTTGATGTGAAAAATTTGGGTTTAAATCTAGTTTTTAACTATGCAAATTTGTATAAACGAGAGCGTAAGTTAAAGTCGGCACTGTCCAACTTCGATATACCCTTTACTCAGGGAAACTAGTGTTAAATAGCCTCTAATTATGTGAATTAACAGAGCATTAACATTAATTTTGACATTATGTTAGCTCAGATAAGTATGCAACGTTTTTTGATAAATTTAACATTTGGTGGCCCTAGCTTTTCTAGTCTATGGGGTCTAGGTGTCCATACAGACACACGGAACATGGCCATATCAACTCGACTATTGATGCTGATCAAGAATATATATATATACATTTGCACGACTTTGGTATACCCGTTTTGTAATCTTCGAGTAACTGGCATAAAAAGTTTGTTGAACCTTTAACCAAAGAGATTTCAACTGATTTTTAAAGCGATTCTTTGGCTTTTGGCTAAGCTGCTCCACTCAATTTACAATCCAGCTTAGTGTTCCATCTGCAGCTTTTCAGTTGCATGGCTAAAATCTTAGAACAAGTCCTTCCATCTGCATGTCTTATAATCCTCTAGAACTCTAGGCATTCGGCACAATGTTGTCCAACAACAACTCAATTAGCCGGTGTTGCTCCAGGCTCATAAAATTTAATGACAATGCTTAATTATAAAATCAATAAGAGAATGCCGCACACACACACACGCACACACACACACACACATCCTCCCCGGTCGTAAGATTGTCAATTTATACGAAAGGCGGCGCGCCAGAGAACAGAAATCACGTTAAGCGCAATAAAAAGCGCGAAACATTTTAACGCATCGCAGCGATAAAGTATCTGAAAACATTGCCCTGGCCGTGTCCATTCCCGGGCGCTAAGCCTCAACGCGAATTATCTTAAGTAGCGTTCAGCGAGCCCACCCCGAGAGCCGGCGATGATTTGATGAAATGTCTCAATTAAGTCATCCGGGCAGGGCAGGGGAGGGGGGGGGGAAATGCAATTGCGTGTGAAATATCGAGTGGTAATTTGGGTTCTCATTTTGGGATCGGAAGTGCTTTCAACCCTCGACGCTATAACATAAATATTTTGCCAATTCATCAAGCGCGCTGTCCAAATATTATTGAACCGCGTGGAACGTGAGAGTGCGAGAGGGGGGCAGCCAAATCTATTGAGGATTGGCAGTCGGGAATTTCCATACATAAATCGTAATTAAATTAAAACGCACAAAAATGAGAAGAAATCAAACAAAGGCGAAACAAGGAACAAGACAAATGCGTGAAGTCTTTGAAAGGAAGGCAAAGGCATAAGGAATAAGGAGCAGCTGCCACGGTTCCTTCTGTGTGCCTGTGTGTGTGTGTGTACAATGGAGGACGGGCCGGGACTCAGCACACTTCCCGAGTGACCTTTTTTTTTGTGGCAGGAGACTGGGGCAGCCCTGTGTCCAGCAAGAGAGAAAGAGAGAGGACGCCACATGCGCCACGTGCTAAGTCGTTGATCCTGTCCAAGCCAGCCGAACAGCTGCCAGCTGCACACAAAAGAAGAGCAGGCTCCTGGCAGGACCTGCACTGAAACTCACTTGGTAGCACCTGCTTCTGCTCCTGCTCCTGCTGCTCCTACTGTGTTTGGGGCGTGCTAAGTGAGGTGCTGGAGCTGTACTTCCCCGGGAGGCAAATGGCCGCTGCTCAATCAGAATGTCACCCGGTTGGCAACAACAAATGAGCAACAAGGTGCCAATAGAAACGCTTCAAGCTGCCTGCCTGCCTGCCTAATTAATGAAGGTAGCCGCCGTATCAAACCGAATGTGTCTGTGTTGGACCACACGGGTGTGCCACTCATTTGGCCAAGTCAAACCCTTGGCTAAAGTTTGGTTATTTATTTTTGAGCAGCACGTGGTAAGCTCCTTTTGGGCGTTTGCAGCTGCCCCCCCCCCCCGCCAAAAAAACAAAGACTGATGTGTATTTATACACCTGCCCCCCCATTAGCCACTGATCGATAGCTTTGTGCACACCGAGGGAAGGGAGAGTTAAATTGTCGCTGGTAAAAGCCGCTTTATAATTTGAAAGAACTTCTTGTGGAGTTCCAGACGGAGCAGCTAACTGCATTTAACAGTTTCAGCAGCTGGAAGAATGACACGAAAGGGTTGTGAATGGCTGGCTTTTGTGTGTGTGTTTTTGCAGACCCATTTTGGTTGAGCCATCCAAGAAGTCATCATCAAAACGTCTAAGAAGTGCACGAGCTCAGGGTTTTGAAATGATTAAAGATGGTTTGGGGGAACATTAGTGGTCCTTTCTTTGCAGGACAGTTTATAAACTCATCTTTTAGTTTTAGAGATCTTTCTTGTATCATTCCTTTCGCCATTAAAGCCCAACAAACTTATAGTCTGTGTAAGTCTATATTTTCAACATTTCTTGATCTTGGTAATGACTTTGGGAATAGAAAAATAAGTTAGTAAGATCTATCCTTATTCGCAGATTCTAAAATCTCTCCAATATATAATTTGACTGGTTGTTAAATTCTGTACCAAAGGCACACAGAGTATATTTAGTTTGTGTAAAATTATATAACAGCCAGAAGAAAGCTTCTCCGAACCTTTAAGGTGTATATATTCCTGATCAGCCATGTCTGTCTTTCCGTCTGTCCGAGATGGAGGTACATAAATGTCGTATGGGACATTATCTATCAACATTCTCATGTATTTAAGTCTGTCTGACCGGACTGCCAGATAACTGGTATACAAAAATCTGGCAGCCTGCCAATGTATCTGAACGCTCCTATGGTAAATATCGTTTATAAAGTTCTAGGATAATGTCGGGACTTTAACGGACTTTACATGATGAAGCAAACTTCATGAAGTTTTTATAAAAGCTCTTGTTTGTGGGAAAGAGATGTAGAGGGGCAAGCGACACCTGTCTAAAAGCTTGCTCCGAAAGCAAGTAATTTTCCAAGATGAAAAAGCTTTATAGTAAAACTTGAAAGTTCTGCACAAGAGACAAAAGCTTAGCGTAGACTGAAAAACTCCCAAACTCATGGAGAGAGTGGCTAAGCTAAAAGCTAAAAGCTAAGCTAAGCTAAAGCTTTGTTGCTAAAAACTGATCAAATGCAAAAACAAATCTAAAAACTTAGAAAATACAGATGAAAACTCGTAATAAATCAATGATTTACCCCCGAAAACAACCCAGAGGGTCAAAGGCAGCTATTTTTAACAACTGCTATGAAATATTCGTTTCCGCCCCATAACTATATATATTCTTGATCAAAGCAACGAGCTGAATTGAGCTCTATCCTGTCTGTCTGTTTCTAGGCAAACTAGATTCTTAGTTTTAAAGCTAAAGAGCTGAAATTTGACACAGAGTTCTTCTTCTTTTTACTGCATACTTCCTACCAGATCGGATGACTATATCTTATAGCTACCAAAGGTTTTCAATATTATCCTTGAAAACTTCGGCCATTACTAAAAATATTTGCTTTCGAACAGATCTGGAGAGTTGTTCGAAGTCAGGTGACTTTGTCTCTTAACTCAGCCTTTATAAATATTGAAGGCTTTCAAAGAGACTTTTATCGAAATCGGATAACTATATCACAGGAACCATCGGTCGAAAAAGTGGTCTCAGTGAAAAAAAGCTACAGTCTAACACCGAATCCGAACGGCAAAGTTGGAGAAGCTCTTTTATTTCCAGTTTCTTCAAAGCTGGCGTCATTAGCTAGTCAAGTTGACAAGAAGTGTATGTTAATTAGAGACTTCTTTTTCATTTGATCACCCGAGGCCGGATCGAGCCCACGTTCTTTTACACAGCAGCCACACACACTACCCGTTGCACCACACCTGTGCTAAAACGTAAGCTATTGAAACCTAGCCTCAGACGAATTAAAGTTAGCCTTTTCTTTTTTACATTATATTGTAAACTTCCAAGTGGATTCAAGGATCTTCTACATAAATCTGCGAGACATTACTTTTGCTGCTTTTAGACAATTCTTCTTAAATTCGAAAAACATTCCATGTTGAGTCTTAATAACATATTCAAATCTTTACAAAATGTATTTCAAAATTGTAAAATGTAGAACACTTAGGCAAGGTTATGAAGTTGGCTCATATCTATGAACAACTTTCTATACCCTATTGAGCAACTGCTCGTTCTAATATGCCAATTATACGACTTTTGATTCATTTTATTCCAAAACCAGATAGTATTTCTTCTAAGACAGCTATAACATAAAGTTGACCGTCAGAAAATATATGTGGAAGCAATAAAAACTAATAAGATTGAAGACTAATAAGATTTAATCACTAAAGCTAGTTTCCGAAGGCTTCTTTATGTGCTCAGAACTCAGATACTTCATACAAATAGTACGTTTTTTCGAATGATACGTTGCTTTCCAAATTGAAATATTGTGTTTCAGCTGAGAACAGGCCTATGGGAATCCCGTTTTATAGATAAAGACAGAGAAAAGCAAGAAAGAAACTCAGCCAAGCCCGCCTAAAACCTACTCTCTACCATCAAAATTATACGCTCAGCTTAAATTTTGATACTGCAGTAGCCGCGCTGCTACTGCGCCACAGCAGCGAACATTCTTTTGATCATAACTCGACAACCGTTCATCCGATCTTCACCATTCCTTTGGCGGATCGATAAGTTATCCTAATAACTAAATATGCCCAGAAGGTACGAACCATCTATCTTTAAATCTGTGGGAGATATGAAGTTGTTTTTCCAAATTTCGGGGGGCGGGAGTTGGCGTGGCCAAAATTGAAAAGAAACTTGATCTGCCTGCAAGTATAAGAAGTTTTTGTCCCATATACCTTCTGTGTTTGATCTGAATTAAAAGCATAATGGGGAGCGTCTCAGAAATCTCTAGAGATTCTCGTACAATCGATTGAACTTTGAACTAAACTAGGTGAACTTTAGATGTAAAGACATGTAATTGGCCTTGAACGTTCGGTTATCAAATCTCTCAACTTTTGTCCTCTAATCTAGTAGCCCAGCTTTTTGGCCACATTTCACCTATAAAGGCCAGCTCGAAATGCAAGCGTTTATACGAAATTCTCTAAAGATTACTGGGTTACCCCCTAATAAAGGAATATAAAAACGGTCCCTTCGCTCAGCGAAATTTATACAGATTTCGACCTCGCTATTTAGTAAATTTCCCTGAACTCCTCTCCAAAGAGACATCGATTAGCGCCGCTTTCTCTGTCTGCGACCAACGCCAAATAACAGTCCCTAATAGAAATGTCAAAATTAAATCTGTCCCAGAAACGTTTCTTCCAACGTTGCCTCAGCTATTTGCCTAGTCAACCGACTACTGAGGTGGGGGACAAGCGACAACGATGTCTGCGTCCGTCTGTGGGGTACCGTGGCCAATGCCAATAAACAATAATTCCCATGACTGCCACTAAAGCGAGACGTATACAGCGACTTCCCAGACTCGACGACGGCGGTCGTCGACTAGACTTGTGAACTACTCTAGCACCGCTGCAACAACTACCACAGGTGAGATGTGTTTGCTGCCACACCGAAGCTGGTTTTTCCTACTTGGCGGCGGCTGCGGCGGCGGCGATCATCATCATCATCATCTTCCACATCAGCCAACGCCGCGAGCGTCAACAACATTTGCCACACACTTTCGCGACTCGGAAACTTACTCTCTAGCTCGCCAGCTCTCCGAGCTTGATCTTGTCATTAACCATAGCCCCAGTCGTCTGGCCTGGTCCTTGCGTACGACACCTGGCCAGCGGTTTGGTTTATTGAAATTGTCTGCAACATGTTGCAGCTACCAGTTTTTGCCACACACTTCCTAAATAAAATAGTTCACAATTTGCAATCGCTTTTCCGGAATGCTGGCCGTCCTTGAGGCAGTCATAGTAAATAACTTGTTATGGTCAAATATTTCTAGCTTGGGTCTGGTCCGGTCCGGCCCCATGGTCCGGCCTGTCAGTGGCAGTGCTTAGTCAAGCTGACAGGCCTGGAAGCTGCGTGCAACTCGCTTCTAAATGGCTGTCTGCGGTATTTGTTGATAAGCCTAGGAGAGAGAAAGAAGGCTGGCCAGACAGCCGGCAGCTCGTGATGCAGTTCGTCGACTGTTGCTGCTGCTGTTGTTGTTGTGGTTTTTGTTGTTGTTATTATTGCTCTAGACTGCACGGCGTCCGCACATAAAGACAGCAAAAATGTCGCAACAGATCGTTGGGGTAACAAGCTGCTGTCTGGCTTTGAAGTGTCCAGAAATTGTTTGAATTGATGGCTAGCCATCAATACGAAATAGCGTGGCGAATTATTGACTAGAATGTGCAAAAAGAAGACATTGAACCTGACCACCTACCGCACCACGAGAAAACATAACCCCAAGAGTCACATTCATAAACGAAAACTATTGGAATCCTGAAAGAAGAGGCATAGCGAGACGAATTATTGACTAGAATGTACAGAAAGAAGACATTGAACTTGACCACCTACCGCACCACAAGAAAACAAAACCCCAAGAGTCACCCTCAGAAACGAAAACTATTGGAAGCCTGAAAGAATTGTTGACTAGGATGTGCAGAAAGAAGACATTGAACTTGCCCACCTACCGCACCACAAGAAAACCCAATCACAGCAGCCCCAAATGTCGCACTCAGAAACGAAAACTATAAGAATCCTGAAAGAAGTGGAATAGCGTGGCGATTTATTGACTAGGATGTGCAGAAAGAAGACATTGAACTTGCCCACCTACCGCACCACAAAAAAACCCAATCATAGCAGCCCCAAAAGTCGCACTCAGAATCGAAAACTATTGGAATCCTGAAAGAAAAGGAATATCGTGGCGATTTATTGACTAGTCTGTGCAAAAAGGAGACATTGAACCTGACCACCTACCGCACCACTAGAAAACAAAACCTCACGAGTCACACTCAGAAACGAAAACTATTGGAATCCTGAAAGAAGAGGAATAGCGTGGCGAATTGTTGACTAGGATGTGAAGAAAGGAGACATTGAACCTGCCCATCTACCGCACCACAACAGAAACCCAATCGCAGCAGCCCCCAAAACTCACTCTCAGAATCGAAAACTATTAGAAGCCTGAAAGAATTATTGACTAGGATGTGCAGAAAGGAGACATTGAACCTGCCCGCCTACCGCACCACGACAAAAACCCAATCACAGCAGCCCCCAAAACTCACACTCCGAAACGAAAACTAGTGGAATCTGCGTTCCCTGCCTTTTTGCTCTCTGCCCAACAGCTTCATCCAATTGCCCACACACGCGCTCGCGGTCCACTCTCCTCCTCCTCCGCCTGCAACTGGCTTCCCAGATCACATAACAATCTCCAGCGTCACGTTAAAGATTTCACTTGAAGCTCGCGAAAAATCACCTGATGACTAAATTAAAGTGGCGCTGGTACCCAACTCTTTGGCCCTGCCCTCGGCCTTTCCCTTCCCTTTCCGTTCCTCTCCTCACCCCCCCTGGCCAAGAGCACTGCCTGAGCTTGTGAACTAATTTCGTAAATTTTTCGAGCTGCTCTCATTCCATGGACAATGTTTTTTTCGTGTCGCTGCTGCTGTGGCCGGGGTTCCAACCGGCTTTTTTGGGCAGACGACTCACTGGTGAATTTTTAATGAATTCCAATGAGAGCGGCCGGCCAAAATCGCGGTGTGCGGTCGTCTTCTCATGGATGCGCCGCCGCGCTGCGAACCCAATTGCAGTCGCTGGACCCCTCCTAAACGGGCGGGCGGGCACTTCACTTAACTCTGCGCGCCCGTCCGACTGCGATTTGGTTAGTTAGTCGCTTGCATTTTGTGCGCCTTGTTAAGAATTTCATTAAAAATGAAGACCTGAGACCCAGAAGAATGTATCGGCTGGCTGCGACCAAAAAATGTAGTTGTTGCTGTTGTCGCTTTTTGTTACCTTGCCACCGTGTAGGTAGTGCGCCAGCGCCTGCGCCTGCGCTTGCATATCTCCAAGACAATCAACAGCCAGCGAGCCACAGCCACCGAGCCACAGCCTCACCCAGTGGCGCTCCAGTGACCAAGGCAACGGGCACTGGCAGTGCCACCGGCGCAGCAGCCGCAACTGGCCATCGCCATCGCATCTTCGTTTTTGGGTGCAACGAAACATTTTTAATTGGTTTTGTTTCATTTTGCGCCGATGCCGCCGCCTGGGGCAGGAGAAGGAGGAGACACAGTGGCTAGCATTGTCCACTCTCCAGACGTAGAAATTGACGAACTGCCTTAAATAAGCAACTCAAGGTTGACTGCCAGTTTTCCCTAAAGACGCACAAACACACAGGATCGGTGGCCACATCAAGTCAACAAGAGATTGAAAACTCAATATAGCACCGACGAATGGGCAACGATGGATGGATGGATGGACGGACGGATGGATGGCCGTTTGGCTGGCAGACACGCAAAACATTCGCCAGTTCAAATCCCAAAATTGGCAATTTATCCTTTATGAACTTACAAAATAGCCGCCGTTTATACCAAAACAAGTTAATTCGTCCGGGAGTCGACACAGAGGCAGACGCAGTCGCAGTCGCAAAAGCTGAAGCTGTAGCTGAAGCTGAGGCAGACGTTGTTGACGATGACGAAGGGCCGCCAACAAAACAATGAAGCCAAACACAGACGGACGAACCACCGGCCACCGGGAGCCGGAGGGCTGGGGATGGGGGCGGCCCTGGCGGCGCATTAAAAGCCCAAACCCAAAATGCAACGCTCAGAGAGTCGGTGCTGTTGCCGTAGCCAGACTATGGCTTTAAATAGATGTGCCCAAGTTTAGACAATAAAGCCATAATTGTGCAAAAGTGCGCGCTCCATGTAGACTGGGGCCAAGGAAAAGAGGGACAACGCGGCTGGGCCATCTAGCAATTCCCACACTCCATGCGAAAGGGATCTAAATTTTTGTTGAGAATATCAAGTTCAAGAGTATCCTGGGAAGTAATAGGTCTTAATAAACGAAGACTGGTGGTGGTAAGACCTTAATATCCGAAATTTTGTAGGACTTGATAGGAATATATTTTCAACAAGAAAGAAAGTCGGTCAAGCCCGACTATAACATACTCTGTACCAAGAAAATTTGTCTTTTGATCATAACTCGAAAACCGTTCATCCGATCTTCTTCATTTCTTTGGCGGATCGATAAGTTATCTTAATAATTAAATATGTCCAGAAGGAACAAGCCATCTATCTTCAAAACTGTGGGAGATATGACGTTTTTTCTAAATTGCGGGGGCGGGAGGGGGCGGGGCCAAAATTGAAAATAAACTTGATCTGCCTGCAGACATAAGAAGCATATGTCCCATACATGTCAAACCTCTATCTCTTACCATCTCTGAGATCTGTGCGTTCATACGGACAGACAGACGGACAGACGGACAGACGGACATGGCTATATCGACTCGGCTGTTGATGCTGATCAAGAATATATATACTTTATGGGGTCGGAGATGCTTCCTTTTGGATGTTACATACTTTTGCACAAACTTATAATACTCTATGTACCTTCGGTACAGAGTATAAAAATACTTTGATGCGGCTTTTTAGAATGGTTTCTTTAACAATTTTTGAAGTATTACTATCAGATTGATCAGATAAAGTCTTTCGAAGCTACCAGTAAGAAATCTGAAGAGTTTAAGTCGCGTCGATCGTGGTCAGCATCGGCATATCTTCTTGATTAAAGGTTTTTAGACAGTGCCACCAGGAAGAATCTCCAACCTTATAAAGTATATGTATTCTGGACCAGCATCAACAGCCGGCCCGGTATAGCTAGACAGTCTCTCAGAGATGGAAGGAGTTGAATGGGACATAAGCTCCTTGAACTTGCAGGCAGACTAAGATACTCTTCAATTTTTGTTACGCCCCTTCTATCTAACTTCATATCTTCCACAGTTTTGAAGACATATTGTTTATACCTTCTAGACATATTTAGTAATCAGCAATGTTTATCGATCTGTCAACGGATTGGTAAAGCTTGGATGAACCATGGACAAGCTATGAGCCAAAAGAAAGTTCTCTGCCGATGCGCTGCAACAGCGCTGCTACTGCAACAGCAAAATACATACTGAGCATACACTTTAGCAGGTTAGAAGTTATACTCTTGAAGAGAGTATATCGAAATTGAAACGCAAAGAATTGAGCATCTCCGACTATATAAAGTATATATATTCTTGATCAGCAGGACGAGCAGAATTGGCTTACCAATGTCCGTCTGTTTCCTTGCTATCTCCTCCATTTAACAACTTTCCAACTTTACCCGAGGTCGTTGAATACAAATACGCTGCACATTTGTTGGATCCGGCCGTATCGGATGTCTTTAGCAAGTAGCAATAGTTCGAAAAACTAGTTCTATTGAGAAAAACTTTTTTGATTTCAATGCCAACGCCTCCAAACTTCGTATTCCTTAGTTTGGCATGCTTTTTCGTGATTCCACCAAGTTTGGTCGAAATCGGACCTCTATACAGTATAGCTCCCACAGAAAAGTAAGGTCTAAAAAGGAGTCTTGGCATAAAAAACTTTTTTGTTTTCAAAGGAAATATTCTTAAAATTAGCATATAATTATATATAATGCATTCCTACAATTCTACAAAGTTTTGTCTATATCGGATGTCTATAGCATATAGCTGTCATGGGAGCGATCAGTCGATAAACCAGTTCTACTTAGGAAAACGCCTTTAAACTTCGTATTTATTAGTTTGCTATGCCTTGTCATAATTCCATTAAAATTGGTCGAATATATATAGCTATAGTTCAAGCTGCCATTAAAAATTCGGTCAAGCCCGACTTTAATATTCTTCAAACCTCAAAACATTTGTATTTACCACACAAAGTGTTACAGTGTGTGTTTCAGTCAGTGCTGCCCAGCATTAATGTTTGTTTTCACTATAACTCGATAATCCTTCAACCGATCTTCAACATTTCTTTTGCGCATCGATGAATAATACTGATTACTAATTATATGAATATCCAAAAAAAAATGAAAATAAACTTGATCTGCCTGCCTGAAATATAAAACAAATGTCCCTTACTTGACGAACCTCTGTCTCATACCATCTCTAAAACCTCCGTTTGAACAAGGACGGACGGACATGGCTATATTGACTCAGCTGTTTACTTTTACATACTTTTGCACAAATATAATATATTCTGGTAATCAGTATAAATTGCTTAATTGGACTTCGGTATATCCGTTACTTAAGAGACTTCATGTTTAATAGCCTTCCCTTCTGTTAATTAACAGTGCATTAACATTATGTTAAGCAGAAAAGTATGCAACTTTTGTTTTAAGATATAATTCATAGCTCTGCCATTTATTATCCGATCTTTATGTACAGGGTGCGCCATATAAAGTGTCGGTATGGCAACACTGAATAACTTTGACATTTACCAACCGATTGCTTTTGTTAGACATGTTTTGGAAACATCAATCTAGTACAATTTTGACCATGGAACGCTTCACACCAAAACAACGTGCCGAAATAGTGACGCTGTTCATCGAAAATAATCGTTCAATTGTGCTAACAATTGGAAACAAATTTTGATGACGGATGAGGCCCATTTCACGCTTTCTGGTGGTGTTAATAAGCAAAATTGTCGCATATGGGGCACGGAAAATCCACACCGCATCCATGAAATACCTTTACACGTCCCTGGACGCCTGGTATCAAAAAGAGGCGATATTGACTGGACACCCAGATCTCCAGATATGACCGCCCCAGACTTCTTTTTGTGGGGCTATTTAAAAAGCAAGGTTTACGCCAGCGATCCACAGACCATTGAAGAGCTTAAGGCCAACATTCGTGCCGAAATCGCCACTTTATCGACTGAGACGCTCGAAAAAGTGATGGAAAATGCCGCAAAAAGGGCACATTTTGTTGTGGCCAATAAAGGCGGCCACTTGATTGATGTTGTGTTCAAAAAGTAATCGAAATAAATTGTACAGGACCAAATTAAAGGAACAAGATCAACATATAGCAATCGGTTGTTTGTTTTTATATTTATTCAGTGTTGCCATACCGACACTTTATATGGCGCACCCTGTATATATTGCAGAGTACAACAAAGTAAAGTACAAACGAAAGGAGTATATATATAAAATTTGGCTGCTCTAGCTCTTCTAGCCTCCGAGATCTAGATGTTCATAAAGACGGACATGTCTATATTGACTATATACTTTATAAAGTCGTCGATCATCCTATCTGGCATTGTATTATACAAGTAACGGGTATAAAAACAGAGGACTGCAGAGATGTGGCTCATTTGACAGAGGACTCAAATAGTTTGGTCAACTAATTTGATCAATAAAATTGTCATTAATGTTTCAACAATAAGTCAAAGTTCAAAGCATAACCTTCGTTTTAAAATGGAGCCTGCCGCCGAATCACCTGATGGAACCTTCTGCTAAATTATATAGTTCTGCACTGCCGACAATTATCACTAAGCGGCTTTAGCTGCAATCAACTGTAGCGCAACCTAGTCTTCACCAGGTGCACATCGTTTTCATTGGACCACAGTACTGACCGAGAACTTTAAGAAATCTCAGTACTAACAAGAAAGAAAGTCGGTCAAGCCCGACTATAACATACTCTGTACCAAGAAAATTGGTCTTTTGATCATAACTCGAAAACCGTTCATCCGATCTTCTTCATTCCTTTGGCGGATCGATAAGTTATCCTAATAACTAAATATGTCCAGAAGGAACAAGCCATCTATCTTCAAAACTGTGGGAGATATGACGTTTTTTCTAAATTGCGGGGGCGGGATGGGGCGTGGCCAAAATTGAAAATAAACTTGATCTGCCTGCAGACATAAGAAGCATATGTCCCATGTCAAACCTCTATCTCTTACCATCTCTGAGATCTGTGCGTTCATACGGACAGACAGACGGACGGACGGACAGACGGACAGACGGACATGGCTATATCGACTCGGCTGTTGATGCTGATCAAGAATATATATACTTTATGGGGTCGGAGATGCTTCCTTCTGCCTGTTACATACTTTTGCACAAACTTATAATACTCTGTGTACCTACGGTAAAGAGTATAAAAACTACCTTGATTTGGAGAAACTGATACCAAAAACATGACTTTCCTTACATGCCTTATGGTTATTGACTTGGGCGTTATGGGGTATGAACCACTATCAAAATTTCACACGAATTGAAACTATTTGAGGTGAACTGAGGTGTGGTTCTGAGGGGAATTATTAGGCATTGTTAAGCACTTCGACTCAAAAGTAACGAAATAGCTCAAAATTATTTAGAAAATGACAGATTTGTGGCAAAAATTTGTACATTTTCTAGCAAATAAATAGCTAAAATTTCAGATTTCTGAGCAGGGATGCTAACCACTCGAATGTAAGTACTGGTTCGGTTTAGTGGTTCACACAGTTTCTGAACCGCCGGTTCGGAAATTAAATGGTTTTTAGAGCTGACTGAACCGCGGTTTCGGTTCGGTTCAGTGGTTCACAAAGACACATTATGAAATATTATGATTTCTATTGTAATGTGACTTTTCGCACACTGCAAATTCCCATAATCCATTTGAATATCTTTAAAATCCTTGAAAGAATGTCCAAAATGTATTATTTCGGTCTTAAAGGATTCGTACATTGGTTCCTAGACGAATGAATTTGGAAAACAGAGAATGTCGGCTAGAAAAGAATCAAAAACTCTCCTGGCTAAGATTGAATTAAGGTAATCCCACTTGGGGAAAGAATGTAGTTTGATGGCAGGTGTATTAAGATATCAAAGGGCGAATGCAGAAGACTTGCAGGATTACATGTTCTTAAATTTTCGTCAAGTCATCCTTAAAAGTTATATCGATCCGGTATCGGTAAGGATGTAGAGAGTCAAACGAAATGTATAAAATTTGTCTCAAGGAAACGTTTCGAATTCCTAAATTAATAAGAATTATTGGCTCGAGGAAAGCAATTCCCGTCTTAGAGCTCGTCAGGGAACTGAACCGAACCGAACCGTTTTTATTTGTGGTTTTCGGTTCGGTTTAGCAATTCTGAAAGGAAGCCGGTACGGTTTGCGGTTCGGTTCACCAGCTGACATAAGCGGTTCGGTTCGGTTCAAAACCGGTTCGGTTCAGAACCGGTTTGCATCCCTGTTTCTGAGGCTTTGCGTCAGATCATCCTAATCTACTTTCTGTTTTCTTCTGGCTAAAGAGTTGGGTTCTCCTTACGTTCTCAACGATCTTGGAAACACTGTCTCTTAAGTTCCATAAGCTACAGGATCAAACCTGCACATTAGATTGCTCTTTTGTGCTATCCCAGAGTTTCCGCCAAAGTCTTGCAGTTTCTCTGGAACCCAACTAGCTATTTAATTACTCGCCATTTCAGGTATTTCTCCCTTATCTGAGATGTCATTACGGGGCGTCAAATTCTGGTTGTATCTTTATGGGCCGCCTGCTCGAACTATCTGCTCTGTACTATCTTTACACTTTACTCCCATGCTCCAGTGCACTCGTCGGCCGCATGTGATTTCTGCAAATACAATTGCGATATTATTGCCCAGAAGAGAGTTGTTGTTGTTGTTGTTGTTGTTGTCGTCTCCTCTGGTGGTGGTGGTGGTGGTGGCGGCGGTGGTGGCGGCACTCCCCTGGACACTGCTTGGCTAATTGCACAAATCTGTTAAGGCAATTGCCAAGTTGATGATCAGTGCCCAGGCCAATCAGCCAACGGGTAGGCATGGACATAGACAGGTGCCACACGAAAGCGCCAAAAAGGCAGACAGGTCCCCAGTCTGTGAGCGGGAGCGAGTGCACTTGAAAAAAAAAGTCAAGAGTCGCTGCACTGAATCCAGGAAAAGTCCAACTTTGACAGAGGAAACGGCGTTCCATTCGAGTCAGCTTTTCTTAGTTGGACACTTTTTGTCTGAGTGTGTCCCAATTGCAGTTGCAGTGCCATTCGCCCAGACGTGAGCTCTCCGCTCTATGATAATGTATATTTTATGAGTTAATTCCGAGTGCTGGCAACGTGGAGATCGCGTGTAAAGTCTCCTGGCCTCCTGCCACCAGGCGCTCATCACGCTTCACAAATTCGCAGCTTGGGCAGCCGCTCATAATTCTCGGCTTCAGCTTCAGCTTCAGCTTTAGCCTCTGCCCTGGTCTCCCGGCTGGGCCCTAACAAGTCTTCGGCAGCCTTTTGTTGCGGTCTGGTTTTTCGGTTTGTCTTGGCCATTTCGCTTCGCTTTCGGCTGCGTCTCCGACTCTGACTCCAACTCCAACTCCGACTCCGACTCCTCCAATTCGCACTTTGGTTAAATTAGTTGCGGTCTGGGAAGTTTGGCCACCATAATTTCCCGTGGCGTTTGCCGACCCGAGCCCGAGCCCGACAAGACTCCACTCCACTTAACAAGCCGACAGACGCCGCTGCCGCCGCCAAGTGTGTGACCGAATCGCGCTGATTGAAGCCGCCTGCATCAACGCCATCTCCATCGCCATCTCAGATCTTCATCACCGCCCTCTGCTCACGTTCCACGTTGGCCAGCATTGGCCCCGAAAATTGCAGCAGCAGCAGCTAAAGGATTAACCTCAAATTTCTGCTGGCGGTGTTTGGCTTTCAACGCTTAATTGGTTGTGAAATCATCATTATCACATGGAGGCCTCCATCTTCATCTCCAACTCCATCTTCGTCTCCACTCAACTGGATGAGGCTGTTGCTGCCGCCGCTGCCGCTGCTGCTGCCGCCGCTGTTGTTGTTGCTGATGATTGTTTATTAAGCAGCGCCAACCGAGCTGCCCCTGCGTGTCCTGCCAGCTGTCCCAGCTACAGCTTCAGCTTCAGCTCCAGCCGGGGCCATATAATTTGCGCATGATTCATTTATGATTGAGAGCTGACTTCGACTTGTTTATACAAGCCCCGTCAGCGTCGGCACGATCAGCAGATCAGCAGGCCAGCAGATGTCTATCCAAAGAGCAGCGCGATTGCCATCGTCTGGCAAATTATAGGCCAAGACCACCAAAGCGTTAACTGAAATATTTAGCGAGTTTGTTTCTTTGATTTCCAGGAAGCCTCTCGGCCCAGTCAAATGAGAACTGGCCGCTCTTTAATTAAGCACGGAGGCCGCCGCTGGCAGCGTCGACAGCAGCCGCAGCAGCAGCAGCAGCAGGAAGTGCAACGCAGCCAAGCGTTGACATGAGTTCAACTCTCACCCCCACCCACATCTCCGCCACAGTTGCCAAATCGAAAATGGCAGAGCAAAAAAAAAAAAGCGGCTAAGAAATTTGGCCAGGTTGGACCTGTGATATACCCTGTAAATGGTCTGCTGAAGGTAGTTCCATTAATTTGAGGAATTTTCCAATTAGAAAAACTTTAGAAATTTGCCCCAAAATATAGTTTTTATAACCTTGCAAGTGCTCGCTTAAACATTTTCCAAAAAAACACTCCTTTTCCCATTTTCCGACCGATCGTTTGTATGGCAGCTATATGATATAGTCAGCCGATTTGGCCAAAAATTTGTAGAATAATGTGAAAGCATGTGAAACAAACAAATACAAAATTGCAGGCTGCTACAATTAAAAACAAAAAAGTTTTTCTAACTAAAACTGTTTTTCACACCTATCTTTTGTATGGCAGCTATGCCATATAGTTGTCCGATTTGAATAAAACTTGGTAGAATTATAAAAAAACATAGAAAACTACAAAGTACAAAGTTTGGTGCCGTTTTCATTGCAAAGAAAAAAGCTTTTCATACTAAAACTAGTTTTCCGACCGATTGTTCCTATGGGAGCTATGAGATATAGTCATCCGATCCGGTTGGTTTCGACATATTAGTAGTGTGCAGCAAAAAGAAGACTTTGTGCAAAATTTCAGCTCAATAGGTTTAAAATTGAGAGACTAGTTCGCCTAGAAACAGACAGACAGACGGACAAAAGGAGGGACAAAGCTCAATCGACTCAGCTCATCACCCGTATCAAGAATATATATAGTTTGTGGGGTCGGAAATGAATATTTCTATGCGTTGCAAACCTCCGGGCATAATTATAATACCCTTTGCAACGGGTATAAAAAGACACAGCTTGTAATTCTCAAGTACGAATTCCCCGCATTCGGAGTATATAAGTGGCAACTGATTTTACATTTGCTATGTCTTTGTATGTGTCTTTCAGAGAGATCAGACTTTGGTAGAAACAACAGGGGAAGGCATGCAAACCACTCGAAAATAGGGATCGGCTAAGTGGTTTACACAGTTCCTGAACCGCCGGTTTCGGTTTCATTACATGGTTCCTGAAGCTAACTGAACTGCGGTTTCGGTTCGGTTTACATGTTTATAGAGGCACCCTATTAAATATAATGATTTGTGTGGTAATGTGACTCTCGCACACTTTGGAAATTGAATTCAAGAAGAGCGAGGCCAAAAAGTAAGAATGTATTGTGTGCTGTGCACTGCGCACCGCCCTTATCGACGGTTGGGCAGCGAATGCAAGCTCATATGACCGCTCCTGTGCGTGTAAATTGCCGATTGCGCTCGGCCCCTGGCGGCTTATGGGGTGAACCATCGCTGCTCTAAACCATTTGAATATAGTTAAAATCCTTAGAAGAATATCCAAAATGTATGATCCATGATTTGCAGGATTCGTCTATAAGTTGCTAAAAGAAAGTCCTTCGAAAACTTAGAATATCAGCTAGAAAGGTATACGTGTCAAGCATTTCTTACACGCCTTGTTTAACATATTATAACTAAAACTATAAACTATAAAACTAACTAGATGTCCGACTTTGACCAAACAAAGCTTAACAAACGAACAAGTAAGAAATTTGGAGTCGTATCCATTTGAACAATAAAGTTTTTCTCAATAGAACTTCCTTTTCGACCGATCAGCTATATGCTATAGTCAACCGACTTGGACGAAACATTGTAGGATTGTACATAAATGGCAATTTTAAGGACATTTCCATTACAAACAAACAAGCTTTTCTTACTAAGTGTACTTTTCGGATACTACTTCTCTATGACAGCTATACTATATAGATGTCCGATTTCGACCAAACTTTGTGGAATCATGGGAAAGCATGGCAAACTAAGAAATACAAAGTTTGGAGGCATTTCCATTAAAAACAAACAAATTTTTTCACTAAAACTAGATTTCAGACTCCACTTTTCTATGACAGCTATACTATATACATGTCCGATTTCGACCAAACTTGTTGGAATCTTGGGAAAGCATGGCGAACTAAGAAATACAAAGTTTGAACGCATTTCCATTAAAAACAAACAAATTTTTGTCACTAAAACAAGTATTTCGACCCATTGGTCCTATGGCAGCTATATGTTATAGACAGCCGATCCGACCGGTTCCGACAAATGTGCAACGTATTTGTACTAAAGGACCTCTCACAAAGTTGGGTGAAGATAGCTTTCAAACTGTCGAAAGAGATGGCAGAGAAACAGACGGACGAACGAACGGGCGGACAGACTTGTCATGCTGATCAAGAATATATACACTTTATGTGGTCGGAGATGCTTTCTTTTATGCTCTTCCATTCCAAATGTATTTATTTGGATCTTATTCCGTGTAGAAAATATTCTTTCATTTCCAAAAATCTAGAAAATATTTCTTAATTTTTGGGTGATTATACTCTGTACCGTGGGTACATAGAGTATATTAAGTTTGTGCAAAAGTATGTAACATATGCTTCTTATGTCTGCAGGCAGATCAAGTTTATTTTCAATTTTGGCCACGCCCCCTTCCGCCCCCGCAATATGGAAAAAATTTCATATCTCCCACAGTTTTAGAGCTAGATGGTTTGTTTCTTCTAAACATATTTACTTATCGGAATTACTTATCGATCCGCCAAAGGAATGGTGAAGATCGGATAATCGGTTGTCGAGTTATTATCAAAAGACTGTTCGCTGCTGCAGCGCAGTAGCAGCGCTGCTCTCAGCTGCTACTGCAGCATCAAAATTTATTTTGATGGTACAGAATATGTTATAATCGGGCTTGACCGACTTTCTTTCTTGTCTGCAGGCAGATCAAGTTTATTTTCAATTTTGGCCACGCCCCCTTCCGCCCCCGCAATATGGAAAAAATTTCATATCTCCCACAGTTTTAGAGCTAGATGGTTTGTTTCTTCTAAACATATTTACTTATCGGAATTACTTATCGATCCGCCAAAGGAATGGTGAAGATCGGATAATCGGTTGTCGAGTTATTATCAAAAGACTGTTCGCTGCTGCAGCGCAGTAGCAGCGCTGCTCTCAGCTGCTACTGCAGCATCAAAATTTATTTTGATGGTACAGAATATGTTATAATCGGGCTTGACCGACTTTCTTTCTTGTTTTTGAATGAAATTTCACCCATTTTCGTCGGGATTGTGACCCTTAGGGTAGGCAAGCAGGCGGCTTAGCTTCATAGCATTGAGAATGGCATCCAACTAGCATACCCCTAGTCAGCCACCCGCACAGGGTATGCAAAATGTAATAAAAGACACAACAGGAGGGAGGATTGCCAAAAATGGTACGCGCCGAAAAACCACAACATCTTCGACTGCCCAACATTAATATCATAAATTACCAGGTCGTTGAGTTGTTTGGGGCAACCAGCAGACCAGCCCCAACGTGTGGCGAGGTGTTCGCCGAGCGCGTTTATAAATTTTGCCAAGCGCCAGGCCAGGCCGGGCAGGCAGGGGCCCAAAGAAATGATCATCTTCATCATTGCCGACCCGCGAACCACGTACTAAAAAATGTGAGATATGGCGGCAGCAGGCCAAGGTTATAATTGGCCCAAAGCGGGCGCAGATCGTAAAAAAAACAACAACGAGGGAAAGAACGAAGACTGCGCTGAGCCGGACTAGACGATGATGCGACCTGTGTGCCTGCCCACAGTGATGCGCACGTGCTTAACCTTTTGACTTGGAGGAGGTTGCATCAAGTAGCCTGGCGATTAGCCGCGGCTGGTTATTTATACCGGGAACTGTGAAGGGAGCAACCAACCAAGCGAGACCGCGTCGAGATTGTTTATGAGCCACAACAGCCCCAGGCACACCCACTTGATGTGCGCAAGGAAGGTTGTCTAGATGGGCAACATCAGGGATTATTAATTACCCAAACTAGCCTGACTAGACAAAGTGGAGCTAGGCTAAGTTTTGGTCAAAGAACCAAAAACATTCGGTAGAAAGGCAACAGCTAGGGGCAGTATTCCAGAATACTTTCCTTTCTACATTTTCATACTTAACTTATCTAAATGTCAGAAATATTTATCAAATTAATGTCCTGCCTCATAATTTATGTTTGTCAACCTGCCCCAATCTAAAACCCTCAGTGTGGCTGAAGTCTGCTTTGCGTACTGGGGACAACGCGACAGGAAACAATGCAAACTTTATTTTTAGTAGTTTGTGGCGCCACCAATCTTGAAGCAAAGTCGCCAGTTATCCTTATCCTGGCTGCAGAGACAATTTCAGTGATTTCTTTCTCGCTCTCCCGCTCTCTCTCCCTTTTTGTCTCTAGCTGGTGAGAAAAATAACTGGAAATGTCTTGTCTTGAATGGCGAAATTTGCGTATTTATGAATCGAACAGATTGAAATTGTCTTTTGCCGGCGAAATTGAATTTGCAGCAATTAAAGCGGCCGCCACATTGCATCGAGCCAGCTCAGCTTTTATGAGCTGTCCTCAAAGTGCACTAAAATATGCTTTGGCGCTTAGCCAGCCAGGCGACTGGCACTCGTGGACATGGTGGGCACTGCGCCATGACTGTCATGGCTATTGCGGAATACAAATGCCTGTCAACGGCTGGCGAAATTGATTGCATTGCTGCGAAAGGCAGGGGGAGATGCCGCCACAGCGAGTCCTTCCAGCGTGGCGTGGGCGGTGGCACAACAACAAAATAAAAGCGAAGAAGATGAAAATGTCGCAGATTGCATACGAGTTCACTGACATGGAAAATCTATAGTGACACGTCGGCCCAAAGTAGTAGTTAAATAAGTTTCGCAATGAGACACAAATTGATTGCATTTTGTTACTACTCTGTTCAATGCAAGTCTTAATTGGAAGAGGTTTTGGTTAGTTTGATTTTGGGTTTTGACTAGATTATTTAAGTCATTGGCTTAGTTTTCACCTTTCTTTCAATTCTGAGTGCAGAAGGCGTCTAAAAATGAGATAAATATTCATCTATATGCAAGCATTGATTGAGCTGGATCTACCCAGTGGCGCTGGGCTGAATGTGGTCGGTCGAAATAATGCATTGCGTACGAGCCACAATGTAATGCATTACCTATGAGATTTTTTTTCAGCGCATTTGTAATGGCTCGAGAATTTCTGCATTACAATTTGGAAAAAGTGTACGCTTGTGTAATGGGGATCCGAAAGAAACTTCGGCACGTCATTGCTTTCTGCATTACAAAATTCAATAAACTCATGTACCGTGCGGAAAATTTGGCCATTTCTTAAGAAAGTAAGGCAGGTTGTATTGGGTTTTTGAATGCATACAGGCGAGAGGTAATGCATTAATAATGGACGTAATAATGAGCATTTGCGCCACTGGGTAATAGGTACACAGATCCAATTGGAATGGTTAGTTTTTAGTTCCCCTTTTTATATTTACTTTTTATATTTGTAGACTGCATTTACACGGTGAAGCAAGCTTCATGAAGTTCTTGAATAAGCTTTTGTTTGTAGGAGAGAGGTAAAGTTGTGTACTATGCCCCATGATGGAATAAGTATAAGGTGGTCTCGTCCGTAAAAGCTCTCCCTTATTGCATGTTGACAAATAAGTGCGAGTGAGAGGTAAAAGCTTTTACCTACTCTGTTGACAGCCGGCCAAGCACTGAGAATAAGGGAGAAAATGAGAGAGCCGCTCACATGACGAGACCACCTTATACTTATTTCATCAGGCTATGCCCCTCTACACCTTTTCCTTCCAAAGAAAGCTTTTACAAGAGCTTCATGAAGTTCTTGAAAAAGCTTATGCGATACCACTACTTCCCATGATGCAACAATACAAGGTTATGAGTGAGTTGCCAAAAGCTTACGCTTCAAAAGTACGCGCAGCACTGAACGTGAAGGCACTTTTCAGAGAACTCACACTGATGCCACCTCACCTCTCTTGTTGCATCATGCCACATCCCTTTCTTACAAGCAAGAGCTTTTCAAAACCAGTTTAAAGTTTGCTTCATCGTGTAAATCCTGTCTGACTAAAAAAATATAGGTTGATTTTTAGCTTAGCGCGCCTAAATTTGGGCCTTATGAAAGGATATTTTCAAAATTTGGTCAAATCCGAATGACCATTGATTATGGTTGCCATTATACCAAACCTTTGGAAAATAAGACTAAGCAGACAAAACTTTTTGTAAGCTGTATCCATTACAAAAATGGCCAAATGGGCATCTTGAACTTGTGCCAAAGTATGTAACTGGGAGGAGAAAGGCTTAGACAAGGCATTTCCAAAATTGAACTCTAGGAAACGACAAAGTCTGGGATGAACGTAGTAGTTATCGTAACAGTTGTGCCTGACTCAAACCTATAGGCGGCTGAAGAACATCATCAAACCATCATCGGATTTCAAACCGACATCGAGAAAGTCATCTACAAATTTATTGAAATCAATTTCTAATACAATAATCACAATCTCAAAGTGGAAAGACGTCACCATGTTCAATTAAAATAGAATTTACACGATGAAGTAAGCTTTAAGAAGCTTTTGATTGTAGGAAGAAGGTGTAGAGATGAAAAGATACACCAACTCACCTCTTGCCTACAACCTTAAACTTTCTGAACTTTGCTTCCTCATAAAAATCCCGATGGTATTTACAAAAAGCTTCTCTTTCCTACAAGCAAGAGCTTTTTGAAAAACTTGATGAAGTTGACTCTCTAAGGCCTTGCTCAGATCAACTTAAAGTTATATTTGTCACAGTATTTCAAATCAATATGATCATATCCCGGTTCAAGGTACCCTTAAAACCCATGTAGAGTCGGTTCTTATAGTTTCAGTTTGCAAACTTGATTAAATTAAAATTAAATTGGAATTAAACCGCAACGAACCACTAATTTATGCTCGCAAACCAACGTAGCATCTGTTTAAAAATGCCAAACCGTAACTTGAAGCCGGTTCGGTTCATGTCAAAAGTCAAGTCAGTAAATTTGGAAGATGAAATAAGAAACCTTAAGTATTCTTGAATCATTTTAGAGTTGTAGAGTATGCCTAACTACGTCTCCAGGGACGGCAATCTGTCGGTTTACATCTTTTGCCATTCGCAACTCATTTTTGATAACTCATGCATACTTTCCCTATGAGTTGCAGATTGAATTTCTTAAATTCTGAACATTCTTCTTAATACGATAGTTCTAAATATTGCTATTTGAAAGCCACAAAAATATTTCATCGATTTTCCCTATTTTGACTAATGAAATGAACTGCATGATGTTTATAAACATTGTTGCAGTTAAAGTAAGCTTTCACAGATTTTTGTGCTTATATTAAAAACGAATGGGGCAGTAGAATTTATTATTCTTACAAGAAATTCCTTTTTAAGTAGATTAATTAAAAAACTTTTACTAATTTTTCCCTTATTTTTATATTTTAGTAATTTAAAGCACTCCCAATTTCTCTGTCAACCCTACCCTAGCAACATTTCCGGGGCAGCATAGTTGCTAAGCTAAGGTGTTGATCAACTTTTGTATATAAGAGCAAGCTTAAAGCTACTCAATATTTCTCAACACACGAGGACGCCAGTAAGCAAATACCAAAGCCAGCGGGCGCTGCCAGCTAAGCAGCGCCATCTATTGCTCGAAAATGGTTAAGATGTGAGCGCCAAGTTTCAAATTAAATAGAAAATACAACCCCTAAGGCTGCATTTACACTGTTTGGTAGAAATTGGTTGTTCTTAAGGTGAAAATGTGGTCGAAATATGATAAAATGCAGGCCTAGTAGATTATATTGTCTTATGTGTTGAACAGTGTGAATGGAATTCAATATTTTCTGAAGAAAATTGCCAGTTCAACTGACAAAGGGTTGGTAAATTGGTTGTAAGTCTTAGAAATTTAAATAGCATTTTAATCAGGACCCAAAAATATTTTAGGAGCTCCGGCTCGCGGTTTCGTACCAAAATTTAAAAATGGTTCAGGTTCAGAATTTTGAGGCTTAAGGTTTTTGGGCAACGGTTTTGGTTCGAGCCTAGGTTCAGCTTATGCTTTATACAAGCTTATATAGTAATCGACCTAAAAACGAAATAAACTGTAAGGAAATTGTTTCGATTTAAGTACCAAAAGTGTTTCCACAGTAATGTTAAGCTCTTAATTTTGAGAATAATTCGATAAGCTTTGCAGAAAAGGATCTTAAAAACAGAGGCTTATATGTGTAAGGATGCTAATGTTAGTTCTGAACATTTTTATAGATGTTTACATTAAACTTTCCTGCCGATTGTAAGACTCAGTCTTCCAGAATCATCAGGATAAGAGAAAAAGTTGCTAGGAAATAGGTCAAATTTTTTCACGTCTTTAATTTTTTGTTGAACCGAACCGAAATTATAGGTTCGGAACAGGTTCAGGTTCAGCTTTAGTACCTTAAGAGGTTCGGTTCGAGGTTCGGTTCACAGTAATCTGAAAGCCGGAATTCCGGGTTCGAACCGGTTCGGTTCAAAACCGGTTTGCAGCCCTGCTTTTAATTACAGCTTTTGAATCTTAAAAATTTTAACAGAATTTAGTTATAATATTAACTAAAACTGACAAAAATCCCATAATTCCAGTTAGTTTTATTCAATATTTAAGCAATGCCATTCAACAAATCACTCATTTAGGTCCGTTTTCTCATGTATCTGTTTTCGCAAAATGCAGGTGGATTCGGTGTATTTGTACAGCTCATTTGAAATCTTACAATTTCCGCTTTTCCGGCTAGATTCAGCTGAGTCATAATGCCAGTTTCTCTCTCTCTGAGATGCTTGCACAAATGTTATTTAGAATTAATTATGCCAGGCGCTTGCCACTTTTGCAAGGCTTAGAGAGGCTTTCCATTCCTCTTCAGGCACAACTTCGACCAGCTTGTGCTGAGGTTACAAAATTCTCATATGTCGACACACACACACACACACAGGGACAGCCCAGGCAGGGGGGATTGGCAACAGTTGACACAAGAGCATTTAACGCTTCAGCACGTTTTCAATTCAATTTTCACAGCCAACAACTGGGCACTGTGTGGAGACAGCAGAGGCGGCGGGCTGGGGCAGGGGGCTGACATTCGTGGTCGAGCGCCAAGGAAGTTTTGGGCGTTGAAGCGTACAAAAACTTAAGCCGACGCACAGAGCATGACAAACGAGTCTAAGAAACAATGCCACACAAAAGGATAATAATAATAATGAAGACCAACAACGGTAAGCGAATTATGCGGCGTGGGCGAAAACCGCTGCAGGGGGGGGATGAGGTGGAGGCTGCCTCCCTTTCTTAATGAAGATGCCAAAATGAAATCAAAGCGAAAAATGCACAATAAATCAACAAATTACGCGTGCCAAACTAGAAAAGGGCTGCCTTGTGAGAGTATCTCTTGGAACTGAACAATAAGCGAACCGCTTAAAAATGCATAAATCAAAACGCAAACCCAACGAAGGGAACTGAAACAAAAGCAACAGCAGAAGGAAGAGCACAACAACGAATGTCAAAATGATAATCGCCCACAACTGTTGTCTCTGCAAGAGGGTGCATCCCCCATACTACCCCTCACCAAAAATCAATGTTCAGCCGAAAAACACATTTTACTTATTAGGCGTTCATCCGCATCCGCATCATCTTGACAATAATAATCATAAAAACAAATGCAAAACGCAAAAGCCAAAGACTCCAACCCCTTTTGATCCACTTGTTCCGTCGCCTGGATGCCTGGATGTTGTTGTTGTTGCTTGGGGTGGTGGCTGCAGCTGGATTGGCTGACCATTTGTGCAAATATTTGAACCATGTTTATTGAGTGTTTTGTTATGGGTCGCACAATTGTGGATTATTGGATGAGGCTTTGGGGAATGTCTTGGCAATTAATGCGGCACTCAATTGTGTGAAAACTATGTCAACTAATAGAAACCGTATCCACTTATAAGAAGTTGACAACTCTTCTGAGTTCAATTATAAATCCAACAGAGGAAAGGTTGGCTTGCTTAATTAGATGTAGAGTTCTGTAGTTCTGTTCTGTAGTGTTGTTGTTTTTTGTAGGATCTTCGAGACATTTTTCGAATAAATTGGTATTAGGCCATAGTTTCAGAGGTCCCAAGGTTCTATTATATATTTCTTGCTGGTTTTGTTTTTACGAATTTGCACCACGTAGAGATATTTCGATATCATATCTAGCTTGAAATTCGAAATTTTCGATGAAATAGTTTCGGTTAGAAAGAGTTTTCTAAGTTTCAAAAAAAAATCATGGATTTATATGATTCGAATTCCTTGTTTGATTTCAAATTATCGACTTGTCGATAGTTTTGTTTAAAATTATAATTATCGAGATATTTTTTCGAGG
The DNA here is from genome assembly GCA_035044985.1 of Lordiphosa fenestrarum. Lineage (NCBI taxonomy): Eukaryota > Metazoa > Arthropoda > Insecta > Diptera > Drosophilidae > Lordiphosa > Lordiphosa fenestrarum. The sequence goes on along the minus strand of JAWNNO010002555.1, from coordinate 66,229 downwards.
ATAAATATTGTCTATCGATTATTTATTAATTGTATTTTTCGGCTATATTTTTGGCTTAGCCTTTCAAATGGCTTCAACGCTGAATTCTGAAAGTAAATTTTACTTTATTTAATAGAAATTAAGGATATTCTCTGTGAGATTCACCTAAATGCCGCGGAGATGATTAGCTTTATGTGTTCCAAGCTTCTAAGCAAAATTATACGGTGGTGTCCCAGAAATCTCTAGAGATTTTCGTATAAACGATTGAACTTTGAACTAAACTAGGAGAACTTTAGATGTAAAGTGACAGCAATGCTGCAGACTACTAGATTATACAGCCATGCTCCCATTTTCGCTTTCACAAAAACTTTGCGATTTGATCATCAAATCGTAAAAGTTGGTGCTCCGACACTCGGAAATCGCAAAGTTTTGGCGTTTTTAAACCGGCGACATCTGAGTCTGTGAAATGAAAAGTAAATGCAAAATATAGGTTGATGCACAAACAGACAGCCCACGGAACTATTTTTATTCAGTTCCATGACCTTTTTAGATTTGTCTTACGGACTCTCCCACTCCATTCGCACTAAGGCAATATTTTAAACAATTATTTAATAGAGATACACAAAATTGAGCGAGATGGAAAACTGCTCACAACAACAACAATGTGCGATTTGGCCATGGTATATATCGATATATAACTATCGATAGCATGAGAAGTGGCGCTCATCAGCTGTTTTTGTTATGTGAAATGACACAAAACAAGTTGGGAATGGAACATTATCGATAACGAAAACTTGCGAATTTCGGAACGCTCTAAACTGAAACCGTGCGAATTTGCTGAAATCGCAATTCGTAAAAATAAGTGAAAGCCGGAGCATGGCTGATAGAGAAAGGAAAGGACCGTACGCATCAAACCTACTTGGCCTTGAACAGTCGGTTATCAAATCTCTCAACATTTGTCCTCTAATCTAGTAGCTCAGCATTTTGGAGACTTTTCACATATAAAGGCAAGTAGTTGTAGCTCGAAATGAAAGCGTTTGGACGAAAATCTCTAGAGATTTTTATGACATCCCCGTATAATACACCTTTCAAGTGTATAGCTTTTCAAAATCAGCATCTTTCCTCATGATTTGAAATCTTTTGTGGGTAAACTTGTAAAAATACATACTACTTTTAAGTGTTCTCGAGCTCTGAGAAAGTAGAGTGTGGCTTTTAATAGTCATATTTTAATAACCCAAACATCCGAGCTAGCAATCGATGGTCAACCAACTTTTTCCTTGCTGTCTGCTCACCAAAATGACAGGTACAACTTGAACAGACTCTATGTCGCTCTCTGAACCCTAGATTTAGTTTCTCTCTCAGCAGCTGAACTCAAGCTGTTGAGAAAATAGGGCCAAGTGGCAGCTAATTGTTGTTGCATTAGAAGCACACTAGCACGTATACACACTTGCAGTTTTCTGAGGCGTTCTGCAGATTCTGCCCAGCAAACTGTCTCTTAGAAATAAATCGGCATAACTCTCTTTGTCTTTGTTATAAATAAAACACTCCTAGGTGGAGCAGAGAGCTGTGTTGAGCAACTACAGAGGTGATGTGTCATTCGGATCCCTTTTTAGTGGGTTTTTAGGGATACTGAACCATGAATCATTAAAAATAACAACTGATAACATACACTTATAAGAAAAGAGCTAAATATTATTCTCTTCATTAATATCAGAAGCCGACGAGCAATAAGACGCGATAGTTAATGATATCACATGGATTTCTGCAAAGGCACTAGACAAAGCGTGGTCAAATATTTGGATATTCTAAGCTAAGCTAAGCTGAAGAAGAAGAAAGCTTCCATTATCTCAGTGGCAGACGATCTACAATCCTAGGTCAGCATTTCCTTCCAGACATTTCAATAGTCTCTGAAATAGAGTTTGCTTTGCTAGTCCAGTTTGTGCTACTCTCTAAGTTCTCAATTATAGGGTATCATAGTGGACCTAATTGTGGTCTAAGTGAAGAAGCTTCACCGCTTTCTCCATTGCAACTTGAAGAAACGCATAGAAATATTCATTTCCGACCCCATAAACTATATATATTCTTGATCAGGGTGACGAGCTGAGTCGATTGAGCTTTGTCCGTCCGTCTGTCTGTCTGTTTCTATGCGAACTTGTATCTCAGTTTTAAAGCTATCGATCTGATATTTTGCACATTCTTCATTTTGCTGCACACTACTAATATGTCGGAACAGACCGGATTGGATGACTATATCTCATAGCTCCCATAGGAACAATCGGTCGGAAAACGAGTTTTAGTGTGAAAAACTTTTTTCTTTTCCATGAAACGACTCCAAACTTTGTAATCGTAGGTTTTCTATGTTTTTTTATAGTTCTACCAAGTTTTATTAAAATCGAACAACTATATGGCATAGCTGCCATACAAAAGATAGGTCTGAAAAAGAGTCTTAGTTAGAAAAACGTTTTTGTTTTTAATGGTAGCATCCTGCAATTTTGTATTTGTTTGTTTCACATGCTTTTACATAATTTTACAAGTTTTTGTCCAAATCGGATGACTATATCATATAGCTGCCATACGAACGATTGGTCGGAAAATGGTTAAAAGAGTATTTTTTTAAAATTATTTAAGGGTATAACAACTTCTAGCTTTCTCGTTTTCAATACCAATACTTTTGATATTTTTAAAACCAAATTCAAATATCAATATTATACTTGTTCAATTTCGACTCAATATTGCCGCATTCTCTTACCATTTGCATTCATGAATAAACCTTTTTCAATCCAGGAATATGCTAATGATTTTGCTTTCTCAGCAGCCACAAAATGTCCATTCAAGGCGTAAAGCATCGTCAAAAGGCCGCTTAACCTGTTCAACAAATGGCAGAAAAGTCCTCCCACCTTACATTCTCCAAAAGAAGAAGAAACTGTCCGTCGAAACTATCAAATACCTTGGGATAATCCTAGACAGATGACTACAGATGACTATAGATGACTATAGATGGCGACAGCATGTTGACAGGAAAAAGCAGCAGCTCAAGATCAACATCAAGCATCGACAAATGTACTGACTGTTTGGACTACATTCTAAATTCAAAACCAGAAACAAACTCCTCATTTACAAGGCTATCCTTAAGCCAGTATGGTCTTACTGCATCCATCTACGTCAAACATTAAGAAAATACAGAGTATTCAGAGCTACCAACTCTCATATCTAACTTTCTTCACAAATTCCCTGTTAAACTACACAACTAAAGCTCAAGCAATGTAAAAACTATAAAAATGCCAAAGGAACACGATATACTTCACAATGATTGTCCCCGTAGGGACATATTTTAAATAAAAAACGTAAAGATAAGGTAAGGCGCTTCCCTAACTATCCTAGCAAACTCTTTCCGGCGTGTTTATATAACCCTTATAAGCAATTTGTTACGGGTACAGGGTATCTACTGAAAGATACAGTCTCCGTGCAGCAGGTAAAGTGAGAGATGGTGGAGGGGAAATTGAAAATTCAGAAAGATCTTATAACAGGGCAGCATAGGCTGTCTGCTGGCATAATTTCAATGTTAACATGAATGTTAAAGCGCTGTTAATTAACATAAAGGAAGGCTATTAAAGATTTCCTCCCCTGAGTAACGTCTAATAAGATAGCATCAGCCAGATGCAAGTGATTGCAAACAATAAAATTGGAAATTCAAAACTTTACCAGCAAAGTGCTAGATCAATCTAAACTGAAGTCAATTTTTGGTTAAAACTATAACCCCATTCGATGGCTGGGTGCAGGCTGGCCGCAGAACGCAGCATATGCTGATGCCACATTAGATCTACGGCTCACTTGTCAGTATGTCCCTCTCGCTCGATGCTTATCACTGCTCGAGTTCCAATCAGAGAGAGTCAAAGAGCGAAAGGCACCCGCGGGAATCCGGGGGAAAACCAGCGGCGTGGCGCATTTTTACACGCATATGTCAGCATTTTCAAATGGGAAACGAAAAATGCAGCACTAACAGCATTTTGTGGTTTTCAGCATAATTAAAGGCAGACTGGTCTTCCCTTCCCTTCCCTTTTGCTTCGTTAACGCTCCGTACCGCCCCGGACAGATCGAAAATGTCGAAAAACGTAAGGTGCGGCATGTGTATGGCGAGAGGGTAGGGTGGGGTGGCTGGCTGGTGCAATCATGAATTGAGATTCGGCAAGTTAACAAAGCCATCAATGGACCATAAACTAAACACTTTTTAAACGCTGAGTGGGCTGTGGGCCAAAAATTGCACAGATGTTGGTCGCCGGGGAGTGTATTAAAGGGTAGTTTTCATTCGCACAGTTGGACCCAAAGCAATTGGAACTATGCCGCAGTGCATTCCATGCTGATTAGATCAGATTTCGCTCGGAAGATGCCGCCCCCTGACTGACTGACAGCGACACACTGAAACAGGTTCTCCACTGCACGAGGTCACAAATTTATGGCACCAGGAAACGTATTGAGCAACTTTAAATGCGGGTCAGTCAGTCGAGGGGACTAGAAGGATGCGTATGAGGATGGTGGTGGTAATGACGGTGTCGTCTGGTGGTGACTTGGTGGTCGCTTCATTTGTGCAGCTTCGCTGAGCATACGCTGCACTTCCGACCTCGACTGAAGAACCCAACAAATGTGGCGTACTTGGATATGAATATGCTTTGTTTTTGGTTTGGATTTGGATTGTAAGTGAGTCGAGGGTAGAATACTCTGCATACAGTTGGTTCCTTTTGGATTCTCAAACCTTATTACAAAGTCCCTATGCCTCAAGAGTCCTGTTCCTGTTCCTGTTGCCGCCCCGGGGCCAAACACTGAAGTGCCCTTGACATTATGCTTGTCCTGGACCAGAGAGCGAGAGAGAGAGCAGCACCACTTGGCAACTGTTGCCAGCTTGGGTATTGTGTTGACAAAAATATTGCCACATCGATGTCACATAAATATTTATGCCGCATTCGATTGAAAGCCTCTCAAGCGTAAGCATTTTAGATAAAGCCTCCCCCACCGGGCAGGTGCAGCAGCCGAGCCGACCTGCTCCTGTTGCCATTTTGCATATGACAGCAGAAAACTGTGGCCCGGTCTTGATTGTGAGTGCGTCTCCTGCTGATTGAACGCACACGCCAACGCAGCAACAGCAATCAGGCGATTTGGTAACCAAAACAAGAGCTCTAATCCGACTAAGACTAACCCGGAGGCAACCACAACAACATCGAGCCAGTGGCCCACGGGCCTTGTTAGCACAACCCTCGCTCGCACATTTTTAATCCGTTTAAATGAATGACAGTCTAATTGGAGGATTTGGGATGAAGGACGAAGACCAGACGGCTTCTAAATAGTGACAAAGTCCTTGCCATATGCTTGGAAAAAACCACATGTTATTCACGGTATTTAAACAAACAGCAACAGGGGCGCTGGAAGCAGCCCACTCACCCTTGCCCAAAGCCAGAACCATCAACCCTCGTACAATTAGGTGCTCTGCTGTTCTCTGCACGGAAATCCAATTCGAATTTTCATTTAATGCGCGAAAAGCACTTGATTGGACCCAGCACTCCCTGCTCTGCCTGCACTCCAGGGACACTCCACTTCGGCTGTGTGCATGCTGCAATCACCAGCACTTCGACCAGCAGGCAGGAAACTTTCCAAGACAGCCAACTTCCTCGAAGTTGAAAAGCTGTTTTCCATGCTGGGCCACAAACAACGCTGATTACGAGACAGCCAACGCATTAACATTAACAACAACTGCATGAAAAGGTGTCTGCTGTCTCCTGAATGTGCCACAGCATTTGCATTTTAGTAATTAAAACCACCAGGACACCGGGACATCAGGACACAGACAACCCAAAGAGTAGCTAAGGCGAAACTTCAGACGGAAGATTGTCATCTTAGTTTTTAATTCGCTTTACCATCTCCCTTTTGCCACATACAAAAGGCAATTTCACGCCTTTTTGCGCTTGGGAATCACTTTGTCACTTGGCAGTTTGATGTATCGACAGAGTGTTGTCTAAAACCAACCCCCTCTCTACACCCCTCCCCCCCGCACCCTAACCAGCCAAAATGTTTGTCAGATTGTTTTTAGTTTCCCGGAGATCTTTTGGGGTAGATTAGCAATTGGTTTGGGCTCGATTTGTATATCGGAGATTTGCGTTAATTTCCATTGAAAATATTTTGGGATTTACACTTGACTTGAATGGCAGTCACGTGTCCGCATATGGGACAAACGGTGGATGGAAAGGGGGGAAAGAGAAGAAGCAGGAGGAGGAGGAGAGAAATTAACTGATTAACAATTTTATATAAATATCTTGTTAAAAGGGATAGAGTTTGCCCTTTGGTCTAAGCTCTCGGCTCTGATTTTGACTTTAAACTGTTCTATAAGAAGATTCCAATTCAAAGGTGCCCACAGCCTATGCGCTCGAAGCACTAACAACAAAACACAGCTTCCTGTATAAACCCTTTTTCCTCTCTATATCTTTCCTTTGTTGGTTTTATGAGACATGATTTTCTTGATTTATATTGGTGTCTGAACTGGCATAAGCAGGATGTGGGCAAGCCTGTTCTAAACTTTAAAGATGACACTGTAAGTGAAGACTTGAGAATTCTGACAGTTCGAAGCAGAGGTTCTAATAAATAAAACAAAAAGCAACAGCAATCCCAAGAAAAGCAAAAACCTGTGTGTGTGTTTGTATGCTTGTGGCTATCTGATGCAAGCGCAATCATTCGACGCACAACAACAAATGATACATATACATATACGCGGGAGTATTTGTAGTTGTGTTAAATACTGCGAGAGGCATATTAGAGAAAGTGAAGAGAGAGCAAACAGCGAAAAAATAGAGAATTTCATACTTGTATCAAGAATGTCCGTTGTCAGTAGTTCAATAAGAATGAGAATTCTTGACTCAAGAGCATAATTTTTGATCCAAGTATAAACTTTTATTACCGTTTTTCTTAATCCAAGAGCTTCAATACCTAAACTAAGTACTAAACATACTCAAATTAAGTATACAAATTCATGAATCAAGTGCTCAACATACTTAAATGCAAGATTGCTCATTCGTCTGTTGCTTTTTCAATATTGTTTAAATTGAATCATAGAAAATTAGTTGTTAAACCAACTCCACAAAGCAGCATCAGTCTTTGCCTGTCAATTGTGAGTCCATGCCCGCAATGCCATAACTGTTTGGGAATTTCAAAGTAACATGAGTGTAAAAATCGATTGTGCTCTCCCCACTCACACCTCTCCATTAAAAAACGAAACTGTGAGAGCGAACCCCAAGCTATTCTCTCAAACGAGCTTGCTCTGCTCTCTAAGTTTCTTTGCCCCTTCGCTTAAAAACACTAAACGCAGAACGAAATTGGCTCGATTTCAAGAGCGAAATTCTTCAAAATTCAAGTAATAAACAAATTTAAGTTATACGTTTTGCTTTTTTCTGGGTGTACAGGCCCGACAATTAGAGAGTCTGAAGCCTGGAAGCTATTACGGATTACTGTATACCCACAATGTCAATACTACTAATAGACACGACTGGGAGAACTTACCCTATAGCAGAGCTAATGTCTTCAATACTTTGAAGGATGAATCTAAGCTCGATAACAAGGCGAGGCGGAGTTTTTTTCATCAAATAGTGGCATTTCCATAGCAAACTGTTGATCCTAAAAGGGAACATATAGATTTACTCTGATCAGTGGCTTGCGCAGGATATTTTCAAGCGAGAGAGTTTTAGATTAATTTTCAATAGTTGCTTCTTTTTTAGTCTATTTTTGAACATGTACATATGTATATTTTCAGTGGGGGGCTTAACCCCTAACCACCCATTCCCTTTTCACAGCTTACGCCACTGACTGAGATAGTCCAGCAGCTCTAAGGGCGCTTGACTCTTATACATTATGCCGTAGATCCTTAAATGCGATGGCTAGGTATCTTATTAACCAACAGGTTGCCTGGACACCTCAACATTAAGAGAATCGAGTCAACCGACAAACTAGCTAGATAGGGCACTACCAACCAGCTCCTCCCAGAAAAGAGCACCATGGGAATGCCCTTGGACTCGTATAAACTAATCATAAGGTAACAAACCTGACGTCTGACTTCTAAACGGCAAAAGAATCCTTTTGGTTTGCTCTGTAATGGCTTATGTTCTCCAAAGAGAAACTTAACAGTAGTCTTTTAGGTCAAAGTAGAGCTCACTTCTAGTCGGTTTACTGCCTCATCGGTAGACTTTCAGCATGCTTGGGCCTCGCTCACAACGACTTCTGTAGATTCACCAAGTGTATGGAAGAGGAGGAAACATTACTGCATCTTCTATGCCACTGCTAAGCTCTAAGTAGAAGTAGACTCAAAAGTATATAAGATACAAATCTGGTCTGTACTTAAGCTTCTATTGAACTCACAAAGGTTCTATAGGGAGGAGCCCTACCTGGTATCGCAATGAGCCTATCTTGGTCCTAGGCAACGCAACCTATCAATATCTGACACAGTTTTTATACCCGTTACTCGCAGAGTAAAAAGGGTATACTAAAGTCGTGCAAATGTATGTAACAGGCAGAAGGAAGCATCTCCGATATCATAAAGTATATATATTCTTCATCAGCATCAACAGCCAAGTCGATATAGCCATGTCCGTCTGTCCGTCCGTCCGTCCGTCCGTCTGTATGAACACCTAGATCTCAGAGACTAGAAGAGCTAGAGCAACCAAATTTTATACGTAAGCTAGTATTGTCTGTAGGCAGATCAAGTTTGTTTCATATTTTGGACACGCCCCCGCAATAAAAAATATTGAATAACTCCCACAATTTTTAAGATATCGAGCTCAGATTTTGCAGTGTAGTCTATGTGGCCAATATCTACAATCTCACAAATTTTCCAAAAAAAATGTTGCATACTTATCCGAGCTGAGCTGGGTAACGGGTATTTCGAAGTCGGGCAGGGCCGACTTTAACTTACGCTCTCGTTTTAGATAGATTGTTATCTTAAGGATATCAGGACTATTTACCTGTCCGCCAGTTAATTGTTGAAGATACAACGAACATTAGTCAAGGTTTGAGCAAAAGAAAGTTCACTGCTGAAGTGATGCTCCTAACTGCTACGGCAGCATACATTTTCCTATATTACGGTCGGTCTTGACTAAGTTTCTTACTTAATTTGGAATGAAAATCCGGCAATGATTTTGCTGTTGCTTTTGGGCATGACCTAAAATAGGCGCGGCACTCATCTGAATTCAAATCTAGCTGATTTAAGTGCAAAGTTCCTTCCTGGCGTACTTATAACACACTTCATTCTCCTCATAATTAGTTCGAAATTTGTATTCAAGAGAAGGCTCTTGCCCTTGGGTAAGATACCTGTCTCTCTCAATCTTTGGCTGCTCCCATTCTGTTCAACAGTCAATAAATTCTGTCTCAAGGCATTAAATTTGGCTGCTATTTTTTCTTTTTTCTTTGTATTTCACTTTGCCAACATTATCATATGTAATGACGCTGCTGATTTCATTTGCTGCTGTCGATGCCAGTTCAAACACCTTGAACAAATATTTTACTTTGTTCAGCTTTTTAGGGGGGCGAAATTTGGAAAATCGAATCTGGAATTAATCATCCGGAATACATTTAGTCTACATTTGGCTGCCGTTGCGCCCACCTACATAAGACTTAACTGAGCTGCATTTCAACTATTTGCTCTCTAACTAATTGAATTAAAATTGCAACTCTCACCCCACCCCACCCCACACGCATATAAATTATATTCTATTTAATTCTCATCGAAAACCCAAAATCGACTACGAAAACAGCCAAATTTATGACAGCTAGCCAAGATTTACGCTCGAGGCTTTTGGTTTTAACGCTGAGTTCAATAACTTTTCGGGGTGGCTTAGAGAGCATAATTCCATTGTCATGGAAATTTATGAGCTTAGTTCGCATTGTTGTCATTGCTTATGTTGTTCGCTAGTGTGGCAAACATTAGCGCCGCCGAATGATGGCATCCATTACGGCCACGGGATTCGGATTCGGATTCGGGCATATGTGCTAGGATCTCTGGGCAGGCGGCAAATGGATTTTGGCAATTTAACTAAATGTTTGGCAAAATCTTTTGCGAAAATACAACTTGAAAGTGGGTCACAGTTTTCGCAATTGAGTATTAAGTGGTTTTTGAAATGTCATTGGATTTGTGGTTGAATGTGGTGAGGAGAGGGGTTTGGGAAGGAACATTTAACTGGTGGTTTATTGCATATGTGCAAATTTTTAATAGCGAAAAGTGTTTAAGGATTGCTAAATTATTGACATTAATTCAACATTTGAGTGGAATATTGATTAAATTGGGAATTGATGGCAGAAGTAGAAGCAATACTAAATCTGTTCCGTTTTGTATCCGATCACACTTATATTTACAATTGAAATAATCAGTATCAGTAAAGAGCGAATGAGGGGCTAACTTTCTAGATTTCTTTTCTTTCTATTTCCTACAGTTTTGTAGTTTAGCCCTGAGCTGAGTTATATCTCCTTAAAAAAAGAAGAAAGTAGGTCAAAAACGACTAAAACATATTCTGCATCAAGCAAATTATACGCTTAGCATAAATTTTGATGATATAGTGGCAACTAAAAGCAGCGCTGCGACTGAGAACAGTCTTTTGATCATAACTCGACAAGCGTTCATCCGATTTGCACCATTCCTTTGGCGGATAGATAAGTTATTCCGATTACTAAATATGTCTGAAAAGAACCAACCATCTATCTTTAAAACTGCGGAAGATATGAGGTTTTTTTCAAATTGCGTGGGCGGGAGGAGGCGTGGCTAAAATTGAAAATAAGCTTAATCTACCTGCAGGTATAAGTAGTTTTTTTCTCATACACCTCAAACCTCTATCTCTGAGATCTGTGCGTTCTTACGGAGAGACATGGCTATATCAACTCGGCTGTTTCTGCTGATCCAGAATATATATACTTTATAAGGTCGGAGTTGCTTCCTTCTGGCTGTTACATACTTTTGCACAAACTTATAATAATCTTTGTACCTACGGTACAGAGTATAAAAATCGTAGAATTGTTTGGAACAGTTCATTTCAAAGCTAAGGAGTGGTACTTTCTGATAGTATCAAACAAAAAATGGATTCCCCCAGGAAATAGCCACTTCAAGCTAATTTTAGCTCAAATTACTAAAAATCTAAACGAGTTGGGGACCATTTCTGAAAACAGAGTCGTGCTAAGCACATGAAAATCATCTAGAATCACTACCAGGCCTACAAATATGCTTGAAAATGTCTAGTTTTGTTGCCTAGTGTTAGTATTAGTTGGCTATATTACATATATTAGCTTAAGAAGAACCAAACAATGAATTTTTAATGTCAGAAGCTCGATAAGAATGACAATTCTTTGTCCAAGTGCAAAATTCTTGATTCAAATATAATATTTTGATACCGTTTTCATGGATCCACGAGCTCTTCTAGTCTCTGAGATCTAGGTGTTCATACAGACAGACGGACATTGCTATATCGACTAGACTATTGATGCTGATCAAGAATATATATACTTTATGGGGTCGGAGAGTTGCTTCCTACTGCCTGTTACTTACATTTGCATGACTTTAGTATACCCTTTTTACTCTTCGAGTAACGGGCATAAAAACCAAGAGCGTTTGTCTTTGTATCAAGAGCTTATTAGTTTTAAGAGTAAGATAGTTCACTCTTGAATCAAAAGCACCACAGATTCATAAGCAATCGCCCTCATATTCCAATCCAGCTACACTCAGAAAAAAATCCGTTCAAAATCTACCGAAATCAAGACCATTCGTTGACAAAAGTAGAGTAGTCCGGTTTTTTCGTAAATCGTGAACAATAGTTCTCATAATATGAACATTTTTTCGAACGGTATGGCATGGGCATGTTCCAAGACCATTTTGGGCTCGCTTTTTAAAAGAAAAAACTTAACGTTCCTCGGTCGGGAATTGAACAAGGGATCTCGTGCTGCTTTACACGAAAGGCGACTTCTCAACCGACTACACCGTCGACTTCACGTGAGACTTTGCGATAAATCACAGTGAAGAATGGCTCAGCACTCAGCGAGCAACAATCACGGCGGCGTTTTTCCGTGAACGTCGGGCTTGTTTTGTAAACGAAAATTCACGAACGAAACGGTTCAAAAAGGAGTCCGGGGGCTGGGGGATTTGGAACGTCGCTTTTTTCTGACTGTACAATTTACAATCTTTTGCCTTTTCTATTGTGTTGAGATATACTTCATAGAAAACGAAATTTCGAACTATGTAGCAAGTTTCAGAAGGCTCGAGGAACACACAATACCAAAAAGCAGCAGCAGTTTTTGCCTGTCAACTGACAGCCGTCTCTCTATACCGGCAATGCCTTAGCTGATTGAGAATTTCATGGCAATACGAGTGGATAAATCCCTCTCTCTCTTGATAGTTTTCGCACGCATCTTTCTCTTATAAATAATGAAACTGTGAGAGCGGGTTCTACGCTATTCTCTGAAATGTGCTGCTTGCTACCCGTTCTATGTTTATACCATTGCAAAGGGTATTATAATTTTGCCCAGAAGATTGCAACGCATAGAAATAATCATTTCCGACCCCATAAACTATATATTATATATTCTTGATCAGGGTGACGAGCTGAGTCGATTGAGCTTTGTGCGTCCGTCCGAAATTTTGCACTGAGTCTTCTTTTTGCTGCACACTACTAACATGTCAGAACCGACCGGATTGGATGACTATATCTCATAGGAACAATCGGTCGGAAAACTAGTTTTAGTATGAAAAACTTTTTTCTTTTCAATGGAAACGTTGTTGTAATCGTAGGTTTTCAATGCTTTTTTATAATCCTACCAAGTATTATTAAAATCGGACAACTATATGGTATAGCTGCCATACAAAAGATAGGTCTGAAAAACAGTCTTAGTTGGAAAAATTTTTTTGTTTTTAATGGTAATCCTGCAATTTTTTATTTGTTTTTTTCTTATGTTTTTACATAATTCTACAAGTTTTTGTCCAAATCGGATGACTATATCATATAGCTTCCATACGAACGATCGGTCGGAAAATGGGAAAAAGTATTTTTTGAAAATATTTAAGCGAGCACTTGCAAGGGTATAAAAACTTCGGCACAGACGAAGTTAGGTTAGCTTTCTCGTTTTTTATTACCTGACTCCAGGCTTACACTCAAGAAGAGAGGCTCTCTGTCTTTTTCTGACACTCCCTAATGCATTGCTTCGGCAAGCATTCGAGGAGAATGCTCGAGTGTGTTCGTGGCGCGAAGCACTGCCTTACTCACCAAACTGAGAACGCATTTAGCTCGATTTTAGCGTCTTAAAGGCTACCTATGTACCTATAGTTCCCAGCTACCTTTTCTGCTGTGAGTCTCAGCAATGTTGATTTTCCATCAAGCAGGTGGTATGTTGGAATGGTGGTAGCTCTATCAAAACTTTCGGACAGGTACGCAGTTTTTGAAGCGTTTTAACAGTGTGAAGATTTGCTCTAGCTTCCCACAAGACAGCTACAGGCGAAAGCATCGGTCTTACTACCATGATGTAAAGCCACCGGAGTAATTGTGATGCCAAGACCCACGATTTTGTGGTATAGTGAGTGTGTATACTCTATAAGCTTGTCAAATCTTACTTTTTATACTTAACAAATAATCGAATTTTTCTGGATTTAGTTTCTTAAGCTGAATAAGTTCTGTTCTTAGAATTACCCCAAAAACCTGGATGAAATTTTAGTACATAACGGCGCAGAGAGAGAAGATTTCAAAAGTCTAGAGCAAAAACTCCGGTGTCCTTCGAAATAACATTTCAACATGAATCATTTCATATCAAAAATGATTTAACTTCCGCCTGACCTCATGCCTGGCTGATGTACGGCTCACAACCCACCGATATCAGCTTATGGCTTCAGCTTCAATGGTTCGCTTGGTAATTAATTAATTATAAACTAAACAATATTTTTAATGAAATGGCCAATGGTCGAAGGCAATCATGTGTTTAATATTAATTTTGTCGACAGAAAACATGGCGACCGGGCCAGAAATTATGGGCCAACAACAGCGGCAGCAGCGCCCAGCAGACAACACTCGGCGTCGGGGTCATAAATTTTAATTAAAAATGCAACTCATATGGCAAGTGGAACAATTAGCACCTGAAAATATGCAAACATTAAATTGCCTCTGCAGCAGACCGACCAGCAGAACCAGCAAAACCAGCAAAACCAACAACAGCAACAAAAGAAATGGAATTTAAATAAAATGCCCATGAAGTGAGCATAACGTGGCCATAACAGACACATATTTTGCCCTAGCAGTGGCCACATCCTGACCGGCAAATAGAGAGAGGATCCAACAACAACAACAAAAAAACAAAAAACAAGTATCAAAAACCCAAAGGGACAAAAAGAGACGGAAAGCGAACGGAAATCATGGCGCAATTTGTTATTGTGGTCCTGGCCTGGTTTGGCATTTACTGGACAATGGCCGGTTCTGGTTTTTTTTAACATACATACATAAATATTTTAGTTGGTGAAATCTTTTTGCGCTCAACAGTCGCCTCTATATGGGAAGCCCGTGTCCGTGTGAGCTGCAATATGTAAAAGCTACGCGCAGCATATACTCAAAATCCAACCCGGCAACAACAACAACACAAAACATGGCCACATATTCACACAATCTCGCTGATGCTGCCAAAAAATCGACAAAAACAACCTGTTCGGAAACACTTGCAACAAGGATATCAAGTAGGATATGTCGCACTGCAAACAAAACTAGAGAGAGAGCAAATACATAAAGAGGGAGAGAGAGAGAGAGACACAGCAGAAGCCATGTTTGGGGTGGGAGTGCCAACTAGAGAGCGCAGGCTGAGTCGAAGCGCCGCCTCTTTTCGAAAGTTTTGCACGCAAAACAATGTGACAGTGGCACAAAGTAGACAAAACTGGGATAGAATGTGCTAAGTAACAGCAGTGATTTACAAATTGAATATAGATTGATGTCAGATAAGTCGAGGAGCATAAAACGTGGTTAATTCCTATGATATACTGAATTCAGCCAAAATTAAAGTCTTTTAAGTCAGTTTGTAGGTTGTTGTCTGTATGTTGGATGGTTCTTTCCGAAACACACACATAAAACTTATAACAATTTATATCTTTAGTGTGGAATTCGAACTTAGGATCTGCAAGAGCAGCATTGAAAAACCCGGTGGTGCAGATGGTAAGGCCATGGCCTAAGCAAGGCGAGGTCGCGAGTTGAGACATCATTTTTTTGGTGGTATTCTAAGAATTGTGTTTATATATTAACAATGCACTTTGTTAACCAAATTAAATTGTTGGATAAACCACTTGTTTTAGTATTTACCCGAAATATATGTAGCATCAAAATACGAGAGGTCTATTTTTTAACTATTTTTTTAGAAAATCTGTAAGAAAGCGTTTTATTTTTAGTCAGTGGCGTGGGCAGAATTTTTTCAAGGAGGAGATTTTAGGAATTTTTTCTATATTAGCTTCTTACCTAGTCTAGTACTTAACATGTATATTGATTTGCGGTCAGAGTATATAGTCATCCGAATTGGACCTAATTCTGCAAATTCTTTTAAAAGCGTTTGGCGTTTATAATGACCGCGTTTAGGAGCTCTTACATGAAGAATAACCAATTTTTCTCACTAAGATGCATTTTCCGACCGATTATTCCTATGGCAGCTATATGTTAAAGTCAACCGATTTGTACAAAACTTTATAGAATTAGATAATATCAAATAAAATACTGGAATACCAAATTTGAAGACGATACCACTAAAAATAAAAACGTTTTTCCCACTTAAACTATTTTTTAGACCTATTTATTGATTACCAGCTATACCATAAAGTAGACCGATGTACTTCAAACTTAACATAACTATAAGAAAGCATAGAAAAGCAAATAAATACAAAGTTTGGAGGCGCTTAAATTAAAAACAAACCGTTTTTCTCACTAAAACTAGTTTCCAGACCGATCGTTCATATGGCAGCTATATGCTATTGGCTTTCGTTTTCAACAAAACTTTGTAGAATTATGTAAAAGCATACAAAATAAAGAAATATCAATTATAAACACATTTCCATTAAAAACCAAAAAGTTTTCTTAACTAGGTCTTCTTTTTAGACTCTACTTTTCTATGGCAGCTATACTATATACTTGTCCGATTTCGACCAAACTTAGTCAAATCATGAACAAGTATGGCAAACTAATAAATACAAAGTTTGAAGACGTTTCCATTGTAAACAAAAAAGTTTTTCTTACTGAAATGAGTTTTTCGACCGTTCGGTCCTATGACAGCTATAGACTATAGTCATCCGATTCGTCCGATTTTGACAAATGTTTAGCGTATGAGGAATAAAAAACTTCCTGCAAAGTTTCATTATTATAGCACTCAAACTGAAGGAGGAGTTAGCATAGAAACAGTGCTACATCAAATTAAGCTGATCATGAATATAATTTATATATATTTTATTCCTTCTGTGCATTTGGACAATTTTAAGATAGCCTCTGCAAGGTTATAAACATACACAATTGCCTAAGACTCTTTCATCTTTCAGCTTTCATCGGGATTGTGTTTATCGATATCGATATCTTCTACATAGACCTATCTGTCACATAAACCTACAAATAACAGAGCAAAATCTAAGTTTATCTGACACCTAGAAGCTATTTAGAAGATGAGAAATTTACCCTAAAAGAAGTATCGACTATCGAGAAACTATCGAGATATATTAGCTCGAAATATTGCATATTTTCAAGGCGTTCCAAGTGATTCTGTCTCGTTTCATCGAATCGGATCATATTTAAAGGCTTAAGTATCCAAAGTTTCTAATATTTTATGGCTTGCGTGGAAACACATTCAAGAAACCTCTGCAAGATTCTGATACATATCGACAACCCCATTTTGCCCCACTGTCCACCTACACCACATGATATACAATATAACAAAAAAAACGTTTTCGAATATGCAAAGCGCCAGCCAACCAGGAGGCGAGTTGGTACAATAAAACCACAGAATATGTTTGCCAACTGGCGTAGCAGATGGAGGCTCAGAGAGAGAGCGAGAGAGAGAGAGAGAGAGAGCCACAGCATAAGGGTGACGACTCTCTGGCACAGAATCAGGACAGATGTGCAGAGAGTTTTGAATGGGACAATATGAAAAATTCCAACCAGACTCGGGTGGTGGCAAATGGGCGAGTACTTAAAGAGGAACAGATTGCAGGCGGGCAGCAGTCGAAACTCGAGTTTCGAAACGAACTGAACTTGTGGAAACAGTGCGAATCAAAGTGAAAATGAATCTACTAATGGATAGCCTGCCCATGCAAGCGAATCCAGCGTCCACGCGTCGCTCAACGCCGCCACAGCAGCAGGCCGAGCTGAGAATCTCAACGGCATCGCCACACCAGCAGCAACAGCAGCAGCAGCCACATCTTAGCCATCACAACAACAACAACAACAACAACAATAACAATGAGGTGGCCGTCGGAAAGACCACCTTAAAGCGTTCATTTGATGTGGCTTTCCTCATGATGCCCGATGAGCGTATCAAGCAAAAACAGGCCGAGAAACAGGCCCGACTACAGGAGGCACTGCAGCAACATCAACACTTGCAGCAACAGCAGCAGCAGCAGCAGCATCATTATCCCACAGATCTGTCACCGCGTGGTCCAGCCTCGCAACCTCCTTCGCCAGCCGCCTTGGAATACATCAGCTTGTTGGAGGCCCGGCAGCGTTATCCCCAACTGAGCATACGCTCGCCACGTGTCTACGATGATCCCACACTGATCATACCACTTGTGGACTCACCAGAGGCTCCAACAGCCTCACCACCACCGCCCATGCGTAGCGCTTTCACCAAAGTGACCTCCTCGTCGCTGTCCACTTCGTCGTCCTCACCCTCCACCAACTCACGTCTCGAGTCCCCCGTGGATGTGGGTGCACCTCCCCTGAGTCCAGATCAATTGAGCTGCCATTCGATGAGTCCACCGCTTATAACGCCACCACCACGCACCAACAGCGGTGGTCAGCCCAATCCTCTGCCCCCCACTCAATTGGTGTATCATAACTTTCGTCCGGAATACCAATTCAATGGCGCCTTTCAGGCTGTCAATCCCATGCAGCAGGCCTTGCAGGCCCAACAGCGTCTCAAGCAGCTGTATACCACGCGTCCACCCGGGCCAAATGGCAGCATGAATGGTGGAGGAGTGGGACCCTCGAACTCCTCTTCACCACCCGCCGGACCACCGCCGGAGTTTATGCACGCCGCCTATCCCGGATTCCCACCGCCACCGCATCCCTTTGCCGTGGCCCAACCTCTGCAGAATCCGGCTGCAGCCGCCATACTCTCCACCCTGATACCGCCCACTCTGGCTTCCACCTTCACGCTGACGGCCCAAAATGTGTGCGCCAAGTGCAATATTAGTTTCCGCATGACCAGCGACCTGGTCTACCATATGCGTTCGCATCACAAAAGTGAAGTGGCCTGTGATCCAAATCGACGCAAGCGGGAGGAGAAACTCCGCTGTCCCGTGTGCCAGGAGACGTTCCGTGAGCGACATCACCTGACGCGTCACATGACCGCGCATCAGGACAAGGCCAGCGACCATCAGCCCAGCGCCGAGGATGCGGGTGAAAATGAGATAATCAATGTGGTGGGTGGCGGTGGTACACCGCCAGGACGTAGAGTGGGCCATGTGCCCAAATGATCCAAGCATTTCTTCGGATATTTTTAAGTTTCCCCCTGAAATTAGTCTTCTAGCCTGTTTCCAATGTGATATTAATTTTAGTTTTTCCCATCCCAAAAACTTTTCAGTTATCCTGTCTTGTAGTGCAATTTTGTTTAACGGAAAATTATAAATAATCTCTCTATCTCTCTCTCTCTCTCTGTCTTACACTCCTCTGTATGTCATCTAAAAATCTCTGAGATTTGAGATCAATGTAAAATATTAGATTTAAGTTGCAGACTTGCTCATTTTTTTAGCATTTAATGTGGCTGAATGTTTAAATAAAATATCTAATTGTTATCAGAATCAAAGGGAGTTTTAAGTGTTTATTGGGTCAATTGGTATTTGTACGCAGAGTATATTAAGCTTGTGCGATTGCAAGTAACAGGCAGAAGGAAGCATCTCAG
Source organism: Lordiphosa fenestrarum (assembly GCA_035044985.1). Lineage (NCBI taxonomy): Eukaryota > Metazoa > Arthropoda > Insecta > Diptera > Drosophilidae > Lordiphosa > Lordiphosa fenestrarum. The sequence continues at coordinate 47,128 of JAWNNO010002555.1, read as the reverse complement.
ACCCCAAAAAGTACATCTTACAGTACATCTTAAGTATAATACCAACAAATCTCGGAATTGGTAGAGATGAAGGTTGGATATGTATGAGACATAACCTTTTAAAGAGTTCAACAAAATCAAACTTTTAGAAAAAAAAACTCTCTATTCGATCCTTAAATTCTGCTAGAAGGCACTTATGTAAGCATCACCTTCCAGCGGCTCGTAGCTAAAGCTGTTCTGTCGAAAGAATGCATTACGCCTGACGGAAAAGTAATGAACTACACCTGCTTCTAATCTATAAAGGGATAGTAAACAGACTGCATACGAGCTGCATTACAATTTTCAAAAAGTAATACGCATTTGTAATGGGAATCCGATGACAGTTCGGCTCTAGCATACATCGTGCATTACCAGTAATGCACGTTGTGCGCACCCCATTTACAAAGCGGCCATGCATATGGCAAAGTAAGCCAGACTGTAATGCAAAGTAATGAAGAAGCAATCCATTATGTAAGGTCGATTTTCACCGCTGGGCTTATACACAGTATTTCAACTGTACTCAAAGTGGACGTTCTATGGTTACTTTTGTACTAGCAACCCAAAGCGACAACAACTTTAACCTACTTGTGAATGGTTCAAGATAAAAAAAAACCTGCAAAATTCAGGAAACACGAACAGGGTCATTGGGAACGTAATATCAGAAATTCGTTTCAATCGTACAACTGGTAGAGGTCAGGGATCCTCTAAAGGGGGGTCAAACATAAATTTTTCAATAGCCCATAAACTAGACCGGAAAAAAGACCACTGGTTTACGGACACGGTGGACATTTTTATAAAGTGTGATTCTTTTTTGCAGCTTTCGGAATTTGTTGCAAAAAAAATAAACCATAAAATTCCAGAAAAATGTATGAAATCTGAATCATAACTTAATGTTAAACGTTGACTGCGGCTGCGCCTCAAATGATTCGTAAGCTGGGTCCAATCGTGGCATACTCTCTCCAACTTTAGATTTAGCTCAAATTAGCTTCCAGTGAGTAAACTGTTGCTAGCTTACCGCCATAGACATGAGCCTTAACGTAGCAACCCAAACAACAAAATTTAAAGACCCTTTATCGCACGATATCAGTGGCTTAATGACCGGTCCCTAACGTAAAATAAACTGTTCACCTAACTCGCCTCACAATCGGGCCATTTTTTCGCGTGCTGTGTGGCATCTGGCACCGTCTTGTTGAAACCACATGTCAGCCAAGTTCAGCTCTTCCATTTATGGCAAAAAAAAGCTTGTTATCATCACACGGTAGTGCTCTCCATTAACAGTAATGTTTCTATCTTCGTCTTCTTTAATAAAAAAGGACGGTCCAATGATGCAATGAAGCATTTTTCGGGATTCATTGGTAGATCTTGCAATGCTTCTGGCTGCGCTTCACACAAAATATTCAACCAGCAATGAGCTTCGTCGCTGAACACAATTACCCTATAAAAAAGTGTTCAATTCTTGCACCAACTGTATTTTAAAAGGTTTTAAATCCAAATCCTTCCCCAAAATTCTCCACATAGTGGAGTAACAGAGATCTAATGGCTGCGAACGGCACCGAAACGATAATTCACGGTTGTTAACAACACTGGCGAACACAGCTGCCATGTTTTAATGTCTTATAATGTAAATTTGGTGCGAAATTTAGACCCAAAAGGTCGCCCAAGCTGACCACAAAATGAAAGAAGTGCACGATGCCTTTTCTGAGCCGTGCATGACTTTTGATAATAAAATTCAATAATCTGCAAGCGTTGTTCGTTTGTAAGTCGATTCATGGTTCAATTATAGAACGAACTGAACATGTTTGACAGTTAAAAGTGACTCGAAGGCAGCAGCCCAAAGGCCCTAGGCTGAGCTTCTCTCTATTTCTGGATTGTGTGCTTCTAATCGGACTTTTTCAAGGCTAGTTACTTAAAAGATAGCGCTAACAGCTAGTGAAGGTGACCGTACTGGAAGGTTTCAAAAGAAAAAAAAACTTTGCATTAGATGCACTAAGGCGGAATCGAGACCACGACCACAGCAGGCACACACACTACCCGCTGCACCACTTTCGCACATAGCATTAATTCAAAGAAAAAGAAAGAACGAAAAAGTGGGAAGGCAGAAGAAAGCTAGATTGAAATATGAAAGCGGTAAAGAAGGTGGAATGAGCAACAATTTAGATTTTTCACAAAATTCATATAAACCCTCCCTCCTCGAAATATTCTATTAACTCCACCATTTTGCCTTCCTTCAGTTGGTTTACCTCAAAGCTCGCACCCCTCCTTCCGCCTACCACCCCCGCAACAGAAACCGATATCTTTATCAAGTGGCAAACAGCGAACACAAAGCCATAAAATGCTAATCCCATCATGGGAACAATAAGCAGAACAGATCAGAGCAGAACGTTTGCCGTTTAGCAGCGCCATCAATTGATACATCAGTTGATAAGGACATAAGACATCTCCTGACATCCTGTGAGAATCGCGTGGCTCTGGCTTGCTGCCACGTTCTAACAGGATTTGGCCACGCTAAATCAAAACGATTCGTTGTGGCTCATTTGAGTGCGGAGTAGCAAGCAAAAGGCTTCCTTTGGCACCACCGCCACAACACCCAAGGAATTCGTTGCGCTTTGTACACAATTTGCCATGCTACAAATTTCGTGGCCCATGGGAAAATAAATCCCCCTCTGGATTGGCCGTTTGAGTGCGGAAATATTGAAATTCGAAAATCATTTCTGCCGAAAAAGTGCAGAAGCACTTGATAAGTCAGAGGAAGCTGTGCGGGACGCAGTTAGTGTGCCACATTAGTCGCGCCGTCTGGACGAATGCGTTTTTGGGCCAGCACAACCCCATTATGCCCATCTTGTTACCATTTTCAGTGGTTCCCACATTCAGCAGTGTCAGTGCTCATTAGCGTCGGCGACGCAGTTTTTGTGGCCGCAACTAATTGCTGCATACGTCCGCCGTTCGTTTGGTATGTGTAGCTATAGCATAGCATCCCAAATTCGCGATTTCAACTTCAGTGCGCTTACAAAATTTAACATATTCTTGTCTACTTACATGGCGTATGTTCCTTTTTCTGCAAAAGCATGTGGCAGCGAAGGATGATAGTGGTTTTTCTAAGCCTGGGAACCTATGTTTTTAGTGAACCTGAAAGAGAAATGTAGGTATCAAAAGGGTGAAGGTATACGATGAATGATTTGAAAAGCTGTACAAGAGATGGCTATTGTGCTTTGCACATGGCTTTGATCGTGGTATATATCCTTTTCTGGCTTTATAAGCTGTAAAGTCTAAAAAGTGTATCTATTGATGATCAACATTTTACATTTGTCATATATCGCTGAAGAGTTTCTCGTAAGATAGTGCAATAGCACAGCAAATATCTTTAAATATTATAAAATTTTGCATTCGGAACCAGTTTCCTTTTAGAGAATTTTAACAACCGACTATTTTGAGATATAAATCAAGTGTAAGAGCTGCTTTAGACCTTAAGTTTTTATTCGATAAAGTGCTCTTTTAAGGTTATGTAAGACACCATTATCCGTTTACCGAAATCACCCACTAGAAATCACCCGAAACTTTGTGTATCGTACCGGGATGTCATTAAAGGATGCTGAAGGAAGGAATACCGCTCGAAATTCGCAAGAATTCCAAGCCACGAAAAATCGAGTTCGTCGAAATCCACTGCGCAATCAGAAAATCATGACTCGTGAAAGGAATATCAACAAGGACAGCCGGTCGCGCATCATAAAACGTGACTGGAGAGAAATTTTTCATCATAGAGGAATCGTTCATCAAACAGAACGATAGAGTGTATGCTTTTTCATCAGAACAAGCCCACGAACTCAATCCGAGAGTAAAGAGAGATCCCCAACCACCTTATGTGATGGTTAAGTGGGTAGTGGCCTATGATGGTGTCATCAAGTCCTATTTTTGTGAGATATTTAGGAGTCAAAACTTCGGCGAAAATGTATCCGACGTTTTGGAAAAGGCAGTAAAGCCTCTTAACTCGATATTATTTGCAAACAAGCCGATAATCTATCCACAAGACTCCGCTGCAGCTCACAAGGCAAAAACAACTCAACATAGCTAAAAAACGAGGTACCGCACTTCAATTCCGTATAAAATAGTTATAATTGTATGCCAAAAACCGTGTACCAAAACAATTGGAAGTATTATGTAGAGCCTACAGGTCTGTAATGAACATAGGTCCATTTTTAAAGGTTCCGCTTTTGATCTTGACGAGTGACACGCATTAAATAGCTTAAATAACTCATATGTTCAAGAATTCGATTACAGTGTGCTATTTTCGTACTAAGACTACTTTTGAGACTCTACTTTTGTATGACAGCTATACTATATAGATCAGTGGCGTAGCCAGGATTTTTTCAGGGGGGGGTGGGGGTTTTAACAAATTTTTATACTCTGTACCGTAGGTACATAGAGTATTATAAGTTTGTGCAAAAGTATGTAACATCCAGAAGGAAGCATCTCCGACCCCATAAAGTATATATATTCTTGATCAGCATCAACAGCCGAGTCGATATAGCCATGTCCGTCTGTCCGTCTGTCCGTCCGTCCGTCTGTCTGTCTGTCTGTCCGTATGAACGCACAGATCTCAGAGATGGTAAGAGATAGAGGTTTGACATGTATACTTCTTATGTCTGCAGGCAGATCAAGTTTATTTTCAATTTTGGCCACGCCCCCTCCCGCCCCCGCAATTTAGTCATATCTCCCACAGTTTTGAAGATAGATGGCTTGTTTCTTCTGGACATATTTAGTTATTAGGATAACTTATCGATCCGCCAAAGGAATGAAGAAGATCGGATGAACGGTTTTCGAGTTATGATCAAAAGACAAATTTTCTTGGTACAGAGTATGTTATAGTCGGGCTTGACCGACTTTCTTTCTTGTTTGTTAATCGCTTCTTTTTAAATACAGTATTTATTCAATTTGCATTTGAAATTCTCAGGGGTTGGGGGTGTTTAACCCCCAAAACGACCCCCCTGCCTACGCCACTGATATAGATGTCCGATTTCGACTAAAAATGGCAGAATCATGGAGAAGCATAGAAAACTAGAAAATACGGAGTTTGGAGGAGTTTTCTTTGAAATCAAAAAAGTTTTTCTCACTAAAACAAGTTTCTCGACCGATCATTTCTATGGCAGCTATAACCTTTAGTCATCCGATTTTGACAAAACTTTGAAGAATTGTGTGAAAGCTTATTGAAGAAATTTATACCAATTTTAAAGAGGTTTACATTAAAAACAAAAAAGTTTTTCTTACTAAGACTAGTTTTCTAACCTTACTTTTCTATGGCAGCTATACTATATAGATGTCCGATTTCGACCAAAGTTGGCAGAATCATGGAGAAGCATAGAAAACTAGTAAATACGGAGTTTGGAAACGTTTGCATTGAAAACAAAAAAGTTATTCTCATTAGAACTAGTTTTTCGACCGATCGTTCCTATGGCAGCTATATGTTATAGTCAACCGATCCGGACGGTTTCTACAAGTGCGCAGCGTATTTATACCAGAAGACTTCATGCCTTTGGTAGCGATAGCTTTAAAACTGAAAGAGGAAATAGCATAGAAACAGACGAAAGGACAAGCGGATAGACGGACAAGGCTAAATCAACTCAGCTCGTCATGCTGATCAAGAATATATATACTTTATGTGGTCGGAAATGCTTCCTTCTATGCGTTACCAACATCTGGACAATTTCAATATACCCTCTGCAAGGGTATACAAATATTAAGAAGGGAAAAAGTATTAATTAGATCCACACACTTCAGTGCCTGGAAGCTGCTTGAAATTGGAAATTATTTTGTTTAAAAACTCCAGACATATCGAGGCAGATGGTAGATTCACTTTAGCATAAGTATAGCAACCAGCGTGTGCGATGGCGCAACTTGTTGAGACCGCATTCCAATTGTGCTCAGTCCCGAAAGAAACCCAGTTGTACCCTTCAGATGATACTTTTTATACTCTGTACCGTAGGTACATAGAGTATTATAAGTTTGTGCAAAAGTATGTAACATCCAGAAGGAAGCATCTCCGACCCCATAAAGTATATATATTCTTGATCAGCATCAACAGCCGAGTCGATATAGCCATGTCCGTCTGTCCGTCTGTCCGTCCGTCTGTCTGTCCGAATGAACGCACAGATCTCAGAGATGGTAAGAGATAGAGGTTTGACGTGTATGGGACATATGCTTCTTATGTCTGCAGGCAGATCAAGTTTATTTTCAATTTTGGCCACGCTCCCTCCCGCCCCCGCAATTTAGAAAAAACGTCATATCTCCCACAGTTTTGAAGATAGATGGCTTGTTCCTTCTGGACATATTTAGTTATTAGAATAACTTATCGATCCGCCAAAGGAATGAAGAAGATCGGATGAACGGTTTTCGAGTTATGATCAAAAGACAAAATTTCTTGGTACAGAGTATGTTATAGTCGGGCTTGACCGACTTTCTTTCTTGTTTCTATTCCCTCAAAGAAACTGTTTCTAATCGCTGAGAAGAAACTTAACCCTATCGCCCAGAAGTAACGCTTTCTTGACACCCAGAAGTGTCGCAATGAGGTTCACTTCTTCTCGAATTGAGATGAGAGTGCAGTAGTTACATTCTCGATAAATGAGGCTACACTGGGCTACACACAATAAGATCCATTTGGTTTGGATATGTCTTTAATATCCTTTAAATTATCCAAATGATCATCATTTTTTATATCCTTTCGATGGTTATTGGATGACTAAAAGGATATTTAAAAGTTATCCCATCCAAATGGATACCGGAAATCATCCAATGGACATTTTTCTTAAAAATTAAAAGATTCCTATTTAGATTTTTTAAGTGAAAACATTTCCAAGGCCTGAAAAATATAATTAAAACTGGTTTTTGTTTTTCTTAAAAACTTCAAAAACCTAAAAATAATATCACAAAGTTTTATTACATTTCCCAAGCCCACAATATACACTCAATTATAGTCAAAGCTGCTGATTTATTTTATACATTTCCCCAATGAGCAATTTCAACTTCCTTTAAAAACAATTACAACTTCCTCTCTACACACACACACACGCGTATAAAGTGTCTCGTAAAGCCAACACATCGTCAAAATCACATTTCCTCCTTTACAGTAAAAGAGAGGCCAAAACCAAAGCCACAGACAGCCACTCACTCAAAACGACGCCCAAGGCAACCGCAGCGCCAGGCAACGCCAACTCCATAATAAGCCTCATCATGATGGGGCTACATAATAACAGGCCATAATCACATTTCATATTTATCACATTTTTACGCCCACCAACAACAACTGGGAGCCAACAGGAGTTTGCCTTTGCCTAACCTCGCAATTTGACCGTAAATAAATTGCCTGCCTGCTCATTTGGTAAGCTGTGTGCTTCTAGCCGGGCAGGGAAAATCCCTTGACAAGAGAGAGAGAGAGAGAGGGAAAGTAAATACGTTTAAGCACAATGCAAATACCGTTATAATAGCACAACAACAGCCGCAAAGCAGACAGCTGTAGTAACGCCCCCCCACGTAATGGATGCCCGTGCGTATGAGTGATTTTCTCATCTGCGCTGAAAAGTATGCAAATGTTTCCGAAAGGGTGACTTTTGTGGGGAAGAAGTGCTTGTTACTTTTAACTGCAGGCAATTTAATTTCCTGTTTGTTTTTAAATGCCACTGCAATTGATGCTGCTGGCAAAATGTATGCATAATGATTAACTAGCCAAAAACTGGGTGGCTTGTCCCCAGCTCAAAGTCGACTTAAGAGCCACAGAGTAACTGACAGTCAAGCCGCTTAAACTTTGAACTTTGTCATCTCAATTTTCGCCAAACGGATACGCTTTGTTTCAGGCCCCACAGGCAGAGTACTATGGTGTATTTCAACTATTTTCGGGCCAGAAATTAGTTGACTTCACGATTTACTTACTTGAAATTGTGGCAATTAAAACCAAACTGACTTTTTACCAATTGCCCATTGTGCGGGGGAGCAGCACCGAGTGCCGAGAGCCGTGTCCCGGAAACATTGAGCCTGACACAATGCGATGACTTTCATTTGCCGAAACTGCGGAGTTGCTTGGCCTGCCATTGTTTTGCGGCTTGCCCCGATCTCAGCCTGAGGATGAGACTGAAGGCCGGTTTTCAGGAAGTTTTTCATGCGCCATGACACTTTTTGTGCGTTATGTGCGGGCGGGCGGGCGGCCATTTTGTATACCTTTGTGAAGGAATTTTCGAATATTTTCTGGGATGCATGGAAGCTGTTTGCCAGGCCCGCAAGACACAAGGCAGGACCAGCAGCGGCATCCTCTTTGGCCATGTCCTGCCTGTAATTTATGATGTGCGCTTCCCCTTTCTCGTTGGGTTGGCAGTTGCCAGTTTTTAGTTTTGGTAGCGCGTGCTCTGCGCCTGTTTTCTGCTGTCATAACTTTTGCGCCACATAATTAATAGTTGTAAGCCGGCAGCGAGTGACTTTTTAGTGGCCCGGGTGCACAACTTTTATGGCGGCCGCCGTGCCATGACTCCCTCGTTCCGGAAGTTGTTTGCTCAATTAACTTAGCAGGTAGTTAATTTTTGCAAAAGCCGCAAGGCAACTTGAGAAGTTGTGGGCGCTAATTGATTTACGAGTAAATGGTTTTTGCGGTGGCAGTCGCTGGTTTGTTAATGGTTGATCTGAGGAGCCTGAAGAGTTGGTGTCCATTGAAGTGTGAATCGCATTTGAAACGCAGCCAAGTTGAAGTGAATGGAAATAAGCAATAAGTTTGCATGGCATTTTGATATTTCACAACTTGTTTGTTTAAGCAATAAATTTCTTAGCCAGTGAACGAAGGGTGTTCAACCCAAGTGAATGGAGACCCTCCTCCTACCCCCAATAGCAAGTACTGTCTATACTGTGTGTATGTGTGTGTGAAGTGTCAAGATTGAAGTTTAAAGAACATTAAATATTGAAGCAAAGTTTTGCAGATTAAGGGAAAAACAAACATTTGAGGAACATTTTAGAATTCTGTAGAATTCTGGGCAAATTTGAAGTTTGCTTTAATTGGAGTTTATCTACTTGGGCTCTCTCAATGTCAGGCTAACAACTTATCGATATACAGCTATCGTTGTTACAGCTGTTTTTATCGCTGTGAAATAGATTATCTCGCCTGGTTGATTTGGTCAACCAGAATCATAGTATTAGCCAGACCAATTGCTTGAATCGAGCCTGTAAGCCTGTCCGGGTCCATTGAACCGGTTCCTCTAAGTCTGTTTACTCCCAAACCTGAGCCCGAACCGGACCTCTTTTCTTTTTCAAAAAGCTTCGGTTTATTATTAAAGATTTAAGATTTTTTTTATAAGTTTCTTCATATTTCAGCCTCTAGAAATTGTTGCTTAATACTGTAAAGTTTAATGCATCATTTAAACTATTCTTAGTAGATTATAAAATTTGTAAGACATATCATTCAAACTGGGAATATATCGACTATAAAACGGGAAATTCATATCTATGTGTTCAGAATGAAAGGACCGAGGACTTAAGGAACATTTGATTAACAGTATGAATAATTGAGTATCATTCTATCTACAGTCGATAGGCAAATCGAAAGCTTCCTCCTTAACAAAATTAAGTCCCAGCTGATTTTAATATAAACAGAATATAGCATTTTCAAAGAACACAGTTGTATTGAACCAAGGTCTGACTTAAAACCTTATGTACGATAAGTCAACTTTCGAACCTCTGGTCCGAATCTTTCGCTGAATTTTAGAGACTTGTCGCCTTTCTTAGCATCAGTCGCTTGCCCATCAATGATTTGATTGATAATTCTATTGAATCTTCTCATGAATCTTAATGACTCTTCCTCAAGGTTTGCTGCTCGGTTAATCGAATAACGCAGTATGAGACACTTGAACTTAAGTATCTAGAACAATAAGAAGCGAAAAGGCCAATTTCAATGTAGACCTTCGATTTCACAGTCGAAGTTTTGAACAAAATTTGCAAGCAGACAGCACACAAATGTAAAATCGAAAGTCCACATTGCAAATTTTCCATAAAATTTCACTAATATTCACTGGCTTGACCTAGTTTTCCCTACTCATTCGAACTGAATATGTCTTTAACATTCTGTTCATCATCCAGCGGACCTGTTATAGACGGGCTTGAATGACTTATTTGCTTGTCTTTTTTTTAGGCAATGGATAATATTTCGATAATTCATTTAACGATGTATCAGAAACTAATTATACTCTGTACCGTAGGTACATAGACTATTATAAGTTTGTGCAAAAGTATGTAACATCGAGAAGGAAGCATCTCCGACCCTATAAAGTATATATATTCTTGATCAGCATCAACAGCCGAGTCATGTCCGTCATGTCCGTCTGTCCGTCATGTCCGTCTGTCCGTCTGTCTGTCCGTATGAACGCACAGATCTCAGAGATGGTAAGAGATAGAGGTTTGACATGTATGGGACATATGCTTCTTATGTCTGCAGACAGATCAAGTTTATTTTCAATTTTGGCCACGCCCCCTCCCGCCCCCGCAATTTAGAAAAAACATCATATCTCCCACAGTTTTGAAGATAGATGGCTTATTTAGTTATCAGGATAACTTATCGATCCGCCAAAGAAATGGAGAAGATCGGATGAACGGTTTTCGAGTTATGATCAAAAGACTGTTTCTTGGTACAGAGTATGTTATAGTCGGGCTTGACCGACTCTCTTTCTTGTTTTAACTTGCCCACATTATTTTTTTACGGTTCAGATCATTTCTAATGTCTCGCTAATGTATCGGCCGAGAGCTTTGGCTCACGAGCCGAAAGCTTTGGCTCAAAGCTCAGAGCCGAGAGCCGGTTGATGGCTCACGGCTCCCGAGCTGTGGCTCTCAGCTCTGAGCCAGAAGCTGTGGCTCACGGTGCTCGCGGCTCTCGAACAGCGGCTTTCGGCTCTGAGCGAGAGCCGAAAAGAAGCAGAGCGCTCGCTCGTGAGCAATTCCTAAGCCTTGTATCGATGATAATATACTAAAGAATACTTTTTTAAGGTCAATAGCAGACCATGAAAGTCATCCTAAAATATTCTGCATTGCATGGTACCGTCTATGATAGACGATATTTCTAGCCTATTTTGAGCCGAACTGGTTCGAACCTGAAATTCCGACTTAGAAACTACTGTGAGCCGGAAGCTCTTAAGCTACAAAAGCTGAACCAGAACCTGAACCTCTTCCGAACCTTATACTTAGGTTGGGTTTAAGAAAACTAAAACCATTTGACCTACTGCCTAGCGACTTCTTCGGTCATCCTGATGGTTTTGGACGACTGAGTTTTACCATCGGCAGGAAAGTTTAATGGAAAAATGTTTAGAACTAGCTTTAAGATCCTCAACCACATAAGCCTTTCTTTCATAAGTTTGAAGCGTGGCAACTTCGCATGAATCTATGTTAACGAAAAATTACACTTGAAGTAACTAAAGAAAAGGCGTTGACTAAAAGATGGTACGAGGTAATCAAAACACGTTTAGTTCAATTGCTTTTGCTGCGAGTTGGCACGTATGTGAAACACCTGTGTGTTCTATGCCGCTTTTTACTTGACTCGGTGAGATTTATATCCAAAGACAGTGACTCCTAACCCCATAACTCTACTACTTTTTGGCTAACTTGGCATATGCGCCATTTTGAATGATGGTAGGAGGCAGTTCTGCCTGTTTTCTGCCTGTTACCTTGGAAAGCTAAAGTCGCACGCGAAATATTTAGCATGTCAAATGACATACGTATTTGTGTGGCATCTTTTTTTTTTGCCAAGGATGTAAATGTCTTTCTCTTGCCCTCTACATCTCTTCACCCGTGTATGTGTGTCTGTGGCCAAACTGTATCGTCGCCATTTTTGCTGTTTTGTGCTTCATTTATCACTTTACACAGATTTTTTGGGATTTCCATATACTCAGCATATTTGCTAGCCAGAATTGTATGATATATGGCTGGTGTGCTTAACCCGGCCAGAGTTCAGGGTAGTGTGTCACTTGTTCGATGACAAGCAACCCCAAACAAACCCCTCGTTGACTCCTCCTGCTGCTTTTTCTGCACATGGTGTAATTTAGATAAGTGGTCATTCTTCATTTTAATGCTCATAATTTCATAATGTGCCATCCATATGAATACGGCAAATTAAAATCATACATTAAAAGCGGCAACAGCAGCAACAACAATCAGCAGGGAGAAACAACATGGTCAGCGTCGTGCCATTTATTTTATTTGGCGAGAGTTTTTGCTAGTCCAGCGACGATGAGCAGCGCCACCTTGGAAAGTGGAGCATGGGTGGCAGGAATATGGAGAATATGTGAGAGAGTTTGTTTTTTCCACCGTTTTGGCGCTGATTTACGAGCCATAAAACTTAACTTAATTAAATGGTTTCTGGGTTTTTGTGAATATTTATGGGACAGATTCTTTTTGGTTGACCTTTTTTATTTGGCAAATCCTAACTAAATCTCTTTAAGCAGAAATTGGATTAACTAAACTTATCAATTAGGTTACTTCTAGTTTTATTCAAAAAATTTTAGTTGTATTTTCCACTAAGTTAGGGTCCCTAAACCATTTATAGCAATAATTCAAATCAATAATATTAATGGACTGAGGCGCACTTACAAAAGAAAAAGAGGTATAGGGACTGACTTCTTTTTGCAGTACCAAACTACCTAAGTACTCCTAAGAAGAAGGGGAAAGCGAGCTAGATTAGGCTGAATTCGAGTACAACAAACTTCACCTACACTCAAAAAAAAAACAGCCAAAATCGCCCTAAAATTTATAAATTCGCCTTTAAAAAGGGGTCAAAGGCGATTCGCCATATTATTAGAAAAATTATTTCTAAAAATAAGACAAAGACTTTCTGAAATTAAGAAAATATTTACTATAAGCTAGAAAATATTTTCTTAATTGTAGAAAAGCATTTTCTAGATTTTAGAACAACCTTTTTAGATCTTAGAAAAAAAAACTTTTTCAACAGGAAAGGGAGTGGGGGGGAACTGGAGACAGAACAGGAAGAAGACTACTACACTAAGAAGCGTTTATCCCCCTAATATATTATTTTTATAGGATATTTTCTTTCTGTTGGTTTCTTTCTGAATATCACATTGTGTAATTAGTAATCAATATTTTAATTTCTAACTTTACCTTACCTGGGACTTGAACTCGGGACCTCGGGGAAAACTTCAACACGAAAGGCATCTTATCGCACTCGACTACCAAGCACTCGCGTGAGTCACTGTAAAGAACGCAGTCAAATGCTAAGCACTCTGCTGTCTCTTTTATATTCCGAAAGCAGAGAATTCGAACTTGAGAATTACATACATGCAGTGTCTTTTTCTATTTTTCTAAATTTTAGGGCGGTTTTCTTGATTATTTTTCCATATTTTAGGGCGATTTTCTCAGCATGCCGAATATTAGTTGCCCCTTTTATATTCCGAATGCACGGAATTCGTACTTGAGAATTACAAGGGGTGTCTTTTTAATATTTTTATATTTTTTTGGGCGATTTTCTATACTTTTTATACTCTGTACCGTAGGTACATAGAGTATTATAAGTTTGTGCAAAAGTATGTAACATCCAGAAGGAAGCATCTCCGACCCCATAAAGTATATATATTCTTGATCAGCATCAACAGCCGAGTCGATATAGCCATGTCCGTCTGTCCGTCTGTCCGTCTGTCTGTCTGTCCGTATGAACGCACAGATCTCAGAGATGGTAAGAGATGGTAAGAGATAGAGGTTTGACATGTATGGGACATATGCTTCTTATGTCTGCAGGCAGATCAAGTTTATTTTCAATTTTGGACACGCCCCCTCCGCCCCCGCAATTTAGAAAAAACGTCATATCTCCCACAGTTTTGAAGATAGATGGCTTGTTCCTTCTGGGCATATTTAGTTATTAGAATAACTTATCGATCCGCCAAAGGAATGAAGAAGATCGGATGAACGGTTTTCGAGTTATGATCAAAAGACAAAATTTCTTGGTACAGAGTATGTTATAGTCGGGCTTGACCGACTTTCTTTCTTGTTTTTCTATATTTTAGGGCGAAATTCTAAATGGCTTGTCTAAATTTAAGAAATGTGCTTTCTTAAATTTATGGCGGTTCGCCCTATTTTAAGACACAGTGCAATGTATTTTTTTTCTAAATTCAAGGGTGAATTCGCCCTTAATTTTAGAAAGTATTGAGGAAAAAATCTAGAAAAATGACCCTAAATTTAAGAAAAAATAAATCGAATTTCCAAGTTTAAGAAATTATTTTCTAAAAAATCTTTTTTAGGGTTGTTTTTTCTAAGTTTTAGAAAAAATTGTCTAAATACAAGAAAGGAAAATTATTTTAGTGCGAGCGAATTTCTAAAAATTAGAAATGAAATTTTTTGAGTCTAGGCAACTGTTGGCAGATTTAGTCAAGTAATCTACCAGACTCCTAATTTCCCATCCTTACTAATGAATTTACCACTCACCCAGCAACTTTCCCCAACAACAACAACATCAGCAACATCTACTACAAATAATTCTATAAAAATTTATGCTAAAAGCTATTTTTTTATGAGGCCAAGAAAAACTTTTTAATAGTGGAAATTTGCAAATTTCCAAAAGCGATAAGAAAACAGGTTTGCCAATAAATATTGACACCATTTTGTGTGTGTGTGTGTGTGTGTGTTTCTTTGGAGCAACTTTTTTCAATTGCCCGCAAGACGGAACCAGATAACAGCCATTATATTATAGTCGTCGCGGCACAGCCAACAAAACAGCAACCGAAATTGAAACTGAAAACTGAAAACTTTTTGACTTGGTTTGGCTTGGAGTAGAGTGGAGACTGCGTATCGTGAAAAAAATAAAATTATGCAAATTTTTTATTATTTGATTATGCAAATGTTCGCGCTTGACGACCCTTGGCATAAGGACGACAATATTCCCCGCCCCACCCTTCCACAGGCGCTTCAACACATGCGGAGACTAAAGCTTCCGTTTTGCAGAGGGCGAAAAAAAAAGAATACAGTTAGTTGAGTAAATTTGAATTTTTGCTGGCGATTTTCCGCGAATTGTAGGGACAAAGCAAAAGAGGGACCCCAACCCGCCTCGGCTGTGTGGAGCACTGTCATATGTGGTTGGAAATTTTGAATCTGTTTGCAACCCCTTCGAGCGTATCCGTTTCCTTCTGTCGCGTGCGTTTTCCCCCCACCCCGCACCACCCTTCCGCCACTCTCTTTCACTTTTGTGTACGCGTATTTATATTTTGTCTTTTCTCTTTGCGCGCGATTTGAATCTTTTAAGTGAAATATTGTTGAAATCATTTATGCTTGAGTGGCACTCTGTCTGGGTGGAGAGTGAGTGGAGTGGAGGATTGTGCACACCTTAATTGATAAACACATCTAAGCTTGATGCTCTAAGAAGTCACGCAGAAAGCGTTTAAATTTAATAAGATAAAAAAGAAACCGCGACACGACGCATAAAAGCCAAACAGATAAAAGTCAAGCATGAAGTTTTATGGCCCGCCCTGTAATCTGTTTGAATAATTACCAAAACGTGATTGCTGCGATTTCGAAACTACGAAAGGCAAAAGAACAAGCAGATTCCTTTAAGAACTTTTAGTTTTGTAGAAGAAAAAGTCCACAGTCAGCAATCGAAATTTTAGAAACATATCCACAAAGACAAGCTTGTGATTCATAAAAGGTGTTAAATGAAGCTCAAATGCTCTTGACTTGAGTGTGCCTGACTTAAAACGACTTGAACTTTCTTGATTGTTATTTACTTTAACCTTTTCAGCCTTTTACCAGAGATATAAAGCATTCTCTGAATCCTTGACAAGTCTTGAAGCACTAAAAGCAATGGATTTCTTTTGTCTTGTTTAGTCACGCTTGCTTAGATTACCAGTTCAGTGACTTTTTCTGTGTACTGTACTTTGACTTGGTTTGTGACTATTGTAAGCCAGTCTCCAATGTTTTCTCTTTTACACAACCGGTCACCTTCATCAGCTAGTGACACCTGTGAAGCAATGCTGTGAAGTAACTAGCCATGAATAAGATATTTAAGCGTTCGGATGCGAAGTTATATGTAGGTCCTTTTCTGTTCTTCGAAAACTGAGAAGGGATTAAATCGCTTGACCCTTTGCTTAATACCCAAAAAGACATGCCCAGCAATCATATGATGATATTTTTGTTCACATTCAAGTCTTTTATGATATAAATGATACCCTAGAAACGATTAACAATCCTGAGACACATTAACACCGATCCAAACCTAAATTGTTAAGAGAATATACACTAATATCACTACCTCGTAAGTTGCTACCAATAAATAACAAAATAGATGTAAAATAAATAAATCAATCAAGAAGTGTCGTTTTTAACCCGTTCTTCTGTACAGTTTGGACTCAACTCTCTCATTTTTTTAATTATTAACCGTGCTCGAAAAAGACTCATCAAGGTGATTTTAAAGGTTCGAAATTGTATTAAAGTAGTATAAATCAAGTTTAACTCTAAGTCGGTTAAGCTCATAGTACCAAAATAGACCAAATCAAATGCAGTCAAAGGGTATATGATATGAGAAAATCAGCTTATTTTCGAATAGCTTCCACTGTTTTCATACAGCAATCTCAGTAATACACAAAAACTAATGGTTTTCTGC
The DNA here is from genome assembly GCA_035044985.1 of Lordiphosa fenestrarum. Taxonomy (NCBI): domain Eukaryota; kingdom Metazoa; phylum Arthropoda; class Insecta; order Diptera; family Drosophilidae; genus Lordiphosa; species Lordiphosa fenestrarum. The sequence goes on along the minus strand of JAWNNO010002555.1, from coordinate 30,504 downwards.
ATTTAAGTTTGGTTACTGAAAGTCTACCATATTGTAGCTCAAATTCAGTACAGATTAGATATATCTTTCGTTTTGAAGACTGTTCTTCACGTGACATGTAGGTTTTCCATCTACAGAAAGGGTGTTGTTGATCCCATTTCACTCATCATCGCTTGCCGCTTCCCTACACTTACTGCGATTTGCTGCAATGCCACGCGAGTGCTTGATAGTCCTCTGGGCTGAGTTGCTGACATTTGTGCTTATGTTTTCAAGACAATGTAAGTAAATTGTGAGTCCGAGAGTTATATCGAAATTGGAAGTAGGAGTTAGCCTGAGTTATGCCCGGAACGGATTAACCAAAGTAGTATTAGTAATTGACTTAATGGCCCCAAAGAACCAAGCCGAGCTTCTCTCAATCTCTTGGCTTGAGTGCTTTGAATTATCTGCACAAGAGAAAAAAACCTACACTTTTACCTCGAGTCCGAATGGCAAAGTTTGAGAAATCCCGAAAATATTTATTAAAACTCTTGAATTTCTAAGGCAGAGGATCTTATTCTCGCTTAGTCACTAATACAAATCAATAATTTAATTCTGAAGCAACAACTACCAACTGGAAGCGAAAAAGATAACCGGTTAATGCCTCTTGCTGTGTGTGTGTGTGTGTGGGAACTTGTGGCTGTCTAAGGCAAACTAAAGCATTCGACGCACAACAACAAATGTGACTAAGGCTGCCTTTACACAGCTCGACACATGAGACACGATAGTCTACTAGACCTATATTTTAATTGTTTTAAATATGAATTTGTCTTCAATTTCATAGGCGAAACATGATCATCATGTCTCATGTGTCCTCATACCTATTCATGAGAATTTGAAAATGTGTTCAATTCAGCAAGAGAAGAGAGTCATATACGAAGTTGCTTTTAAAATTTTTTTTTGCGCATTGAAATGGCATTGCGAAAAGCAACAACAAATGCAGCCGATGCGTATAGCTGGCGGGCACTCCTGTTACCACAACCAGTGTCACCTCTCTCAATTCGTGCCTAAATGGCAAGTGCTTTTGGCCACAATTTATTGTAAGAATTTATGATTGCTCTAGACTGAAGAGTGATACTTCAGTTTTTTTTTTGGTTTTTGGTTTTTGGTTTTTGGTTTGAACTCTTACCCGTTCCTAAGAAAAATTCTGAAAATATGTAGTGTTCAGTCTTAATTATAGGCAAATTCATGAACTACTTGCAACAGCAGACATTAATACATCAGATTCTTCTTCCCTTAGTTCTTCTATGTAACTTCTGCTTACTTTGCAAGTTCATAAGGGCCTTTCAGGCAATGTGAATACCCATAAATAAAGAAGTACACAAGTTTCAACTCTTTTAAACAAAATCATGGGTCAGACAACCACAAATTCTGTGTGGCAAGTTAAAACAGAGGTCGGCAATGGTAGCATAGAAGTTGCCAATGGCAACTGAGAATATATTCAATTGCATATACCGTCCGCTTTCAAAATCTTATGTATACTTATCTCCTAAATAGCTGCTTTGTGTCAGATAAAGTTACAATTAAGTGCTGATTTCTCATCATTCAGATAAACTTACAATTTAGGTTCGTTTTCTTATCTTCTAGATAGCTGATATTTCTCAGATAGTCTCACAATTTTCTCTGATTTGTTAGTTTTTTGTTCTCTTTACTAAAGAAGATGAGAAATCGGCCCTTACTCCAGTTACTTGTTAGTTTAGGTGACGGATAGCTCCAGTGGAACAGACAGAAAAAACCGAAATTCATAACCAGCAAAACAGATCCACCTTCTGACGGACCTCACTTACACACTTAACTGATGGACAAACAAGTGAATAATCCTAAAAACCAACTCATCAATCATCAGCACAACTAAAGAACCGAACATAAATCAAGCTAAATGTCAAAATCCACACTGCAAGTGTAAGTAGGAGAAGGAGTTCGAGTCCGAGTAGGTAAGCCTTAAGGGAAATATTGATTGAGCAACAGTCGTTCGACTTAAGCATCACTTCCGGCATGCCCCGGCCACATTCTAATAAAAATAAAAATAAAAATGAGAAAAACGTTGAGCCAAGACCAAGACATGGCCAAGGCGCTTCGCCCATTGTTCTCGCATACATACAAAGACAGACTGTTTATTTACGCCGCATTGTATGTAGGAACTTACATATGGGTGAGCCTCGAGGCCAGGCGGAGGCGGAGGGCATCCATACGGCGGGCCACATATCACACATGTTGTTGCGAGTACACACGTATGTTGCCTGCAAGCGATAGCGTCGGGACGCCGCCATTTTTTGGCAGCACACACACACACGCGAGCAATCTTGGCCAGCAATCGCAGGCGGCACATATGTGCAATCATGTGTAGGCCCACCCGTTGGCCCCCCAATCAATTTCCTGTCCTGCTTTAGCTACATTTTGTGGGGAGACTCCATTTTGGTTTTTACCATTGGGCACTGAGGCTGGGACACGCCCCCGCCCAGGCCAGGCGCATGCTCCAAATCGAATTCGAGCTCGAAACTCGAATGAGCAGCAGAGGAAACTGAAACGGCTGCTGCATCTGTTTAGTGTCAAATGTGAGCAGAGCCAGAGTCTGGCGGATGCTTCTCACATTTTTTTGTTTAATCAAAACTAGATAAGATTGTGGACAAACTGACAAGTGTCAGGCTGCACTTGCCAGCTCACATGATGTCCAGGCAAATCCCTGAACCACAAACTCATAAAAGCGTTAAATTAAAACTTGGGATTTCACGCCGGCTTAAGTTTTTTAGCAATTATCAGAGACACAGAGAGAGAAACAGGCGTTAACACTGACAGGAATATGTCACACCTGTGGCCAGGAGTCTGGGTAGAAGACAAATTCAATCAACACTCTGATTCCACCCCCAAAGTCGAAACTTCTCGCACATAAATTCCGATTTATGTCCTCGACCATTTGAACCTTTTTGTTTGCTCACACACACGCACACAATCAAAAGTCGATTAGCATGCCCTGGCCCAGGGGGCAGTTGCCCCTCCCCCAGCCACATAAACAAGCTACAAATAGGCAAACGCAGGTAATCGCATTTCATATTTTAGCCCCGGCTACCGACCAATTCGACCAATTTCCACCCCTCTCAGTTTATGGCTTTGTGTTGAAAATCTGCTGAAACACAATGAAAATATTTTCTGCCTTTGATACTTGTTGGAATGGGCAGGGGATTGGGTTGGGGTGTCAGGATGTGGGTAGCTTGTGTGACAAGTACAAGCCACTTGTGCGTTGATGATAATTTTTTGGTTGAAATTTTTTTATTCGTTTGTATGCGCAGCAGCAGAGGTGGCAGATATCCCTGAAATCGGCTTATGTCGCCGCCTGTGCAGCATTCTGCTGACAAAGCTGCTGGGTGAGCTTTTGTTCCAATGTGGACAGGACAGCAAGCAAGGAGTTGAATTTAAATGGTAGTCGATAGATGTCCAATTTCAATGTGCATTCAAGCATTACCTTGATTTAGACGGAGTTTGCATATTTCTTGAACGAACTGAACTAGGGACATTTTCAGAGAGAATATAGAGAGAGTAGTTTATGGGTCGGGTTGCGGTTTCGCCTACAAGTTGTAAGCGGAGACCACTGAAGCCGATTCACACATCTACCGTTTGCCGTCTTGCCGAACTTGCCGTGCCAAATTTTCTCAAAATATTCCCCCGTCGGCTGGGGCTGTTCCTATCTCATGCTGTTTCACTTATCGTGATGGCGATATTTCTGTGTCCACCACTAAAACAATTGACACTCGCTACGAAAACGTAAACAATGTCAGTGCCGCAAGTGATTGTCAAACTTTAAATGTCGACTGTTGTAGAAACGTCTACCAGGAGATGGCCATGCTGATGGTGAAAAGAGGGATTAAAATAAACTGGACTAATGTAAGGACGAAAACTGGCAACCACCAGGAACTGATTTCGTTGGCTAGGGAGAGAAATGAAATGCAGACTCGAAACATTTTGCGGGAAATGAGTGCCCAAAACGCCTCTTTCCAAAAGTGTCATTTGGATTTGCTTAAGCAACTTTGTTTTTAGATTTATTAGATAACTAGCTGAATACGCGGCGTCGCCCGGGTCCTTTGCATTGTGAGAAAATGAAAGTTTTAACTGTAACTTTGCTAATTTCGCGGCTTTTTTGACAGTTTGGTATACACCTCCTATTAACCAGTCTACAATTGCCGTCTATGAAATCTTCATAATAATATAAGCACAAATGAAAAATATCAAAATTCAGCAGTTCAATCTGCATCATCCATTTACCCACGGCTGGATTTTAGTCTAAGCTTTAAACGCTTTCATAGATATACATATGATTTTTTTAGAAATTTCGCGGACTTTTGCACATTAGAAATTTTCGCTTGCAAGCGTCTAACCATTCCGTAAAATTTCATCGCAATCGGATGATCGGTATCATTTTTTCCAAAATTCGCGGTTTTTGGTCCATTTCCCCCTATTACGTCAACTTAGAAACCTTAACCGGCAAGCGTGTAACCAATCCCCAATGTTTCAATCGGATGAACGGTTGAATTTTGCAAATTTCGCGGTTTTTGGACCATTTTCCGCCCACTTCTTCAACTTAGAGGCCTTCCCGGGCAAGCACTTAGCTATTCTCCAAAGTTTTTTCGCAATCGGATGAACGGTTTAATTTTTCAATTTTCGCGGTTTTTGGACCAAGTCACACAGTTGAGAAATAGCCTATGAAAATTTCCAGATCGACATGAACATACTGTGAAAAATTTGTGAAGATCGGTTCAGCGGTTTAGACGCCCATAAGGAACAAATATACAAACATACAAACATACTTTCAATTTTATATATATGTATAGATCAGAGATGGGCGCGTCGCGACGTTCCTATGCACACGTGCATAGGGCCTCTGCCGCGGCCGACTGCACAAATCACACGTACGCTATAAGCATTGCTTGTATGCATGCTTGTATGCGTGTGAAAAGTGTGACGATATGTGTTCATGCCCATCTCTGGTATAGATGTATAGATTTGTATATAGAAGGAGGCACTAACGGTGCCTGGACGGTGGATGGTGACAGTATGAACATGAGTTTCATTTTTTCACCATCTTCTCATCGTTCCGCTGAGATGGACTGTAGTGTAGGAATAACTCAGCTCATAAAACTTGCTGGTTAAATATTAGGATGAATTCTATTTGGCTTAGTTCTGAAACCAGACTGAAGCCAGCGCTGAATTGAATTGAATTTTAAAGCTTCTTTGAAACTTATTCCTGCATGGAAGTCAGGTAAAACAAATAGAGGAATTTTAACTAGGGCTCGACCGAAGTTTGTGTACCAAGCATTCCAGAGGTACACAGAGTATGTTAAGTTTGTGCAAAAGTATGCAACAGCCACACCCCATAAAGTAAATACATTTTTGATCAGCATTGATAGCCTAGTTCATATAGTAATGTCTGTCTGTGTCTGTCCGTATGAACGCACGAATCTCAGAGATGGTAGTACATAGAGCTTCAAATGGTATGATACAAATACTTGTTATACCTGCAGGCAGATGAAGTTTATTTTCACATCCATTCCCGCCCCCTCAAATTTAAAAACAGTCTTATCTTTCATAGTTTTGCAGATAGATGGTTCGTATCTTCTAGACATATTAAGCAACAAACATTTATTGATCCGCCAAAAAAAAATAGTGCAGATCGGTTAAGCGGTTGTCGAGTTATGATCAAAAGACTGTTCGCTGCTGCAGCGCAGTAGCAGCGCTGCTTTCAGCTCCAACCGCAGCATCAAAATTAATGCTGAGCGTATAATTTCGTATAATTTCAAGCCGGGCTTGATCGAAATTTGTTCTAGTTCTATCCAAGACTACTTTTGGTACCTTACTATCTATGGTAGCTATACTATATAGATGTCCGATTTTGTACAAACTTAATGGAATCGTGCAAAGGCATAACAAATGAACATGTAAGAAATACTTAAAATAAAAAAGTTTTTCTCAATAGAACTTCTTTTTCCACCAATCATTTGTTCAGCAGCTATATGCTATAGTCAACCGATTTTGATAAAACTTTGTAGAACAGTAAGATGGTATATCAAATTCATAAATGCCAATTTTAAGAACATTTCCATGGAAAACAAAAAAGTTATTCTCACTAAGACTACTTTTTAGACTTTACTTTTCTATGACAGCTATACTAGATAGAAGTCCGATTTGGACCAAACTTAGTGGAATCATGGTAAAGCATAGCAAACTAAGAAATACAAAGTTAAGAGGCGTTTTCTTGGAAAACAAAAAAGTTTTTCTCACTAAGACAAATTTTTCGACCGATCGTTCCTAAGACAGCTGTATGCTATAGTCAACCGATCCGGCCGGTTCCGAAAAATGTGCAGCGTATGTGTATTTAAAGACTACGTGCAAAGGTTGGTGAAGATAGCTTTTCAACTGACGGGGGGAGTTGGCATAGAAACAGACGGACATGACTAAATCTCAGCTCGCCGGGCTGTTTAAGAATATATATATGCTTCTTTCTAAGACCCTAACCCTCTGCAAGGGTATGAAACGGATATTAAAAACTATCCATTCCAATTGGGTGTTTCTGGATCTCTTTTTTTTCTGTGGTTTAAGCAAATACCTGAGGTCATGGTTCAGGTCCGTGAACCAAACCTCTTTAGGATAAGTTCAAACCTCCGGACCTAGGTCTATGCGGACTTTTGAAGGATACCTATAGATTGTTTGCTGTTTTCTTATACTTATGAGATATTCTCCTACTTAATTCGTACATCTTCCTTTTGCATATTTTTGAGCTTGTTAAACACTTTTTTCTTTGCTTCACGCACTTTTTCTACCCTTTTCTCGGGGCACGAAATTAACGCAGCTGTTTTGAAAGCTTGATTTTGTATTTTGGTGCATATGGTCAAAGGTTTTGTCGGGCACTTTGAAACCACAACATCAACTGGAAAATCAAAAGCACGCCAATTCTTTTGTTTTCAGTTTCATTGATACTCGCTGCCCGGGGGAAGTTTATTAACATTTTATGCACTGCTCAGTGCGCAGTACATCCTTATAGCTGCTGTGTGGGCAGCCATAAATTTTGATAACCCTATCCAAACCCAACTATGTTGCCAGCCACTAAAAGTGAATTGCACCACTAAAAGCAGAAAGAGCGAGATTTGTGCCTCATAAACTCCGCTTGCAGTCAACAACAGAGTTGAGTTGAATGAGGCGACAATGTTTGGGACTTAAGCGCCGGACGTGTGTCAACATTTATGGCTCAATTATCAGCCGTCAAATAAACACTTGGTTCGGGGATAGAGGATCATTTACCAGAGTCGATAATTTGCTGCCGGCCATAAGCTCCCAGCTCCCACACATGTGTCGGACCACCCAGTGTGGACAATCCAGAGCCCAATCCCTGCTCTGTGTGCGCACGTGCCGCCCATTAATTTACGCTCCGGCTCTATCTGCGATTTGCTTGCGCATTCTCCGCCTCGTCCTGCCACGTGCCAACTTCTGGCAAATCAAATGTTTTTATTATTTAAAGCGACAAACGCGGCGACGTTTTATTGTCTTCTCTTGCGGCAGATAACCGCTGAGCTGAAACTGTGCCAGGACAAATTACATCCCAGCCGCATCCTGGTCGCCATCCGCCATTGTTTTCGCAATTGATAACGAATTGCACCTTGGGGACTCTGCGGCTCTGCTCTCGCGGCTTTGTGCGCCTTAATGAAGAAGCAACTGGCATGTGATAAATTTTAATTGATTTCATTTCTGTCTGTGGCTTTTGTGCGGCCTGGCTATTCACGAGATTAGAATCCTGGCGGAGACTTTCGTTTTGAGGAGGTTTAGAGCGCAGCTCATTAGCCAAGTATAATGCATCAAGATAAAGTTCTAAATGTTTGACATAATTGAATTTTTTAGCTGCTCTGCTCTAATGATGCCAATGATGGTTCCAGGTCATTAGAAGACAAGAGAGAATGACCAGTGTGGGGAGGAGAGGGAGCATGTTGCTCTTGGCTTTCTAGCTGCTACATACTTTGGCACAAACTAAATATACTCTGTGTACCGCTGGTGCTTTCCGTAACAGATTTAGTAAAAAATCGGAATTTTAGACTTAAGAAGGGGCTTATAAAGCTTAGACTCGGTGGAATATAGAGCGATCATGGAAATTAAAGAATTTCTTGACCACATTTCGAATTTGCCGCAACTTTAAAAGTTCGAAAATTTGGCTTTCCAATCAGATGTAAGGGTATATGGCTGCAATATACTCATAGAAAGCCTTTAAGAGTTGATAGAGGGGGAATTTAAGTGCTTAAGAAGAACAGAAATGAGTTTTAAAACGTTTGGCGAACTGACTTACCTTCGAAAGTAAGATAGGGATTTTCTGTGAAAAAAAGAAAAAAAGGAACATTTTAATTAATAAATATATAATAATATATAGAAACTAAACCAATGATCCGAGCCGAAACCTCGGTAAAGATGGCTTTAAGAACCATGTAACACATTGAACCTTTAAACCACTGAACCGATCTAATACTTATTGCCATTCGATTTGCCCACAAAGAGAAAATATGAAGAATATTACAAAGTATTAATGTTAAATGGGTCTAAGATTTCCATCCAAAGGCATCCAAAGGATATGAAAAATTGATATTTTAATATAAAAAAAATTAGAGGAAAGTTAACTTTGGCTCAGCCAAAGTTTTTATACCCTGACAGCACGTTTTTCTTACTAAGACTACTTTTAAGACCTAACTTTTCTTTGGTGGCTATACCATATAGATGTACGATTTTGACCAAAGTTGTGGAAATCATGTAAAAGTCTAAGAAACTAACATATAAAAATTTTCTGAGTCGATTCCATTTAAAACAAAAAATTTTTTCTCAATAGAACTTCTCTTTCGACCGATCATTCATACTGCAGCTATATGCTATAGTCATTCGATTTTGACAAAACTTTGTAGAATTGTGAGAAAGCATATCAAATAATTCAGTGCCAATTTTAAGGACATTTCCATGGAAAACAAAAAAGTTTTTCTCACTAAGACCACTTTTTGGACTCTACTTTTCTATGACAGCTATACTATATAGATGTCCGATTTCAACCAAACTTGGTAGAATCATGGGAAAACATAGCAAACTAAGAAATAAAAAATTTGGAAGCAATTTCTTTGAAAACACAAAAGTTTTTCCCACTAAAACTAGTTTCTCGACCGTTGATTCCTTTGACAGCTATAACCTATAGTCATCCGATTTTGACAAAACTTTGTAGAACTGTGTGAAAGCTTATAAAATAAATAAATGCTAATTTTTAAGAGTTTTACATTGAAAACAAAAAAGTTTTTCTCACTAAGACAACTATTTGGACTCTACTTTTCTATGACAGCTATACTATATAGATGTCCGATTTCAACCAAACTTGGCACAATCGTGGAGAATCATAGAAATCTAGTAAATACGGAGTTTGGAGAGGAGTTTGCATTGAAAACAACAAAGTTTTTCTCACTAGAACTATTTTTTCAACCGGTCGTTAATATGGCAGCTATATGTTATAGTCAAATGTGCAGCGTATTTGTACTACAAGACTTTGTGCAAAGTTTAATGAAGATAGCTTTCAAACTGACATAGAAGAAACCAAGGAAACAGACGGACATGGCTATATCCACTCAGCTCGTTGAGCTGATCAAGAATATATATGCTTCATGTGGTCGGAGATGCTTCCTTTTATGCGTTACAAACAGCCGGACATATTTATATGTCCATATCCCTTTTAACTGGATCTTTTTGGCTCTCTAAGATCAAGGTTTTTATATAAACAGACGGACGGACGAACAGGATATTACAAAGTACCCAGTCCAAATGGATACCAAAATCTTGTTCTTAAAACCCAATAAACCAGAACAGAGCCGGTTCTTTGGTTCTTTGATTTCTGTATTTCGATGTAACATCTACTAGTATTTAGTTTAAGACGCATACACCATTATCTTAACTAGAATTTTGAGGCATAACCGAGTTAGGCTGGATTTACACGGTGAAGCAAACTTCATGGAGTTCTCTTAGTAGGCGAGAGAATTAAGTTAAATTCTAAACCTTTCCTTTGCCTTGAATATTCCGCCTACTAAGGGAACTTCATAAAGTTTGCTTCACCGTGTAAATCTAGGCTTACTTGAGGTCACGATATTTTATGTATTTATTCGTACGTCAGATACATATATGAATCGAAATAGAGAGCTATAGTCGAGTGTCCCTAATCAAAAATAGCATACCATTTGTGTGTTAATATTTAGATGTATACTATAAGTACATATGTTTGTATCTTTGAAAGATTATTCCTTGTTTTTATATTTATATTGATCAGAAAAGAGCCATATGCTAAGTTTCATGTGAATTCGGTTGGTTTCGAAAGCGTTTAAAACGGTTTAAAAGAGGGTCAGAGCCTCATCTCAAAAGCTATAATAGCTTTGAACTGGTATTTTGATATGTAGGTTGGTAAAATGGAGTCGGATATGTTACTGGTTCTTAGTGGAACCGCTTCAAGAGTGGTTCAAAACCATATCTTAGAAGTTACTTAAGCTAAGACCTTGAAATTTGTTGGGTAGCCTGGTACTATGAAGTTGTATAGATTCCCGGCTCCGAACCAAACTCAAAAGAGGTTCAGGTCCACACCTTTGGCCACCAAAACTGGTCTATAAGCTTATATTGTGAGTGTAAGACCTTTTACAAGACTCACAAATTATGGAAGCTATGTATGGATATATGAAGTTTGATATATATTCAATTTAAAATTGGATTCCAAAAAGTTTGGTTGTGTTCAAATGTTAATATCGGTTAGAAAACTGTTGAAACTTGAATATATACTCTGTCTTATGAATCCTATCCTATTCCTCGTCTGGTATTTAGCTAGTTTTAAATAAAAGTTTTGTATATTTGGTTTAGTTTAAGCGACTCGTTGTTATACTCTGTACCGTAGGTACATAGAGTATTATAAGTTTGTGCAAAAGTATGTAACATCCAGAAGGAAGCATCTCCGACCCTTTAAAGTATATATATTCTTGATCAGCATCAACAGCCGAGTCATGTCCGTCTGTCTGTCCGTATGAACGCACAGATCTCAGAGATGGTAAGAGATAGAGGTTTGACATGTATGTAAGTTTAAGTTTATTTTCAAACTTGGCCACGCCCCCTCCCGCCCCCGCAATTTAGAAAAAACATCATATCTCCCACAGTTTTGAAGATAGGTGGCTTGTTTCTTCTGGACATATTTAGTTATTAGGATAACTTATCGATCCGCCAAAGGAACGGAGAAGATCGGATGAACGGTTTTCGAGTTATGATCAAAAGACTGTTTCTTGGTACAGAGTATGTTATAGTCGGGCTTGACCGACTTTCTTTCTTGTTTTATTATAGGATTTCTCTTTAAAATTAAGTAGTATCTTATCTATTAAGAACTCACAACATTATGAGTGAAACTGAAGTTTAAGTAAAAACATTTACGAAATATTATTTTGCTACTTAGGACCTAAGACCTAGGACTTAGGAGCCATCTGTCACATAAACCTACAAATAACAGAGCAAAATCTATGTCCATCTGTAACATAGGAGCTGTGTAAAAGCTTAGAAATTGATGAAACATATATTATACATTTAAACATGTCCCTCTCCTTTTTGGGAATCCTCTTTAATTTTAGGATGTCAAGAACTTTCACATGTTGCATTGACCTGCTCCTGCTTGGTACCGTGCGTCTGTGATGCGTGTTTCCCAGTTGATAAGCGCCGCCGTCGTCAGTCATCATATGCGCACAGCATGTGTTCCACAATCATCTCCTGGCTGGGCTGACGTGCCTCGCAATCTGCTTTTTACTAGCAGCACGATGGAGGGCAAGAATGGGGGGAGAGGGGGGGGCTTGTCTATTATTTTTCATGACTTAAAGCCGATTTGGAAAAATATTGTTACTCTGGCGCTGTTGCCTCCCTTAGATGCCCACTTAGGGCCAGGGAAATTCAATTTCCCAGACAGCCCAGCAACCTTCAACCGAGTAGCTGAAACGGCAATTTTGATAATGCATTTGACCTGGGGACATCAATTGCCCCCAATTTTTTTTTTTTTTGTCACATGGCCAGTGGCCGAATCGTTTTTTAAGACATCATTAGCTATTGGGGATGGCCGCCGGCCTGGAAGGTTCGCTCGCTGCTATTGATTTATGATTTATGGACGAAACTTTGATAGTTTGTGCGTTGCGTTGTGGGCGCTCTCCTTTGTATCAATTTCCCAAATGTGTCGTGTCGGCCATGAGTGTAAATTCAATTTGGTGGGCGTGGGAGACATCAATTCGATTCCAACCATTTAGATTTGGCTCTCCTCGTTTATTTCCAGCGTCTGCCACCCTCGCAAAAAAAAAAGAAAACAATCTTGCTTCTGCTTCATTTAACTCGTACAACTCGAAACTTTTTGAAATTTAAATATTGTTTGGCGGCCACGCAGAGTGGAGACAATAACATAAAAAATATTTGTTATCAGAGTTTGGTCATCGTTTTTTATGAAACAGTTGACACCATTTAATTTCCAAACTCGATTAAAGCAATCGCTGAGGCGGAATTGACAAAGATGTTTTGTTCCTGGACCCCATCATCATCAATCACTCATTCAGTCTCTTGCCGCCACCAGCTGCGCCTCCAAAGTCCAATCAAGGATCAAAGGATAAAAACCCTTCCACACACACACACACACACACATCCTGGACAATCACACAGGATGTATTCAAGTGCATATCCTGTGGTTATTTAACAATTGTTAACAAGTCTTTTGGGTTTGTTAGCATATCCTTCAGTGATTTCACTTTGCTACCAAGTGGCCATATGCCAGTCGTCCAATCTCACACCCGCTTCTGGTGGTGGTGACTTTGATAGAAGGACATGACAAAGGGGGAGGGTTGTTAAACAGGGGCAGCTCGTGTTTATGTACAAACGAGAGTTCCATTGAGAATTCAAACCAAACTTTGCAATTTTTCTTCATTTGTATTGGTGACTACGCGAGCTTAAGGCAAAATTTCAATAATTGAGTACTTTTTTCTTAAATTCAACCAGTTTCTAAGATTATCCCTAACAGGGTTTTTCGACAAGCTTCATTCCTGCCTTGAAGCCAATTCTCACATGGGTTTGACTCTGCCTTTGACTCATGTTTGGTCCACATTCCCTGCCTCTAAACAACATCTGCAGAACCAGCTCACAATGAAGCTGGGTACCGCGACCACCTCATCTTTTAAGGATATCTGAAAAACAAAACCTTATTTCTACTTTCATTTTATCTTAACCCCCCACAAATTTTGAGCGTATTTATTTAATTAGCTTTCTCTTATAAATAATCTATACCATAATCAAAAACTATTACCTTTACTAGTCCACATCGCCAGGTATTTCGGAATCCTCAACGGTTCGTGTGGCGGGTATGTACACCTTAAAGGCAAACTTGGACTTGACAAACGAACCCGTATTTAGAACCGTACAGCCATGTTGAGTACTCGAAAAGCTCTGACACGAATCACCCATCACAATTAAATCCGGCAACGGATACAGCCACAAAGCAGGATCATAGTCCCAATGCACTGGCATGGCAATGGGATGTATGGGCACCAGATGACCCTGGCAGACAATAGTGCGTGCAAAATGCTGTTCAATGTGTTTGGTATCCTCGGGAAAGTGGAGAGTGTTGCGACAGAATTTGGCCATCAAATCCAGTCGGCAGACCACAATCTGTTGGGTGCAATACTGCAGGCGGCAGGGATTGGTGGCCAACTGTGTGCGTGGCCAGGCCCGCAATAGGCCAGCAGCCAGACATTCGGGTAATGGTGCACGCGGTAGTATATTAGGAGCTGTGGGATCTTCAGCTGAGGGCACAATGATCAAATCTGTTTGCTTCTTCAGCTGCTCACAGCCTGCAGCCAAGGCACCCAGTGCATCCAAATGCTGACGCAATTCGTGATGATTGCGTGTGCTGGCCGTGAAGGGTCCCATTAATACTATGGCCTGAGGTGGACAGGAATCGTAGCCAACAAAAAGCTGTCGTAGTTTTTCCATGACCACAGGCAGATCCAAGCGCACATCGGAGAGAAACACTATGGTGGTTTCAGTATTAGAGCGCTCCAGCTCCTGCAGGCGTGGTGAGTATTTTAAAAGCTTGGCTGACTCGCCGCCCCAGGTATTTGAGGTGCCAAAGAAGGCGCGACTGCTGGTGGCGGGCTCAGCTGGCGGAAAGCCCAAGCCATCAACTAAAAGAGGGAAAAATTAAATAAAAATTTGTCTTACTTTCAGTGGATTTACACCTACCCTTTAGTACCTCATTCGAGTAGTTTCCCTCGGCTAGCACAAAGCAACCCTCGCAGAAGAAACCCGCATGGAATCGTGCTCCACTCAAATCCAACTGCACACAGCCCGTGGGATCCTCCACATAAAATTTGCCCTCCTTCAGTTGTGTCAGCAAACCCAACACCACCGCCTCCTTCATTTGCGACGTAGCCAGCAAGTTCTCGGCGAACTGCAACTTAAACTTCTTGGCCTGTGCCTCGGCGCCCACTCCCTCCTGGATGACCGCCGGGGCAAACAAGTCATGGCGCAGTGTCTTTTGCAACAACATGTCATAACGCTGCTGCAGGTAGTCCGACTTCATGCGAGGCTGCGTAAGCAATTGCCTTGCTTGAGCATCCCGCTCAAATTTCTTGATACGCTGATTGTAGCGATATCGTGGCACTGTAAAGGCATCAATCAAAGCGAATACCGTTTCGCCCTCATCCAGACCCACGCGATTCAGTTCATTGATGGCCTTCTCCAAGGACGCACGTTCCACATGCGGCGTGGCCAATTTCTGGCCCTGCAGATTCTCGGTGATCACTGTCAGCCATTTATCCCGTTCGGCCAAGTCAAAGGGCAGCAGCTGCTCTGCCAGATACGTACTGTTCTCTGAGCGTATCAGGAAACCACTTAATATAAAGTTATTTGTGATCCGCTTACGCAGATGCTCCAACTCCATGGCGCCAAAATGTTTGTTTTGTCTAGGCAGATAGAGATGGAACGTTGTTAGGGATGTGCATAGAGCTAACTGATAGCAGGTAGAAGTCACGGCTATCAAAGTAACGTCAGTGATGAAAGTCACTGGAATCGCTAAAATCACTGCTACTTTTAAACGTCAAATTTGAATTTCTTATATTATTAAGATTAAAACTAAAAAACTTAAAGTTTGTACTGTAGACCACCAAATCAAACCTAGTTTCCCTACAAGCGTAAGACAAATTGTACTTAATTTGGGCATAAAAAGCTTTTAATATACTAAACAAGTGCCCTTAAATTGAAGGGAAAATAATTTCCCAATGGAATCCTTTAGTAGGCGATTGTTTCTAATTTTACTGGATATAATGAGAGCTATCGTAGCATAAATTTTTAAAATGAACTTGGAAGGCCATTGCTTGGATTTTGATGAATTTTTACCATATATAGGAGAGTTTGGTTTCTATCAGAAGCGTCTGTTACTCTACATGCTACCGTATTGCTTTCTCTATGCCTTTATTTACTTGACGCAAATTTTTATAATTTTGGTGCCCCGACATTGGTGTCGCATTCCCGCCTTGGACTTTCTGTCCAAAGAGGAGCAACTTAATTTGGCCATACCCAAAGATAAGAAGAACAACTTTGACAGTTGTAATATGTACGATGTGGATTATAAAGCGATACTTGAGTCGAATATAACGACAGCGAATACAAGTTGGCATCAAATACCTTGCCAAGATGGTTGGATCTATGATAGGGAGCAGGTGCCATATGAATCCATTGCCATGGAATATGATTGGGTGTGTGAAAATGATGAGCTGGGCACTTATACGGTAACAATTTACTTTCTGGGTGCCATTGTGGGCTGTTTGTGTTTTGGTTATATGTCCGATCATTGTGGTCGTGTGCCCGCTCTCATGGCTAGTAATATGTGTGCCCTGGTCGGTGGTGTGCTGAGTGCATTTTGCACGGATTTCTATGGCTTTGCAGCTACCAGATTTGTGGTTGGTTTGAGCTACGATAGCTGCTTCATACCCATGTACATACTGAGTGAGTTTTTGGTGAGGAATCTTTGTAATTAGGAATGCTGAAATCAAAAATTTAGTTCCAACATTTTCCAACTATTTCTGTTTGAAATGGTTCATTAAATTATTCATTTTTGTATTGGTTTTCTCTCAGTGCTCGAATCGGTGGGTTCTAAAAATCGCACACTAATTGGCAATTTATCGATTGCTTTGTTCTATACACCCGCCGCCTGTATTTTGCCTTGGATAGCGTATTATTGCAATAATTGGAGAACCATTGCCCTGGTCACTTCAGTGCCCATTTTGATACCAATCTTGATGATATTTTTGATACCCGAATCGCCTAGGTAATAATGAATATGCATTTCCACATTTAGACTAACAAAATTCTTCTCCAGATGGCTTCTATCGGTGGGCAAAATAAATCGAGGCATGGCCGAGGTAAGAAAAGCAGCCAAGTTGAATGGTAAAGAGATACCCGATGATGCTATGTCGTTTTTCCGGCGTTGCTGTGAAATGTTGTATGATGAGAGGCAAGCCAATAAACGTTATACGGTTATCGATCTCTTCAAGACGCGTCGCATGTGCCGCATAACCATAATATTGATAATTATTTGGATGATCATTGCCCTGGTATACGATGCTCATGTTCGGGTTATTGTAGACATAGGACCCGATGTCTTTATAACCTTCTCGTTGGCTAACCTAACAGAATTTCCTGGTGGCGTGATACCAATTATTCTGCTCGATAGAGTGGGACGCAAGCCCATGTTATTTATGGTCCTTTTTATGTGTGCTTGTGGTAGTCTGATGGCGGGTCTATTCGAAAAGAAATGGATGGTGGCCGCTGGGGCAATAATGGGTCGTCTGTTTGTGACCATCAGCTATAATGTGGGTCTACAGTGGGCAGCGGAAATTCTACCCACTGTGGTACGCGGTCAGGGAACAGCACTCATTCATTTTATGGGAAATGTGGCGGCTCTGATATCGCCATTTGTGGTCTACACTGAGCACTATTCGGAAATGTGTCCCATGCTTATATTGACAATTTTGTCTATTTTAGGAGCTGTCTTGGTGACATTTTTACCCGAAACAAAGAATGCTGTCATGCCACAGACGCTGCAGGAGGCGGAAGAGCTGTGGGCACAAAAATTTTGGTTTTGTACATAATAAACTTATTTGCCTGAGTAACGGCTATTTCAAAATAATCACGGTCGGTAAGGACCGTTGCTTGAAGTTTGATGTGCTTTACAACACTGACATCGAAATCGACCAGTGGTATATCGATATTTAGCAACTGCCATCTCTGTTAGGGTTTTTCACGTTTGGCTTGCACGGTCACACTGCAGCTGCCAGCACGTGTATTTACACATTTAAAAAAATTGAATTTTTGTTTTATATTGCAATATGGATGTGGTCAAGGCTGTGCTAGAGAAACACCAAAAGGAATTGGACAAATACAAGCCCATTGCAGTAGAGAAGCACCTGGAATGTCGACTAGATGTGGGCAGCCTACTTATTACAGATCCCAACGACTTTGATGACCGGCAGCTCAAGTGAGTGATTGATTTAATTGTTGCCAAACTGCATTGTTACGCCTCAAGCAACTTTCAGGGAAAATCGAGAGCAGTACTTGGCCGCCCTAACGCGCGAGAACACCCAGCTGCTAGTCAATGCCATCTGGGAGTTGCCCACAGAGCGAGTGGATGAGAGCATAGTGGCCAAACTGCCAGAGCCCACCACAGTTCTACCTCGTCTACGTAAAGTGCCCGGCCCCAGGCCGCTTACCAAATGGGAGAAGTTTGCCAAGGAAAAGGGCATCAGCAAGAAGAAGAAGGACAAGAAAACCTACGATGATGTGCTGGATGTAAGTTTAGCCTTTACCCCACTCCTAAGGAAGATGTTATACTTATTTTATGTTTTCCACAGAAATGGGTACCCACCTATGGCTTTAAGCGTGCCGAGGCCGAGAAGGACAAAGATTGGGTTTTGGAGGTTCCCAAAAATGTGGATCCCAACACAGACATGTTCCAGAAGAAGGTCGATCTACGCAACGATAAGGTGGCCAAGAATGAAATCCAGCGCATGAAGAATATTGTACGAGCCAGAAAAATAGAAATGCCGCGCAGTGGCTACCTGGGACCAGAGGCTGCCTCATCGAATCAATTGCTTACGGCGGTAACTGTGGCCAAATCCTCAACAGCCTCGGTGGGTAAATTCCAAAACAAACTGCCCAAGGAGAAGGCGGCACGAGGCTTGGGCGTTAAGGAGCTCATACCTGGTGGCAAGCGCAAACAGTCGCATATCACAGAGCAGCCGGAGAAGGAGGCCAACTTGGATCTCATCAAGAGTGTGCTTAACAAAAAGCCCAAACTGGATGTGGAAAAGGCGATATCGCTGCAAAAGCAAGACAACCGATTGGCGTAAGTTGAAAACAGAAATAGCACAGGAGACAAGTATTCAAATTTGTATTTTTCTAACAGACGCGAGGCTGATGCTGGCTCCAGACCAGCCAAGAAGTCTGGCAAAAAGGGCAAGGGTAGTCGCAAGGCGGTGGGCAAGAAACCCAAAGGCAACCAAGGCCAACGTGCACCAGGCAAAAAGCTGCAAGCAGGTCGCAAACGTCGCTAGAGGAATTGTACACAGCTTTTTTTATTTACAGAAAAAGAAACACTTTAAACTTATGAATAATACATTTTTTAAGGCACAAAAAAAAAAACAAACAACAACCAACTCAGATACGTAGATTCACTGGCTTTTGGTGACGCCTCAAGTACTCGTACACAAAGCTGCGGAATATGCGATTGAAATTCCTAATGGAGGGCCAATGTAGATTTGCAGCATTATCCCTGGGAGTATGCCAAGTATCCGGAAATGGAGTGGCAATGACATGTAAAATGGGCACATCTATGAAAAGAAAGGGTCATCTTAGTTGTGTGAAAACCTTGAAAAAATGTAGCCACTTACTCTGCTCCAAGAATGGACGATGATCATCATCAACAAGGCCACCCGCAGGGCGATTTAGGAACATTTTATTATTGCCCTCCAGCTGACCAGCAGCGCGCAATGTTTGCTCTATCTGCACCAGACTTGAGTGCAGACCATGGGTATTCTCGTAGAAGCTGGAAAATTTGGGATTTCGAGCACCGATGAGATCCAGCAAGACGAGAACTTCCTGCAATTGAAATGGAGAACAACGATTGGATAACAAATATTCTTTAAAGTTGTGCAAGAGCATAACATGACCTCGAGCCGGCTAAAACTGCAGATTTTTCCTTTATATATGTAATTGTAACATTTTGGCAAATATCTCTTCTTAAGGTAAGCCCTTTATGTTGTGATAAAACAAAGGGGCGAACGAAAGTCGTCCCCGAAAACGAACTGCCACGTAAGGGCGAGGCCACCGCAATGGTAGGACCAGAACCCCATTGTGAATACGCTTAGAACAGCCTCCTGCGTAAACACCGAGGTCAAGAGACAAGCAAAAGCATTAATTGTGAACCACAACTCTAAAAGGTTTCTAGAAATTGATCCAACAAGCAAAGAATACCTTCAAAGTTCCTGACAGGGCTCTACACGGGTCACTAAAGGCTGCGGGGTCACCTTTATATATTGGGAATAGCAAACAAATAACTATACAGATTCTGTTAAGAGAAGGAGGAGTGCTCCAAACATGTTTTAGCACACTGCGATGCTCTGGCTACAGATTTGGGGATCACAGCTTAAACCCCAACGAGATTAGTTGCCTAGAACCCACGAAAATCCTGGCATTCGTGCAGGAAATTGGACTGCTTGGAGAATTGTAACTCAGTAGGGGGCACAATAGACCAAGACTGGACGCGCTGCGACCATTGAACACTTTTTAAAGAAAAGGCGTGGCAAAACTTTGAAAATATGAAAAAATTTGTTGTTCCTTGAAGGATTTAAATCTAGGAGAAATGTACTTAAATGGTTTCTGGTCCCGTTTTCTATTGTTCTTCTATATGTGAGGGGTCGTTTTCTATGTCAGATTACAGTCTTTTCAGTTTTCAGAGTGAAAATCGGCTTGGTTCCGCATTTAACATGATTGTTTGTTGTGTTTTTCAGATTTACCATAACAGATTAAGTCAATTCGATTAAATAAGCTTGTATGACTATTCAGGATTGTCGCTTTAAAGATTTGCTTACAATGATTGATTCCGTCATCTAGTATAAACCAGATTATTTCCATAAAATTGGATGGAAATTTTTAAAAATTTGTAGATTTTTTAAACAGATTTATATTGGGTTCTTCTCGCTTAACCCATGCTCCCATATAATTAATACTTACAATTCGATCAATATGACGTGGAGCCAGCTGACCAGCACCTGGCAGTGATGTGCCCCCACCACTTTGATTACGTGACAATTTGCTGGCCAAATGACGTGAACCATAAACCGAATCCGTTTTGGTCCAGTCCTTGAAAGCCTCCTCGCCATCAAAGAAGATGAGCTGGTTGGACCAAAAAATTATAAATCCAATATAACAAATGAAAAGCATCCCATCCCACACACTCACCATCAAGCCCAAATCGTTTCGATTGCGAAACTGTTGCAACAGATAATGATTTAAGGTTTTGGCCGTATTCAATAATATGGCACACGGCACAGCCGAGTCGGTCGCGCCCACAAATCCCGGATCATTGGGGAAATATTTGCTGTCATAATGACAAGCCAGTGCCAAATAGTTCTGGGCCTGTGGATTTATGCAACCCACAACATTGGCAAAGGTCAGTTCACCCAGCACGGGCACCCGCTGCTTAAACTCATCCACTTCCGTTTGAAAGCCAAGGCTGTTGAGCGATTGGACCAGGTAATTGCGCACCTGTTGATGGCCACGGCTGCCAACGACGCGTGGCACTAAAATTGAGCTAAGAGTCTGATTGAAATGTGTCTCGTCGTCGTCATGCCTCTGCAGCTGCTCGGCAGGGAGTTAAAATTTTTAAAATGTATTTAAAAAGTGACTCAGATTTTCTCACTTCTGGTTGTTGTTGTTGCTGGGCAGACACAATGGCGGCTAGCACACAAAGTTGGAGCACTCCCAAGATCAAAGGCAACTCCATCTGGACGCTTCAGTGTATGAGATCGCACTAGTTTGGTCCGACGCTCGAATGGTTGGCGGGGCTTTGTTACCGTTTTATTGTTGATTTTGTCTTATTCTGTTGCTTTGGCGGGTAAACCACAGAGAGCAAAAGCTTTCTTTGTACTGTTTGAGAGAGCGAACCAAAGCATAACGCGAGCGTGCGGGTGGAGATGCCAGCTTTTAAGCCAGCCATAGCGATGGTAGTTTGGGCAAAAGTGCTTTGTGATCGTGAGGAAGAGTTTATAATATTGAAACTTAAGATCTTTATATCATTTACAGATCCTGTGTGATTTTTGAAACTGTCAGCCTTTATAGTTCGAGCACTGTTCTTCCAAAAACAGTATTTTAGTCTGTACTGTAATTTTTTTTAAAATAATTTTGTACAGTTCAAAACCAAGTTTGGAATTTCCGAGCGGTTGTAATTCCACTACTTCCAAATATTTACTTAATTTACATTTAATCATTCTTCGCTGTGTTCATCCAAATAACCGTATACAAATCGACGTAAAATCGTATTCATATTACGTATTGTAGGCCAATGCAAATTGCGCATATTATCATCCTTCTTATGCCACACTTTGGGATATTCATGAGGAGCCACATGCATCACTGGCACATCTAAGTATTTAGAAATCATAGATTACTTCCACTTAGCTTCAAAAACAAAAATACCTTCTTCTACAAATGGATAATGATCGCCTTCTATATCGTTTTCATGATCCTTAATCTTGTGGAACAACTGATGACATCTGCTTAACTCTCCTGTTGCTTGTAGCTCCAGCTCAATGTCCACCAAACGATCGTGTAGTAGATAGGTGTTCTCATAGTGACTCACGTAATACTGACCGTGAGCTCCTATGAAATTTAAGGCTATCACCAACTCCTGCGAAAGCAAAAAACCTTTAGAATTTTTCAAAATTATTAACTCAACTCACAATACGCTCCAACGGAATGGAGTCTACTGCGACAAATCGTCTAGAGCCATGCAGTCCACTATTGACTATATCCTCAGACTCCAGGGACTCATGTCCATCAAAAAAGGCCAGCTATGAACCAAATATGTTTAATACAATTTTCTATATAGGACTCATTCCAACTCACCGCCAAACCTATATCAGTGCGCCTAGCAAACTCTCCCCTTAAATACGGACTTAAAGTCTTGGCCAGGTTTAGTAGTATGGCACAAGGCACAGCTCCATCTGTGGCACCCACATAACTACTATCCGCATCCTCCAATCGTTTTGAATCGTAGTGACAACTCAGCAGTAGAAAATGATGCGCCTTTATATTTTTGATACCCAACACATTCGTATAGGCACTACCGTTATGGAACTCATCTCGGCTCGTGGTGAAACCAAGTTCCTGCAGTTCGTTCCTAATAAAGTCGCGCACCTTTGCATGTCCCAAACTTCCTGGCCAACGGGGTCTTAGAATCTTTGCTAGCGTGCGATCAAAGTGCTCGTCATCATCGTACAATGGGACAGCTGGCGAATGAGAAACCCAATCTAGTAGTAAAACGTTGACTAAAACATAAAATAGGCAAACGCCCGTTATAATCCAAGCTAACATTGAAGATGTTTGGTAGAGAGTGGAAACTGGTGGAAACTAAACTCAATGAGCGTCACGCCTTCCAGATGTTAGGCTGCAGCAAATGGATTCGTTGGGGAGCTAAGAAATATGTAAAGCGATTGGAAAGGTACTCAGTTCTTGTCACCTAGATAAGGTACAAGGTAATTGTAGAAAAATATACCCAGTTTAGGTAAAAGGTATTCAGAATTTTCAGTACAAAATAGAGGAAAATTAACTTCGGTCTAAATGTGAAAGTGATTTACTCGACATTAAAAAAGTTTCAATCATATCTAAAGGATTTTTGCATTTTTTCTGGTGCCAGCGAATCCTGACTACGTAAATTGGCCACATCGAGTACATTCGAGTTAGAGCCACGACCGGATCTTATGGGCGATCTATGAACCCGAGCCCTGGCCACGCGATGCAGCCTGCGCGAACGGAACTCATCACGCGACAGCGTCCTTAAGCTGGAACCCTCATGCCACAAACGTCTCGGTTTCTTGGTACGCTTTGCACCAGGTCCACAGCAGGGCACATGCCAGATGCGTTGGTCCTTACCAAAGTCACAGCCATCGCTGAGAGTTTGCGGCAGATCGTGATGCAGTGTTTCTGGCAGAAAGAGGGCCATTACACCGCCCAGTAAGCCCAAAGCGCCCAAAATGGTCAGCATCAGGGACAGGGAGACATGCGAGAGATAAATAACTGGTGGGGACATTAGCATGGCCACAAATCCCATGGTATGTATGAAGGCCACTCCCTGGGCACGCACCACCGTGGGCAGGACCTCGGCAGCCCACTGCAGGCCAATGTTATAGCAAATGTTGGCAAAGAAGCGTCCGGCCAGGGCGGCCACCAGCATGTGGGTGGGGTTTGTTAGCCTGGCTGCCACCAGACTGAAGGCACCACTCAGACAGGTGAAGACAAAGGCGCACCAACGTCGCCCGAAGCGATCTAAGGTCAATATGACCAAGACGTTACCCGGCAACTCGGTGGCACAGGCCACGCTAAAGACCACAAATACATTGTCATGGTCCAGCACACTGGCCGCACGCACATGACCATCATACACCAGTGACATGGACATCCAGATCAGTATCATGAGCACCATATAGCGAGCCATGCGACGACGCTTGAAGATGGACAGTACGGTAAAGTGGCGACCCTCCAATTCCTCCCGGTAGAACTGCTGGCAACTGAACTTGAAGTTTTCAAAAACGGACGGTGGTATCTTTTTTCTATTCCATCTGGCCACACGCTTTAAGATGTTGACGGCATCGTCAATCTGTCCCACGGAGACCAGCCAGCTGGAACGAGATCTCCGAGAAGTTAGGACTATCATCAAGTACTTTCCTTCCACTTACCGTGCAGATTCAGGCAGCACACAAAAGGAGAGAAAGGCCAAAGCTATGGGTATGGCACATAAACTGGAAAAGGTACGCCAATTGCCGGTGCCCAGGGCCAACCAGGGCATTAGCATGGTAAACGGAGAGTAGAACAAGGCCAGGGACATATTGCCCACAAAAGTGCGATACTTGGGACCCACATATTCCATAACTTGAAAGAAAACCCCCCGCCCGTTACATTCGCTCAACCACCTCCCCAAAACCCGCTCAACTCACCCAAAATGTAGATCATGGTGAAGCAAGTGTCATAGGAAGCGCCCACCAAAAAACGCGTAAAGGCAAATGCCCCAAATCTTTGGGTCATTGATGTGGAAATACTACCGATCAAAGCCAAGGCACCACTGCTAACCAGGGCCGCCAAACGTCCACAGTGATCAGCAAAATGACCATAGCAAAGTCCACCCACAATGGAACCCAAAAAGAAAATCATCTGGGCATACGTGGCATAGCCATCATCATCGCATATCCAGCCGAATTCCATGGTGGCCGTCTTAAAGGGCATATCGGTGGTATCGAACACATAACCCTCCTTGCACGGCATCGTGGGCAACGAGGTGTCCTCCAAATACTCGCTACGATTCTGGGCAAAATGTATGGCCGTATAGTTTCTAACGTACATCGAGCAGCGACTGTAGCTGCCATCCTTTTCCTTGGGTATGGACAGCTCCTTGCGCTCCTCCTCACTCTCGATCAGTGTCAGCTCGGAGACAAAACAATAATGCTTTTGCGGTGCCAGCGTCATAAAGATCTGACCCAAATACACAAAGGCAGCAATAAAACAGAAGGGTATCATCAGCACAAAGAGCAGCTTCTGGAACAGGCCAAACTCGCCGATCTCCGGCAACAGATCATCAAAGTCGAGAAATTGTGAGGAATCCACATAGGAGACGGGGATGGAATCACGTTTGAGCGTAAATGAAGACTCCGAATTGCTCTGCGAATCGTAGTAACTCTGGCCGTATTTTACCTTAACCACGTCCAGCGACTGGTCAGTTTGTATACCTTTATTGCTGGACTGCCTTTTTGTGTTGGATTTGATTTGAATAGGCCAATCTATTAGGAATATTCTCTACTTACGATTTCCTCGATTCATTCCTAGACCCCTCTTTATCCTTCTTTGGTTGCTTATCCTTTCCGTCATTACTCTGACCATCTTTTCCATCATCATCCATAGTTTATTTTTCGAAATCTGGGTCTTACTCATTGACTTTGTTAGCTTGGCTACTGCGTACTCGATTTATGTAAAAAAAAGTGTAATAATGGCAAGATTCTTACGAAAAATATGGTACGGTCACACTAACGTAATCAATGAACAGCTGATTAGATTGCTTTGTTTTGCAGTTGTTATTCAATTCCGCCTTTAACATGTCAAGCAGCATGCTCTCCTGGTAGTACTGAACACACATGATACAACAATAAAGGTTGGGTGCTTGCAGTCTGCGCCCTCAGTAAAGTACTTAAAACGTTCAGTGTTTCGCGTACTCTTGAAGCGTGAGTTTCGTCGCGCAAAGTCGGTCAAGCCCGACTATAACATACTCTGTACCAAGAAAAATTGTCTTTTGATCATAACTCGAAAACCGTTCATCCGATCTTCTTCATTTCTTTGGCGGATCGATAAGTTATCCTAATAACTAAATATGTCCAGAAGGAACAAGCCATCTATCAAAACTGTGGGAGATATGACGTTTTTTCTAAATTGCGGGGGCGGGAGGGGGCGTGGCCAAAATTGAAAATAAACTTGATCTGCCTGCAGACATAAGAAGCATATGTCCCATACATGTCAAACCTCTATCTCTTACCATCTCTGAGATCTGTGCGTTCATACGGACAGACAGACAGACAGACGGACGGACGGACAGACGGACAGACGGACATGGCTATATCGACTCGGCTGTTGATGCTGATCAAGAATATATATACTTTATGGGGTCGGAGAATCTTCCTTCTGCTTGTTACATACTTTTCCACAAACTTATAATACTCTATGTACCTTCGGTACAGAGTATAAAAACCATTAAGCGCCTTACCTTCTTTGTTTTATCACGACTGGATACATTCATGAAGGGATAATATCATTTTCCTTTCTCCCTAAACTTAACGATCTGTATTATTAGCGCTTCACGAAATAATAATTTATATTCGCATGACTCACGGTCTTTTTTTAGGTACGATTCGGGTCATCACATTTTAAGAATGCTCTTGATAGATATACATCTCCATTTTGCTTTTGTAAGACCGATTTCACTTGGTCCCTGGTAAAAAGGCTCTGGAAGGCTTGGCCATTGAACACATCGGCAAGTGAGAGCTCCGCACTTGCCTTTTTAAGAGGTGTTCTTTAGCCATTTTGGCACCGGTGTCACAGCAACCCACATGTGCCACGCTTAGGGGAATATGTTCACACTTTTTTGGACAGGAAAACACATTTATTTTGACTGGAAACGGAGCACTAAATAATGAAAAGAGCTTGGATGAATTCATAAATTGCTTACAGTTGTGAACAAATGCAAGGGAGCTAATTACACATTAGAAAGGTCGCTTGATAAGTTACAAAAATTATCTTTTTGATTATGGCTACATTCCATTTGATAAATTCAGAGCGATTGCAGCAATGTATTGGCTTTTCGAAGTGTTATAGTAGCCCTTGTCATTAGCAGCCAGAATTAGCACAGCCAAATCCTTAATCATGACCCAATGACGCTCTCAGGTTACTGCTTCATATACGGTGTCGTTGAAAAAGAACATTCCAATGATCTTTTTCTCACAAATTCCAGCCTAACTTTTGAAATAATTTAGGGTTTTCAATAGCATATATTACACAATTTGTAAGGATATATCATACAAAAAGTCTATTATAGTATAGTATAGAAGACTTTTCAAGTAGTCTGACTGGTACTACCTCGCTAAATTGATTCGTATCACATATATAATATTTGCTATATATGAACAATCGGCTATAGAAATTTTCTAGTCATTCTTTGGGGACGTTTTAGTTGTTGATCGTCACCTTATTCCAATATACTTTATATACTCTGTTCCCAAGTTACACAAAGGTACATTAAGTTCTTGCCATAAAGTATATATATTCTTGATCTACATCAGTATATCAATCAGGTAGATATGGCCCTGCCCGTTCGTCTGTCCGTTTGAACAAACAGATCTGTGAGAAGGTAAGAGATGGAGGTTTGACATGTATGGGACATATGCTTCTTTTACTTTTAGGCAGATCAAGTTTATTTTCAATTTTCGCCACGCCCCATACCGCCTTCATATATCGGAAAAAATGCCATATCTCCCACAGTTTTATATATAGAATGTTTGTACCTTCTGAACATGTTTACTAAACAAAATTATTTATCGATTTGCCAAAGCAACTATAAAGATCGGATGAACGATAGTCAAGATATGAGCAATAGAATATACGCTGCTGCAAGGCAGTAGCAGCGCTGCTTCCAGCTGCTACGGCAGTATCAAAATTCATGCCGAGCAGAAACTTTCGTTGTTACTGAGACTATTACAGTCGCTTTTGACTGACTTTCTTGCTTGTTATGTATAACCCATACGCAGTGTTGTCGTATGGTATACAGTATACAGTTTCCCCATGTTTTACACATTTTATTTCGAATTCTACACATTTGCTTGTACTTCTATTTGTGAAGATAAACTAAACTAACTTATTGTTTCACCCTCTTGGCATCATTGCAATGTCATTATAAACTTAATCTATCACTTAAGATGATTTCGCTATTTTGCCAGTTCACTGCACAGCTCTCTCAATTTCATCTTGTCCTTGCTCATCATTAACCTTTTGTTGACAGCAAAGTGGTTGCTGGTCATTCAGCCATTTAACCCGATTCATTGGCGCCAAAATTTCAGTCTATAAATCATCTCCTTACCTTCGCCCTTTGTAAAGTTTTGCGAGTTTAATTGAGTTTTCCAGTAGCTTCAGGTATTTCCGTGAATCTGTGGCTTTGGTAATTCAATAGGTTTGCAGTTCGATTGACCACAGACCGCCCATAGTTTTTCGGTGTTTGTGTGCCTGTACTTCGAATGCAAAGCGACCGCCTGTTGCTATTTATTTTTATTTTTTGGTTCAAAAGCGCATGCGCCAGGCCCCACAACATGCTTCGGCATTTTCGAACTTTCATTCATAAATTTGAAAACAAACTTTTCGAAATGCCATGTTGAGCTTGTTCAACTTAGTCCTGACGTGACTTTCAATGGCAACGGTTCCAAGCGCGCGCACTTCTCTGGCCACAAACGCAGAAAAAGCGCGTAAATAAAAGCGGCAATTAGGCACATAAATCATTGTCATAAATCTCTGCGCTTTGTATATGAATTTATGTGTCAGTGTGCCCAAGATAAGCCAGGCCACAGAATATCAACAGAATCTTAGGGAGAGTCATAAAGCAAACACAGGGACGAACTAAGAAAAATAAATTCCATAAACCGTTTGGCGGGATAAGACAAACTGCCCCCCAAGCAAAGTGTCGAAAGTGAAGTGAAAGTGGCGGCTGCCGTTGCTCAACTAAGTTAGAATGTTGATTCACCGGGATAGACAATAAAAATATGGCCATCTTAGAGTCCTGCTGCTTTTGGAAGAGTGTGAGGAGAGGCAGTTTTGCGTGTGCCATCTATACGCTGGTATGTACAAAAATTTTCCGATATTTAATTACGACTTTTATTAAGACAAATTGATTAATTTCGTGTACTAAGTAAAATTGAACGGTCTGTTTTTGATGCCTAATTAAGACTAATTCGTGTTGAACATAAGATTCTCTTGAACAATTTCGTTTGCCTCTTAAGAATGGGTAAAGACTTGGCTAATAATGTTTTAAAAATTTAACACAAATTGTTATTTGAAAAACTTAAGGCGCTAAAGACTTAACATGAATGGATTATGGATTCAATGCAATTTGTAAATAGACTTCATTGTATCCTAATCAAGGCTATGCCATGGACTAAGGCTCCATCAGTTAGCTGAGTTAAGAACAGTGCTCTTACCTTGTTGCACTTCAGTTAAAAGGAATAGTTTTAAGCTTCGGAAACAGATAATCTTAAGTGGAAAGTGGCTTTTGCATTGAATAGTTCAACTTAACCAACTGACTTAGCAGTTCTGACATTAATTAATGCAAGCATTTTTAAAGGATTTAGTTGAGTGGTTGCAAGTGGGTTAGCTTAAACTTGCGAAGAAGTTTTAGCTGATTAAAGGAATGTGGTAATTTTAGTGGTGACTTGCGTCTAAAATTTTCCTATTTGGACACCTTTTATTTTCACACAATTTCACAATTATGTATGCAAATTTTGGTCTTCTTTAGGCTGTATTTTCAGTTGTCTGATATGAGATATCGGACAGGTGTAATAGATAATCTGAGAAACAACAAAATTTTAGAAGATGCATAATAAGTAGGCTATCCAAGTACTCTAATAAGTTGTTTAACAGACACATGCATCAAATTCGATAACACAAAAGTAAAAATCGTAACATTAACAAGATTTTACGCAAGAACCGTTAAGTTATCTGTGTGTTCAACGGTCATAAAACAAATTGAGATTCATATCAACTTGATATTATTTTCATAGCATTTCGAACCCTTATCATTTCATTTTGACCATAAGGAGAAAGGACGCATAGAAAATGTTAAGATGGAAATCGACAAGCAACGTATCAAAAGTAAGTGGATTAAGATAAGACGCCATTTCATTCCTGCAAGAGGTCCTAAATTCAATCCATAGTCAAGGAGAGGTAAAATACAGAAATACACACAAAATATATCCTGCCTTATGCCCTTTAAAGTATGCTATGTTATATGATAAGCCTAAAACCCACAAAAATACTGGCATTCGTGCAGGAAATTGAACTGCTACGAGAGTTGTAACTTAGTATAGGGCACAATAGACCAAGACTGGTCGCGTTGCGCTATATTCCCAACAACAAAAACAAGAAATCATAATTTTGTTCAGGTATATACATATATGTTATATTTGTCTTAACTCAACTTTCTGTTGAATACCCAACAAACTGAGTGAATATGCAATGTCAATTATCTATGACAGACTTGCAATGGCGTCATTTTACTACATAATAACTTAAGGAAATAAAGTTTGCATACTTTAAAGGGCATTAATCACGAATTATTTGGTGCGTATAATCATAGTAACTGTCACTTCCAATATATTTGATATTTTTTGTGACAAAATGACCTTATAAAATATCAATTTGATCTTAATAATCTTTGATATTGATTTTATATGCTTGAATATGTCAGTTTGATTCTTTTTCGAACGGGTCCTTTTTTAAGAGTAAAATATTGGCTTTTAATTGATATGAGAAAATATAATATTGAGACCCAGACTAAGTTACTACTCTCGTAGCAGTCCAGTCCAAAGACTATAT